>CM032454.1:42470141-42508251 GCA_019049505.1 Pachyrhynchus sulphureomaculatus | reverse complement strand
TATATATATATACATATATATATATACATTATAGATATATATATATATATATATATATATATATATATATATATATATATATATATATATATATATATATATATATATATATATGTATATATATATATATGTATATATATATATATGTATATATATATATATATATATATATATATATATATATATATATATATATATACATATATATATATATATATATATATATATATATATATATATATATATAAATATATATATATATATAAATATATATATGTATATATATATATATATATATATATATATATATATATATATATACATATATATATATATATATATATATTATATATATATATATATATATAATATAATATATATACATATATATATATATATATATATATATATATATATGTATATATATATATATATATATATATATATATATATATATATATATATATATATATAAATATATATGTTTTCATTTTCAAGTGCTCCCGCTGCTGCTGCTGCTCGATACTCGAAACGGCAGCAGCAGCAAGATCACAGTATCGAGCAGCAACAGCAGCACTGGGAGTACTTGCGAAACATCACGCAAATTCATTGTTCGATGAACGGACGGAAACCCGGAATTTTAATGTATATATATATATATATATATATATATATATATTTATATATATATATATATATATATATATATATATTAAAGGAACACAGTAAAGGAGGTGCGTTATGTTAAATCAAAAATCAAACACATTAAAATAAATATTATATAAAAGACCATTACAAATTCTATGTTTAAATATTGTGGGTATTATTTTATTAAAAATATTCGCCTGGTTTAGGTTAGTAGAACTGTTATTAATATCAGGCATGGATTTTTATTATATTTACTTATTAGGTTATAATATTGGGAATATTTCTTGTTGGCAGTTTTTAAAAAGAATAAATTTGTCGGGCAAAGAATTTGCATTAAATTTTATTTTAAAAATAACTTTTTTGTCGATACGTGACAGACTTTAGAAAAGTGTTACGGTGATTTCACATTTCATTTGTTTGCAACTAGCTAATCTATAACTGTTATTACAATGACAAGATAGAACATGATTAACAGTTTAGATCTTAAGATAAATACATGACAGGGACCTAATTAACTTAGCCTAGGTAAGGAATTTATTGTGTGCATTGAGAGAACTTAAGATATTTCAACTTATGATATTTCACGAACATAAACTTAAAATTAAACTTAGTGTTAATTAAGATTAACTGACGCTAATCTAGAGGCAGGGGGTCGCTGAGTCTTGGCAGACGGCGGAGGGCATGGCGTGGAGGGGGCGGTAGGCGGTTCTGACTGTGGGGTTGGTTTGATGGTTGACTTTGTCGAGGAATTTGGTCTGGGCTTTGATAACGAATTCACAGATTGTGGGTGTCGGTAGGGTTGGGTGTTCTGGACGAACCATGGGGCCTTGGCGATGATGTAGAGTTTTAGATAGTCTGGAGGATGAATTTGCGGGTGCGTATGATCTGGCACCATGCTGGTCTGGAGTAGATCAGTCCTGGCTCGGATGATCTTCTTGTAGATTGTCAGCTTGTTGCGAGTTGACAATTTGCTGGACTTGAGTAAAAGGTAAAGCTGGCCGAAGATTTGGTTGGCTTTCTTGGCAAAGGCGGTAACCTGGTCCTTCCATACTAGTTGCTTGTCGTAGTGGAGGCCAAGGTACTTGATGCTGTTTGACCATCGGCGTCGGGCTCCTTGGAGGGTGAGGCTTTCCGGCTGTGGGTTGCGAGCCTTTGAAAACATGATGACTTGGGTCTTTGCTGGGTTGAGCTTGATTTTTCAGCTTTCGAACCAGGGGACTAGCATGTTGAGATGGCGTTGGAGGCGGCTGGTGATGATCCTGGTCGACTTGGTGGAGGCTGTGATGGCGAAGTGTGGTTCGACTTCGGTATGTCGGGTGTATAGATGTTAAATAAATGGGGGGAAAAGACGGAGCCTTCAGGGACTCCAGTTCGAATAGTCCTAAGTTCGGAAATGGTCTGATCAACTCGAACCAGGAACGTATTTTCCGAGAGGAAGGAGAGGGCCAGTTGTGTGATGTTTATGGCGTAGCTCGTAGTCGTGACTGACTTTAGAATGAGTCTTTCGTGCCAGACTCGGTCGAAGGCCTTGGAGACGCAGAGGAAGACAGCTCCAAGCTGGTGTTTGCGATTGAAGCTGTTGACCATGTATTGAGAGAGCGCTGTGTTATGATGAACGGTGCCGTAGGAGCGTCGAAACCCAAGCTGTTCGTTTGAAATGACTCTGAGCTCTGAAGTATTAGCTCGTATGATTTCAAAGATAACTTTCTCTGCCACTTTGCCTAGGCAGGGAAGTAGGCTAATTGACCGATAGTTGCCAGCCTCGTAAGAGGGGATGCCAGGTTTCCTAATTAGGATCATCTCAGCTTTCTTCCAGAAAGGCGAGAAGTGACCGAGTCTCAGGATACCGTTCATTATATTTGTGGCTTCTGTGATCTGTTTATTTGGGAGTTTTTTTCAAGGCTCTTGCCTTGGGGCTTTTCGATTGGAGCATGAGTTGATGATGGCTTGGGTGTCAGAGGGGGGGTGGTGTAATAAGTGTTGGGTGGAGGTTGGACCTGTTTGAAAATCTGGACGGTGGAGGCCACCCTTTGGTCTCGGGCAAGATCGGGGCGGGCTGGGGGATTGGGGGTGAAACTGGTCCTCTATCATTGTTGCTAAAAGATCAGCTTTTTCCGAGGAGTGACAGCACTGGTTTCAGCGTGGGAAACTGTGGGGTGTCATTGGAAAGGGCGCGGGCCATTTTCCAAACGAAGTTATTTTGGGTGTTGAGGGACTCTAGCTTGGAATTCTATCTGCTGTTGTGTTACGATGATGAATGTTCAGCAAAATCAAAAGTGGTAAAAGGTAGGTAAGCAGCAGGTGAAAACGAATCACTTTCTGAAAGACGATTTACAGCAACCACAGAAAACGTTAACAAACTTAAGGGTTTTTTACTTACCGCTATTGTAAACTGAACTGGATTGATACAATCGTTTTTTTCGAAGTCGAGTGTAACAAGTGTTTTAAAGATTGGAATGAACGTTGACATAAGTATGCTGGAGTTGACCCAGAGTACTTCGAAGCCATTTGGATGAAAAAATTAATAATTTATGTTTTAATTAATCATTTCCTTTAATTTTTAAACATGTTGGTATATATACTTCAATTAATTCGGTTAAACTACTTGCTTGACGAAACTAAAAAAATAAAGTGATTAAATTAAAAAACATCTAGGTATGTCCTCATATTTTTAGTGTTTAGCACGGAACACTTCGATGTCAGTCTGTCTCGATTTTTCTCCGAAAGTATTTGACATAGAAAGTTGTCAGAAATATAGGAATTAATAGCCCCAATCAGAGACGTGTAGTTTTCACAATTAAATTTTGATATAAGGATTTAGTTTTGAGAGTGAAATCGGAAGTGAAAAAAAAATTACCAGGTCATCGAGTGGAGTGTCAAATGAAAACTTATGAAAACACGAGTTCAAAAATATATATGACTAGCCGGGCCCGCGGTTCCGCTCGCGTGGACTTGATTCACTACTATCGTCACTGCTTATTCCTTATGTTACCCAACGTAATAAAATATCTCCCATTATTTCTCCTTATCTCCCAATATTTCTCCTTATTTCCCATTATATCTACATAATTTCCATTATCTAGGCTTATCTCTGCTCATCTCCCATTATTTCTCCTTATCTCCCATTATTTCTCCTTATCTCCCATTATTTCACCTTATTTCCCATTATCGAGGCTTATCTCGACTTATCTCCCTTTATTTCTCCTTATCTCCCATTATCTCACCTTATCTCCTATTATCTAGGCCTATATCGAATTATATAGAACATATGTATAAATTTATAAAAACACGTAAATCGGATAAGTGGTTCTCGAGGGATAAGCGCACTAACGGACAGACAGACAGAGAGACGTTGCATTTTATATATATATATTGTATTCTTTGCTACATGATATTGTTCCATATTTAATACTTTAGGGAGTGTATTGCAAGAGAACGCGCTAGCGGCAAACTTTTCTCCGACTTAATTCACTCTTATCGTCACTGCTTATTCCTTATGTCACCTAATAAAAATATATCCTATAACCTGGCCAGAGAACATACGTATGGTTAAAAAAAAGCACGTAAATCGGATAAGTAGTTTCTCCAGTGATCAGCACACTAACGGACGGACAGACAGACAGACAGACGGACAGAGAGACATTGCATTTTATATATATTATAGATATTCTCTGCTACATAATATTGTTCCATATTTAATGGTTTGGATTGTGTATTGCAAGAGAACACGCTAGCGGCAAACTTTGTCCGACTTCATTTACTATTATTGTCACTGCTCATTCCTTATGCTACCTATCGTAATAAAATATAGCCTATAACCTGGCCGGAGAACATATGTATGTTTAAAAAAAAAAAGTACGAAAATCGGATAAATGGTTCTCCAGTGATAAGCGCACTAACGGACAGACAGACAGAATACGTTGCATTTTATATATATTATAGATGTAATAAAATATATACCTATAACCTGGTCAGAGAACATATGTATGAATTTAAAAAATCACGTAAATTGGATAAGTGGTTCTCGAGGGATAAGTGCATTAACGGACAGACAGACAGACAGACAGACAAACATTGCATTTTATATATTATAGATATCGATTATTATTATTATTATATAACCTGGCCAAAGAATATATGCATGAATTTAAAAAAAGACAGGTAAATCTGATAAGTGGTTTCCACGTGATAAACGCACTAATGGACAGACAGACAGACAGAGAGACATTGCATTTTATATATTATAGATTATACATTACAGATATTCTTTGCTACATAATATTGTTCCATATTTAATTGTTTAGGCTGTGTATTGCAAAGGCACGCGCTCGCGGCAAACTTATTTCCGACATCATTCACTATTTTACGTCACTGCTCATTCCTTATGCTACCTATCGTAATAAAATATAGCCTATAACCTGGCCAGAGAACATAAGTATGTTTAAAAAAAAAAGTACGTAAATCGGATAAGTGGTTTTTCAGTGATAGGCGCACTAACGGACAGACAGACAGACAGACAGACAGACAGAGAGACGTTGCATTTTATATATATTATAGATGTAGTACTTGTGCACACTTTTCTTTGTATTATTTTTAATAACAAGGCCAAAAATCCCCGTCGTCCCCCTATCTCCTATTTTGGAATATTCTTCATAAAGAATGGATTAAGCGAAAGTTATCACATGTGCATTATGTTTGATAACATATTTAGTAGAAAAAAAAACTATGAAAACTATGCTCCTTGACAATGTGGTGAAAGTTCTGCTATTATACTTTTCATTCCACACACGAATGGGTATCGAGAGAAAATAATTTTATCTTTATTTGTTTACAATTAAACAAATATTTAGGTAGTAAATATTTGTTTTACGCTTTGTAGCCGACCGTTGTTTTACTGGTTTACTTAGTCGATCAAAAATAACACTTAATAAAAAACTTCCAACTCTTTACTATGAAAATTTCACGACATTTATTATTTCAATATGAGTGTAATGCTATCGTTGCTTGCAAAAAATAATATTTAATACTTGGTACTTTGTTAATTAATAAATAAATAAGAATGTTACTGTAATAATGCAATACTAATAATAATACTAATAACGATACTAATAATGATAATGTTAATAATGTAATGTTAATATCCTCTCTAGCTGACCGCCTATTATTTTATACTTTTGCTCTCTAAAATTTACCATAGGCATATCTTAAGTTTAACTATCAAATATTTACTTATCATGGTAATGATAAATAAGATTGGCGACTTCTTGACGCCATCAAGAAATTTACAACGGAAATTATCATTTGAGCCATCTGCAAGTGTACATAGTAGATCTTTTATTGAGAATTGATTATATGTTTTTTTTTAGCATTTGTAAGAAGTAAAAAGAGCAAAAACAATCGCATTTTGGTAATAACCTGGACGTCGAGTTTAGCAAATTATATTGGAAATTAAATGTTTTAAAAACGATTATTCATTAAAGAAAATATCGATAAATTGTTTTATATCCAAAGAAAATAAATAATAGAATTTCGTTAGAAAAATTGTATAACTTTTATTATAGTTTCATGATTGATATAAGAACACACAATATTAATAGTTCCCAGAAATATTTTTTGTCATAACTGCTAGATTGCAGGATAACCTTTAGGAAATACCCCATCGAAAACAAATGCAGTATCTAAATAGACAATGACGACACTTTCCACATGAGATAAGTAGTTTAAAGTTCACTATTTATTCCTAAATTTACAAAATTCTACAACTTTATACTATTTAAGCCGTAAATCAAATTTTCAAATTAAATTAACGTCGGTCATTTTATCTTGGAGTAAGATCCGCCATTTTACGTGAACTAATTTTATTGCCATTTGTCGGGCTCACGACTGTAGAACAGTAGGATAACGGGTAGAATATTTGCGCATATTAATTTGACGTTATATAGCCTGTCAAGTAAGAACATGTCTACGATAATTCATTTTTGGTAGATACGATTCTAGCGATTCAACAAAAAATCGGGCACCTTTGTTTACGACACATTTTAATAAAAGTATCAGTCGATACCGAACTTCCGTCGAAATCACGTAAAGTCAGTCGTCAGTTCGAGGCAGTCTTTCTTTGTTCCCATCCAAAGGGGCCCAAGATGACACATGTCTCCAGAAGCGGAAAAATTAAGAAAATCGTGTATGACTCTGTCCCATGAGACTATTCGACAACATCTTAGTGCTCATGGTGTCAAATTTCGAAGCAGGATGAAGAAACGGCGATAGTGACTCTCACTATCGCCGGACGCCATCCCTATTAAAAACGTTTGCTCCCTGGTAAAGAGAAAGCTCGTAGGAAAAACTCAGCATGCCTCGAAGATGCCAGGAGATTATTGATGCAGGAGGCGATTGGACAATTTACTAAGGTAATTACGCCGTTTTTAGCACACCAAAGAATACACTGAAAAAAATGTTCTCGAAATACATTTTTTCAGGAATACAAGCGGTCACGTTCTTACTTGACAGATTATATACTGATGCAACCTAAAAGTTATTATACAGTTATTAAACACGTCATGCGTTATTGTCAACTGTAAGATTTATTATTAATATTTTATATCAATAAGAGATTATTAAAAGTTTAAATTGTCAATGAAATTGTTTTAAGGTCATACATCAGATGTCTATGATATTTTAAGAAAAAATCAGCGTTTAGCAACAATGTAAGCGGGAATCCGAAAGGATTGGCAAATAAGATTAAAAATTTTAAGTACGTGCTTTACACCTTACTGATTTTTCTATTATTAGGTATTTAGATTCGGTAATGAAACGATTATTAATTTTTCTTGTTAACGTTTCGCCCAATTTTTTTGAGCATTTTCAATGCTTCTAATTTACATATCTTGCTTCTTGCATCTTTCAAAGCTTCTAATTTACATATCTTGAATGTGTACCCGTCGGTGTGTTACTGCAGTCCAAAAAATTGGACGAAACGTCAACCAAAAAAAAAAAAAATAATAATAAATAACACAGGGCAACAAAAAAATATTTTTGTTTTGGTGCCTGGGATTTTAGAGCTGATTTTAACTATATTTGGGACGCTAAATCTATACATGCAATCCGTTTTTCTCTATCAGCTCTACTTTTTTAGATACATCAACTTATCTACCAATGTGGTTTTTATTCAGTATATTCATTTATGAGAGTTCTAAAATTAACCTGAACTGACCCTTTTAATCACCTAACTCGGGTAAGTCTCGTCAGTTTGTGCGTTCTTACTAAAGAGAGTAGATCGAATTCGGCGTGTTATTTTATGTTAAGAAAAGAGTGTTTTTGTGTTATTGAATAGAATTAAAATGAGTTCAGGTTCCAGTTCAAGAAGAAGTTGTGTAAATCAACCTGATGTGTTTTGCTATATATGCGGAGAATACATGTTTCAACAAAACAAACTATTACTGACTTTGTAAAGCGAGCGTATCTTGGATACTTTGGAGTTAAGCTTGGTGATCAGGACAAAACGTGGGCCCCGCATCTCGTATGTAAAACTTGTACAGAGCATTTACGGCAGTGGACTACCGGGAAAAGAAAATGTCTAAAATTCGGCGTACCAATGGTTTGGAGAGAACCAAAAAACCACTTCAATGATTGTTATTTCTGTTTAGTAAATACTAATGGAATCAATCGAAATAACCGCAGTAAGTGGACTTATCCCAATTTAGACTCGGCAATACGCCCTATCCCGCACTCAGATGAAATACCGATTCCAACATTTCATCAGCTACCACATATCTCTGATGACGAATATTTTCCCTCTGATCGCTCTTCTGATGCTAATAAAAGTTCTGATGCTAATGAAACTAACAGTGACTATGAGGGGACGTCATTAGTTCCTCAACGCTTCAATCAAAAATGAATTAAATGATCTCACCAGGGATCTCAATTTATCGAAAAAAGCTTCTGAAGTACTGGCTTCTAGGTTGAACGACAAAAATTTACTGGAACAAGGAACCAAAATTACCTTTTACCGTACAAGAGAAAAAGATCTGCTACCATTCTTTTCTCAAGAAGACAATCTTGTATTTTGTCACGAAATTAGGGGACTCATGAAAGAAATGGGACTTTCTGAATATATTCCAGATGATTGGCGCCTATTTATTGACAGTTCAAAGCGAAGTTTAAAATGTGTCCTTCTACATAATGGGAATAAATATGGTTCAATACCACTAGCTCACTCAACGAAACTGAAAGAAGAATATAATACCATAGCTTTGGTCTTGCAGAAGATAAAGTGTTACGAACATCAATGGATGATTTGTGTAGACTTAAAAAGACTTTCTTCTTGGGCAGCAAAGTGGTTACACGAAATATCCGTGTTTCTTGTGCCTCTGGGATAGTAGGGACAAAACACACCACTAGGTTAGAAAAGATTGGCCTCAGAGAGAAAACATGGACGTTGGGGAAAAGAATGTCATTAACGACGCTTTGGTTGAAAGAGAAAAAATCATACTTCCTCCGTTACATATAAAGTTGGGCTTAATGAAGCAATTTGTAAAGGCTCTTGATAAGAATGGGTCTTGTTTTGCATATATAGGGGTAAAAATGCATCAGTTGAGCACAGAAAAACTCAAAGCAGGGATAATTGATGGCCTACAAATAAGACAATTAATTAAGGATCCTGCCTTCATAAATTCAATGAATCAAGTTGAACGAGAAGCTTGGACATCATTTGTTGCAGTTGTAGAAAATTTTCTAGGCAAACATAAAGCTCAAAACTATGTTGAAATGGTTAACAAGATGCTTAATAGTTTCAAATCCTTAGGGTGCAATATGAGTATTAAAATACACTATTTACACAGCCACCGTTTTCCAGAAAAATTTAGGAGACATGAGTGAGGAACAAGGTGAAAGATTTCACCAAGATATTAAAGTTATGGCGGACCGCTACCAAGGAAGATGGGACATGCACATGATGGCAGATTACTGATGGAGTTTAAAAAGGGACTGTTTAAAAAAAAACATTCAAGAATGTCGCGGAAAAGAAGCTTTCCAAGTGTTGAGTGACTATTTCATTTCTTCAATGTTTTTTTTTTGTTTGTAAGTACGACATAATATTGTGTTTTGTATAACTAAAATAAAAATTTCGTATCTACTTTTGTTTACTACACTTACGGATTTGAGTTACAATAATGTAATTTATATTTCTCTAAAATTGTATATCTTAAAAATTTGAGCTCCTAGGTACAAATGAATATGTTATTTGAATTCAGGACATCAAATTGATATAGAATCAGCTCAAAAAACCTCGACACCAAAACAGCTGTTCCCCTGTGTAATCGTTTCATTTATTACCTAAATAACTAATAAGAGAAAAATCACGTAATTATTACTATTTATATTAAATATATTAATTAGGTGATTTTCCTATTATTGAGTATTTAGGTTCGGTAATGAATGCAACGATTATTTTTTTTCTCTTTTGGTTGACATTTTATCGATATGTGTATATAAATATGTATGTTTATATAGATATGTATGTTTATATATATATATATATATATATATATATATATATATATATATATATATATATGCATATATATATATATATATATATATATATATATATATATATATATATATATATATATATATATATTGTTGAGCGTAAGGTTCTTTGATCTTGGTATATATATATTTTTTTATAATTTACGTGTTCTTGGAATTAGATCATTAAAACTATTCTTGGATTTGTTATATATTTATTGACGTTTCGACCTTCGGCAGCGGTCTTCTTCAAAATTTGCTCTAAAAGATGACATTAGAAGCATTAAATATAGATAAATAATTATCAGTTTGTCGTGTATTTCGGGGTTAAAATATTTGTAGCTTTTTGTAGTTTTTAATTTAAGATACTCAACTGTATACATTAATGAAGGCCTTAGAAAGTAGTTCATTGTATGGGGTGTTAATTTTAAATCACTGTCAAAAACACGTTTTTACTTTCTACAAATAACCACTTAACTTGAAGTACTTGGTAGGTAGATACGGTTTAGGTTATTTACATCTGTTTTTTCGTTTATTGCAGTGGGCGTCATCTGTATGTGTATGGATTCCAGTATTTCTTTTTTTTTTGTATTTATTTCGGTTTTGATAATTTTGATGTTTTTGAAATCAAAGGTATGACTTGTATTCATTTCATGATTTGTAAGAGCTGTTCTGTTTTTTTTTGTCGTATTTATGGCCTTTGATTCTATTTTCTATATATTGGCTTGTTTGCCCGACGTATATTCCTTCGCAGTTATTACATTTGATTCCGTAGACTCTGTTACTTTTTTTTTATTATTTTGTAAAAAATGGAATGTTGAAGTTCAATTTTGGTATAACATCAGTTTCTAAACCTTCTATTACTAATTGTGCAATCACGCTAGAAATAGATGCTCCCATTGCACACCCATCTATTTGTTCGTAAATTTTATTTTCGTATTGGAAATACATCCATTTTAGGATTAGTTCTGTTGCCTTAATAAACTCACTCATAGGGATGTCGGTGAATTGTTTAATTTTATCCCAGTTTTTCTTAATAGTTTTAACTGCTATTGCTATGGGTATACTGGTATATAGTGATATGACGTCCAGTGATAGTACCGATGTACCTTATAAACAAAGTCTTCAAACAACGAATACATAACGTTTACAATACCATAATAAGTAGAAAATCAACTAACAACAACCATAATACATATGTTACTTTACCGTTTATAAATGGACTATCCCAACCACTCAAAAAACTTTTTGAAAATTACAAAATTCGGTTATGTCACAAATCATATAATCTGCTCTCATCCAATTTTTCCAGGCTTAAAACCAAAACCCCAAATAATAAAAAAAGTAACATAGTCTACGAAATCAAATGTAATTACTGCGATGGAATCTACGTCGGCCAAACAAGCCAATACCTAGAAAATAGAATCAAAGGCCATAAATACGACAAAAAAAAAAGTACAGCTTTTCCAAATCATGAAATGAATAAAAGTCATACCTTTGATTTCAAAAACATCAAAATTATCAAAACCGAATCAAATACAAAAAAAGAGAAATAATGGAATACATACACATACAGATGACGCCCACTGCAATAAACGAAAACACAGATGTAAATAACCTAAACCGTATGTATCTACCAGTCATATAAAGTCCTTCAAGTTAAGTAATTGTTTGTAGGAAGTAAAAATGTGTTTTTGACAGTGATTTAAAATTAACACCCCATACAATGGACTACTTTCTAAGGTCCTCATTAATATATACAGTTAAGTGTCTTAAATTAAAAAACTACAAAAAGCTACAAATATTTTAACCCTGAAATACACGACAAACTGATTAATTACTTATCTAATCAGTTTGTCGTGATATTTAATTCGTCTAATGTCATCTTTTAGAGCAAATTTTGAAGAAGACCGCTTCCGAAGGTCGAAACGTCAATAAATATATAACAAATCCAAGAATAGTTTTAATGATCTAATTCCAAGAACACATAAATTATAAAATATGTATTTATATATATATATATATATATATATATATATATATATATATATATATATATATATATATATATATATGTCTATATATATATATATATATATATATATATATATATATATATATATATATATATGTATATATATATATATATATATATATATATATATATATTTATTTATTTATATATATTTATGTTAGCTGTTAGTAATTACTGAATGGAAAAAATTCCGTTCCTGGCCTAGTCAGAAGAAAACAAGATATACGAATTTGCAGGATAGGCCGAAGAGATGTAACATGACATGGCATTTTGATCACATTGGCCCTATAGAGATTCTACCAAACGAAAGCAACCTACTACATAAGAAAAGGCAGCGAGTCACAGTAGCTTCACACATTCTGTTGAGGTCATGGTCTTCAAAATAATTATACAAAAAGGTAAGTTTGAGTGGCGATCCCACTACCTTTACCTAAAATAACCAATACGGTCTGACTAAAGTTGTTAGTACCATTATTTTAATAAGAGGATTACTGACGATCTTACTAATGCCTATTGAGGTAATGGCAATTCCACTATAAGGACAAAAATAGTGATAGCCTTCCCATTAAGATAGTGACTTGGTAATCCCACTATACGGTTAAAATACTAATGGCAATCCTATTAGGTCTGAAGAAGAGAATGGCGATCCCACTATAAGGTTAAAAGAGGATTAGTGACGATCTCACTAATGCCTATTGAGATAATGGCGATCCCACTATAAGGATAAAATACTAATGCCAATCCCATTGGTTCTAAAAAAAAGTAGTGGCAATCCCACTATCTAACAGGATACATACTAGTCCCAACAAGGGTACTGCTTGTTAATTTCTTTTAAGTGAAAATAATATGAAGACGTCACGAGAACGCTCCTTCGCAGGATGGACGTGTTAGCTGTTAGCAATTACTGTATGGAAAAAATCTTGTTTCTTGCGTGGTTACAAGAAAACAAGGTATACAAATTTGCAGGATAGGCCGAAGAGATGAAACATAAGAAGTAGAGTATAACTTATTGATAATTGCTTTCAGGCAGGCTGGCTTGTTCACATTACGAAGATTAAATTATACTTAAGGCACTGTTTATTTAAGATATTAAGTGACAACACCAATGAGTTTATTTTATGTATTGATATGGCCATATATTACTTAAATGATGGTTATATATCCGATATTTTAGTAGTAGTTTGATTTTAAACAGAAGTTGATATATATATATATATATATATATATATATATATATATATATATATATATATATATATATATATATATATATATATATATATATGTATGTATGAATAGAATTTTCCTAAAAAATTACTGTAAAAATAATATAATTTCAAAAATATTTACTAGCATAAAGGACTGACGCACAGGGTGATCATTTTTAGACGCCCGGCCCCGATTTATGGCAAATTGTTGGATATTTATTTTTTTTTTAAATGGTATAGTGCATGTCAAGAAGTATACTAACGTATTTGACACTTGGTGGTGAAAACGATGCTGGGCGCCACGACGCCAAACGACTTTTTTTTTCCATTTTTATAAAACGCATTGGAAAGCACTAATTTTTTTTAACATTTTTTCCTTAAACCTCTTTTTTCTAATTTGTTTTGCAAAAAAGTTATGCAATATGCCCCAAGGCTCCATAATGTCTCCTACTGTCTCTCTCATTTACAATAACAATCTGCTGGAAAAGACCGGGAATCCAATCAACAGCTTTGCAGACGACAGTACGCTTGTCTCTTCATTCACTTTGAACGGTCGGACATCGGCTGCCCAGGCAGCAGGAGGTCGTTCAACTTAACAAAGACCTGGAAGAAATTCTATCTTGGGGTGACAGTAACCAAGTGGAATTTAACGCTACAAAAACCCAGGCGGCAGTTTTTTCTAAAAAAGTTAACGTTGCTGAACCCGACATAGTTATGTCGGGGCACTCCATTCCTCTAGCATCGTCGCTCAATTTGTTGGGCGTTAGTTTGCGAGCAAATATGCCCTGGCATGAACATGTTGCAGGCATAGCAAGGAGAGCTTCTCAAAAGTTAGGAACATTTCGAACCAGAAAGCTTTACACTACACAACAACTGTTAATTCTTTACAAAGCTCAAATTCGACCAACTATGGAATACTGCTTCCATCTTTGGGGCACCGCTCCCAAACATACACTGCATTTGTTGGATTCTGTTCAGAGAAGGGCTGTTCGTCTGATTGGAGACCCGGAATTGACCGGAGGCATAAGTCTGTATTTTCATGAAAAATGTTCGAAGGATGTAGCCCACTTAATTCAACCCAAAGCGGTGCATGTTAAAAATACACGTCGCGCTTGTGCTTCACAACCGTATGAGGTTCAGCTTGTTACTTCGCGTACAACGCTTTTCAAGTAGTCTTTTATATGGAGAACATCATCCCTTTGGAATAATTTGCCCAGCGCTGTGTTTCCCACCGAGTACAATTTACAGCGATTCAAGAACAACGTGAATCGCTTTTACCGCACATGCCGCTCCTGGAGCGCTTTAGGGACTTCCCTGCAGCACGTGTGCTAGACCCATAAAAAAAAGTCTTGTATCATCGTCAACATAATTAACCTTTTCATGGCCTGGGAACCTTAGCAGTCAACAATTTACTAGAAAAGTCCGGCCGTTTAAAATAAGAAATCGACCAGATAGCAGTAGCACGAACTAAACCTTGAATTTTATTGGTACGCTGCAGAATGAAGTAGATCTAGACGTAATAAGCACGTGTTTACAATGTATTCAGTAAATAAGTTGGTGGCCGTGATTGTTTTACATGTTCTCGGTTTTGTTGTTGGACAGTTATACAAAGGTAACAAATTTATAATGCGTCTTTTTCATCATTTTCAGTAAATGTTTTTCCCAATTTCTTAAACCAAATTTACAACTGCCCTGAGGACATAAAAATTGATTTGCTTTTACAATATTTACTAAACGCTCCTATCAATTTGTAGGACGATTCTTTTAATGTTAAAAATATAAATTAAACATTTTTGTGTGGAAAAAAATTAGCCCAAGTTATGTTTCTAACATTGGAAAATCATATAATCCGCAAATTGACAAGGACAAGTTCTGAATTTTTAAGATTCCTTGTTTTGATGATATTTTGAGAAAAAAGCTATTTTTTTACTCTCAAGACATACAAGTGATAAAGTCGCCTTAACCAGTTTCCAGATTTTGAAACTGGTTTTTCTTTAGTTTTTTTTGGGACAAAGTCTTTTAGACCCAGTAAAAGCTTTGGTGTCTTATACAGAGTTGACAATAATGTAGTAAAAACGTTTACCACAACAGGATCTTATTTATAAATTTTGTTCGTGATATATAGAGTAGAGTTCAGTGACCTGGGTCAATGTCTCGAAACGTTTTTTTAATAACTCCTCTAACAACATATATATATATATATATATATATATATATATATATATATATATATATATATATACATATACATACATACATACATACATACATATATATATATATATATATATATATATATATATATATATATATATATATATATATATACATATACATACATACATACATACATATATATATATATATATATATATATATATATATATATATATATATATATATATATATATATACATATACATACATACATACATACATACATACATATATATATATATATATATATATATATATATATATATATATATATATATATATATATGTATATATATGTTGTAAACGCTCGTTTTAGATAGAAGGACAATTGACAGTCACTTCCGGTTTCACGAGAAACGGGTCATACTTGTTTATTTTCAATAATATATTCTAAATACTGTCAATTTTTTCAATTCGGGACAATCTTTGCGTGTCATTTTCTAAGTTAAATATCAAGTCTTAGGATAATGTGTGTTTGTAATTAAGACATTCCATTTTATAAAACTGTAAACAAAAGTGTGCGCCTGAATTTGGGGGGACTGAGGTTACCAAAACAGAGAATTAATCCCGCCAAGTTCTGGTGGCTATATACATCTTTTCTGGCTCTTTTGTTTAAAGTGTTGTAAAATGATGGTCCTCGTTGATTCTAAATGTGAATTGCCTCTAGAAATCTACAATTTTTACCATTTTTCTATTTTTCAAGACTATACCATTTCTTGTTAAAATTCTAATATGCTATTCTAATGAAGAAATTTAAATAATTTTAACAATTTATAGTGCGCCTTTTTCATCATTTTAAGTAAATGTTTTTCCCAATTTCTTAAACCAAATTTACAACTTTTATGCCATGCCCTAAGAACATAAAAGTGATTTTCTTTTACAATATTTACTAAACGCTCCTATCAATTTGTAGGACGATTCTTTTAATGTTAAAAATATAAATTAAACATTTTTGTGTGGAAAAAAATGTTTCTAACATTGGAAAATCATATAATCCGCAAATTGACAAGGACAAGTTCTGAATTTTTAAGATTCCCTGTTTTGATGATATTTTGAGAAAAAAAGCTATTTTTATACTCTCAAGACATACAAGTGACAAAGTCGCCTTAACCAGTTTCCAGATTTTGAAACTGATTTTTCTTTAGTTTTTTTTGGGACAAAGTCTTTTAGACCCAGTAAAAGCTTTGGTGTCTTATACAGAGTTGACAATAATGTAGTAAAAACGTTTACCACAACAGGATCTTATTTATAAATTTTGTTCGTGATATATAGAGTAGAGTTCAGTGACCTGGGCCAATATCTCGAAACGTTTTTTTAATAACTCCTCTAACAACATATATATATATATATATATATATATATATATATATATATATATATATATATATATATATATATACATACATACATACATACATACATATATATATATATATATATATATATATATATATATATATATATATACATACATACATACATACATATATATATATATATATATATATATATATATATATATATATATATATATATATATATATATATATATGTTGTAAACGCTCGTTTTAGATAGAAGGACAATTGACAGTCACTTCTGGTTTCACGAGAAACGGATCATACTTGTTTATTTTCAATAATATATTCTAAATACTGTCAATTTTTTCAATTCGGGACAATCTTTGCGTGTCATTTTTTAAGTTAAATATCAAGTCTTAGGATAATGTGTGTTTGTAATTAAGACACATGCCATTTTATAAAACTGTAAACAAAAGAGTGCGCCTGAAGTTGGGGGGACTGACGTTACCAAAACAGAGAATTAATCCCGCCAAGTTCTGGTGGCTACATACATTTTTTCTGGCTCTTTTGGTTTAAAGTGTTGTAAAATGATGGTCCTCGTTGATTCTAAATGTGAATTGCCTCTAGAAATCAACAATTTTTACCATTTTTCGGTTTTTCAAGACTATACCATTTCTTGTTAAAATTCTAATATGCTATTTTAATGAAGAAATTTAAATAATTTTAACAATTTGCAAATTTACGTTGCTCGAATTTTAAAATAACTCCCGCACTATCCACAGGAAGTTTCAGATCATTTAACTAATTTAGAAGTCAGTCAATAAAAAAAAAACCGGTCAAGTGCAAGTTGAACTTGCACAATTAGTGTTCCGTACGTTGATTGTTTTTGAAATAAAAAGTTTTGTTAGGGTGGTATAAAATGATCAGTGACTTCACAAAACACACCCCAAATGAGTTTTCAACAAAGTTTGTTTCCAATCTTTACTGAAAACTGGTGACCTTGAAATATTGTTTTTTTTTCTATACCAGATAAATTATTAAAGGTATGATAATTTTCGTTCAATCTATACGTCAGTACTTTTCGAGATAAGGTAGGGGACAGCGATTTTTCACGATTTTTTAAAAGTAATACGAAGAAAAGTGTGCGCAAGTATTACATTATATATATATTTTTTACTCGTGTTTTCACAAGCTTTCATTTGACACCACACTCGATGACCTAGTAAAAAATTTTTTTTTTCACTTCCGATTTCACCCCTCAAAACGAATCCCTTAAGTCAAAATTTATGTTACGGTGATATAAAATGATCAGTGACTTTACAAAACACACCCCAAATAAGTTTTCAACAAAGTTTATTCCAATCTTTACTGAAAATTGATGACCTTGAAATTTCTATTTTTTTTTTATATAACAGATAAATTATTATAGGTAATGCACTCGTGATAATTTTCGTTCAATC
The DNA here is from genome assembly GCA_019049505.1 of Pachyrhynchus sulphureomaculatus. Taxonomy (NCBI): domain Eukaryota; kingdom Metazoa; phylum Arthropoda; class Insecta; order Coleoptera; family Curculionidae; genus Pachyrhynchus; species Pachyrhynchus sulphureomaculatus. The sequence goes on along the minus strand of CM032454.1, from coordinate 42,489,859 downwards.
TACACCCCGTGGAGAATATTCCAGAATTTTTTCAAAATTTTCTGATAAGGACTTTCCGAGATAAGGCGGGTGGACAGCGATTTTTTCGCGATTTTTTAAAAATAATACAAAGAAATGTGAGCGCAAGTATTACATTATGTATATATTTTTTACTCGTATTTTCACAAGCTTTCATTTGACACCACACTCGATTACCTAGTAAAAAAATTTTTTTTTCATTTCCGATTTCACCCCCCAAAACTAACCCCTTAAGTCAAAATTTAATTCTCAAAACTACATGGCTCTGATGAGGCCATCAATTCCTATATTGCTACCAAATTTCAACTTTCTATGACAAGTAGTTTCGGAGAAAATCGGGGTGTGACAGACGGACAGACGGACAGACGGACAGACGGACAGACGGACAGACGGACAGACGGACAGACGGACAGACAGACGGACAGACACCGAAGTGATCTTATAAGTGTTCCGTACGGAACACTAATTAACGTGAAAAAGGCTCTTTTAGTGTTCCACACGGAACACTTATAAGATTACTTCGGTGTCTGCCCCTCTGTCTGTCACACCTGATTTTCTCAGAAACTATTTGACATAAAACGTTGAAATTTAGCACCAACATAGGAACTGATGGCCTTATCAGAGCTCTTTAGTTTTGAAAGTTAAATTTAAACTTAAGCCGTTAGTTTTGGGGAGTGAAATCGGAAGTGAAAAACATATTTTTTTTACCGAGTCATCGAGTGGCGTGTCAAATGAAAGCCTGTAAAAACACGAGTTCAAAAATATATACAATATAATAAAATCGCGAAAAGTCGCTCTCCCCCCTTATCTCGAAAAGTACTGATCAAAAAATGTTGAAGAAATTCTGGAATATTTTCCACAGGGTGTAGATTGAACGAAAATTATTACGAGTGCATTATCTTTAATAATTTATCTGGTATATAAAAAAAAACAAAAATTTCAAGGTCATCAGTTGTCAGTAAAGATCGGAAAAAACTTTGTTGAAAATTCATTTGAGGTACCTTTTGTGAATTCATTGATCATTTTATACCTCCGTAACAAAAATTTTTATTCTAAAAACAATCAACGTACAGAACACTAATTGCGCCAAGCCAGTCGCACTTGGGCGGTTTATTACTTCTTTATTGTGTTTGGTAGGAGCTCATATACGAGTACTAAAACTATTGTAGTTACAGGTAAAATTAAAGAAAATATCTAAAATATAGGTCAAGGATGTTAAAGATAGACTAAATTGCCCAGTCAGATCCTGAGTTACACTTTTTTTTAAATAAAACCTTGAATATATTTTAAACTTAAAAACTCTGTGCAACGAATTAAATTTTTTAATCTTATTTATTTAGCTGAATTAGCTAAACATGACTCTAAAGCTCAGATAATGTTTTCATCAAACAAAATTATAATAACGATATTAACCAAAGAAAATGAAGATTTAATTGTAGTTTGGTTTGTTAATTCTTAGTATCAACTGACAAATATCAATCAGTATTGATATTTGTCAGTTGTGGTTCGTGGTTCGGTCATTTTACCCGATTACTCATAAAACTTTTTAACTATTTTTACTCCTTTTTACATCCTCTTTATTTATTTAAAGAAAAACAAGTGAAACATCTTCCATTCAATTTTTAAAAAATCACTTATTTTGGAGATCCCCAACAAAGCTAGCTGGATATTTTAAAAATATAACATTTTATTTGCACATTGATTTTAGGTAATATATGTTATTTTAAAAATGGCAATTCAGGTATATGCAAAGTGATCGTAGAATGTCCTGAAGCTATTGCTAATATACGGAAAGGAATATTTCCTCAACAGTGTGGATTTGAGGGATCACAGGTTATAGTGTGTTGTGCAGTAAAAACTGAACCCCAAACAACACCTGTTACAACTACCACGACTACTACTACAACTACCAATAAGACTATGCCTCGTCCACCGAAACAAAGAACACCTGGAGAAATTGCCAAACAAAGTAAGTACAATATATACTACATGTTACATTAACTAAAAAAATATACATATATTACTATGAGTCATTCAGATGACAGTTCTCTGTAATAATCTGTCCCCGTCTTCAGGTGTTTTCTGTTTAACTTCAGCAGAGACCTGATATCCTCAAGATTAGGTCCCCTTATAAAATCCTTTGATTGTATCATCATCTGGTGCCGCAGTCTATTCTTTTATGAGCATATTGTTCAGCCGATCTATGACCTCTACAACGCTCATATTGCAATGGACTCCCAAAAAGGGTTCAAGCCTTGTGGGGCTCGGTAGAGCTCTTTTTTTAGCCAGGCCATTTCCGCCAGACCAACCAGTAAGTCTTTACAGTACTTTACTAGTTGCGAGCTCACTCCAGCCTGTTTCAAAGCTATCACGGATTTTCTGTCCGTACTAATGTATACGGTCCTCCACGTTACATTTTTTTTCACCATCTCCTAGCCACACATGAAGATGACGTAGATTTTCGCTTGGTAAACCGTTGCATAACTGCCTAGGAATACTAATAGTTCTATCCCTCTCTGGGACAGTATATGCCTACTCTCAGAATTTCTTTCTGCTTAGATCAATTTATATACCAGATGGGCTCTCTATTTGGGAAGATGGTTCCGTTACTCCAGTCTTCCCTCTGTGGTAATACACTTTTTAGAGGCTTAATGTGTTGGGGACTGTCCATCCTTATCCGCTTATATGTTACGCTTATTAAATCTTAATTTACGGCCGTTTTCACCAACAGATCTTTCAGGTGTAACCATGCTTATTACAGATTTGACTGATCACAAGTTAGCAAATTTTATTATTTTTCTGAAGAAATGCTATTTTTATTTGCTATAATGACGACACAAGAAGTCACGGTAACTTACTAACAATACCAATATTTTAGTATTTAACAATTATATTAATTCCTTTGAAAATATATCTAAAATGGTATATAGTAATGTTATTACGTGGTCTGCGAAAAAAATTAAATTTGAGCAAAAATAAAACAAACTTTATAGTCTTGAATGATATAGTTTCACAAAGTTTTAAATTAATGATTGAATGATGAAATATTTGATAAAGCTCTGGAGTTCTTGGAGGTTTCGCTACTTTCTAATCTGCTCGTGGTTAATTGAATCGGTGAGTTCGACAATCGTACATGTCCGAAAATGTCATTTTGAGAAATTTAAGAAAAACTGATAATCTTTTAAATTACTTATTTCTCAGGTTTGGCATACACAGAGAAGTTTTAGATCTGGTGATCTGGGATTTATATCTAGTAATAGTTTTTTCTATAAACGAAACGGTCTAATAGTTATAACTAAAAGAAGTTAGTGGACAAGTACGGTTTTTCGAAATCAGTATCGTAAAAAAAAATAAAACAGGTGAAAAATGATTACATTTTTAATAGTTCTAAAAGAATAACAAATAAATACTGATTTAAACATTTTTAATCGTCATTTTCTGCCGTTGTCGTATTACAGGATGTTATATGGTAGAAAAATTCTAACATTTCACCAGTCATATATTGCATAACTTTTTTAATATCCTCGACTTTTTTCTCATTAATAGGTAGAGGATCTTTATAAGCGCCAGCAGTCGGTAGAGAAGGACTTTCCTTATGTTGCTTTAATAACTTAAATGTGTAGGAGAGAAAACCGTTTATGTAATTCCACGTTGTCACATAACCTGGAGTTGAACTGTCATAAAGAAATTGCCTATAGTTTGACACAGCAAAATTTTCTTTTCTAGTATTATCACCACTGACTAAAATAGAACACGTTTTTTTATAATCAGTCGGCCACCACTTTTTAAAATCAATAATATCGTTATGTCGAATTAACTTTACAGTAAATGGCTGTTTTTTCCTTGAAGATAGTATTATTTCTTGATATTCTTCTGGAATATAAATTCGATCGTGTTTTTTAATCACCCTCTTGACACAACCAAAATCCCTGTCGCAGGGCAAAAATGAATGCCCTCTTATTGGAAAGTAATGGTATATTTTGTTAAATCTCTTGGTCGCCTGCAATGCTAGCAAAAAGCGAACCATGGTCTGGTTACGATTCTGTCCCGCACATCCATCAGAAAATAAGTGTAACTCAGTGATTTCAGATGGTATGTGGTTCAATATATAATCATAAAGAAATGTGCATACTTCATTAGATCCTTTTAGAGCTTCACCCTCGTGGTAGCTATAAAAATGACCAATGTTGTCTTTAAGATTATGAATCTGAAATGCATATACCCAAAGTTGCCTCAGATAAAAAATTTCTTGAACCGGGATATGTGGGAGGGGCATATTCTGCATATAGTCAAAAGCTAGGCCCATTACTTCTGGTCGTTCCTTACACAGAGATTGCACTTCTTTTAGTTTCGTGTAAAACTTTTTTGCGCGCCTTTTATGAACTATGAGTTCCGTTGCAACCACTCTCTTTGCATTATCATTAAGATTAACATCTTTAAGTTTAGCTCCAAGGCTTTCACATACCGAGCAGACATCAACCTGTGGTCTTCCAAACCTGAGATTGTAGTTTTCATTATAATATTTTAGATAGAATTCGTATTTAACCAAATTTTCTAGCTGTGGATTTTTATCTATAAACAGATTGTACATTTTCTTCACATTTAAAGATGCATCCAAATAATGAATGGTTTTTGAGGAGTAATGGGAAACTTTAACCGGGAATGACTCAATGTGTTCTTTTATTTTCACAATCCATTCTTCGCATATTGCACGAGGTCTGTTGTTGTGCCGGCCTCTTAAATCCTTTGGTGATTTTGTAGCTAGAAGTAAGGTGTTTAAACGCTGAACTTGCCAATGAGATATGGCATGAAGACTGATAAATGCCTGTTTACATACGGAAATTCGATTTGATTGTTTCATAACAAAGTACAAAAAATTTGATTTTCTTTGTTGTTTAGGTTTTACGCCTCTTATCCGATGTCTTTCAATAGGCTTTGCTTCAATAAGCCCCTGCAAATACGTATCTTGTTCATTTTTTTGGCTTACCGTCGTATAATTTTGATATTATTTCTGTTTTCTCTTCATCAGTAAACTGCTGCATGCACTTTTTTTTACACCTTAAAAATGTATTCATTAGTTAAAATTAATTAATTAAAAAAAAAATGTAAACTTACATGCATGTAGGTCCGACAGTTTTCGCTTCAATATGTTTTCCGTTTTTACCAACATATTCCTGACCGTGCAAACGTGCTATTTTTCTTTGGTTATGTTTCCAACTAACAATATTCCTTTTTTCTTTTTTTGTTGCCATTGCTAGTAACCACATCTTCTCTGTCACAGGATGACATATTTTATTTAAACAAATTTAAAAACACACGATAATTAAGCTATTTTAATTAATAAAACCCACACGAAGTCAACTCTTTCTTTGTAAACAAATAACTGCAGATATTTTAGTAGCTGAGATGAAAAACCGTACAAGTCACGGACATGTACGGTTTTTCCAGTCATCACCGAACGGCAGCCTACTGTAGAGCGTTAACGTTTAAGTATATCGTACGGTTTTTATGCTCAGTTGATAGGGGGATATATTTAAAACAAAATGGCTTTCTCAGTTTAAAATGTCAAATTTTGGACTTGTACGGTTGTCGAACTCACCGATTCAATTGCAAATTACGAAGCAATTGTTATGCTCTAAAATTTGTAAGGAACTGTTATAGTCGTGATTTCTTCTTAGTTTTTTTTATCTTTTCCTATGGTATTTTAAACTGAGAGGCTAGTGCTAACGCACTGCGGATAGTTTTATTTACCAAAGTATGCTACGAAAATTATTGGAGGAATTTCTTATCGAGAATCGTGCCATGAATACTTTAAGAACAAATTTTTACATTAGCTGAAATTTATATTTTTAAAATCTGTTATAAAAATAAGTCCATTTTTAAGCAAGTCGTCCAGCCCATGAATAGAAGATGAAAAAGAGGGAACCGCTTTTAGTAGTTTCAGTTCTAAGCTGTTAAAAAATATACATATATATATATATATATATATATATATATATATATATATATATATATATATATATATATATGTATGATTTTGTTATTTTTCTTTAACCCTGTATGTACTTTTTTTATTTTTATTTTTTAATTTTCTTGGATTTGGAGTCAATTGTAGAATTGATCCTTTTCTTTTATTATTGACGGTTCGGCAAAATTTATCTTTCTCAAAATTTTGGTTTAGTTTAGCTTGGACGTGGATGTTTAGGTTAATATTTATCATAGCCCATTTCAATGAATCACAACGTACTCTTTTTTCATTTCTTCGTTACACGAGCCACACACACACATGTTAATGAGTTGTCAGTGTAATTTATTTTTATTTTAAAAATTGGGACGAACACAACTTGTAGACTACATTTATAGTACTCTAGTACTTCTTCATCAAGAATGTTTGACGGCCGAGTTTGAAATCATCTCTCCAATATTTTATGGTCGATAACGAAGGTGCAGAGTCTCCATAAACTTCGTCTAGTTCCGATTTTATCTCATTATTCGCTTTCTTTTTCAAAAAACAAATTTTTTATCACTGCTCGATATGCAATTTTTTTCCATTGTCGTAAAATCACAAATTTAATCACCCAGCGATTTGAAAATTTAACTAAATTTTGTGAACGAAAAATATAATTATATTTAATAATAGTAGTAGCGCCATGTTTGGTTGAGGCCAGGTACTTGTCATATAACCCTCGTATTTACTGTTGGAAGTTTAGTTGCTAACCTTTTTTTGAATTGAAAGTATTCCTACACTTTTAATATCTGTTTCATAAAATCTTTCGTAAAAAAATATATGATGATGAAGACGATATACATACTTGTTCTATCAATATGAAAGTGCAAGTCGGAAGCATCCCCTCACTTACGTTAAAAATAAAGACGATTGCAAGATAGTATACCCTTGGACTAACCGAAAACCATCCTAAAGTAATAAGTATTATGTTAAATTGTTCTCATATATCAGTTAAATAAAATTTGTGATTGGATGCATCGATTGTCAAGGAGAAACAACAAAGATGCACAATAATCAAAGTGAGGTTGAATTGTAGTTTTAAATGCAATTGTTCTATATAACAAAGACAAATTTACCGCGTTTCTGGAAAATCCTAATAACTTTTGCCTAATTATGTTCTGAATATTTTTCCAATGTTTCTTCAAAAATAATGTGTTGTCCAACAAATAATTAAAATATTTTATTTTATTACCTCATCATATCTATTCGTTTTCTATTTGTATTTTCTATACACATTGATTGACCTTATTGTATAGAATACGTTTAAGGATCTGATGCAGTGCCGTATTACTATAATAATCAATTGAAAAAAAAAAAAATGCCATCAATAGGAAATTTAACTATCTTAGACATTGACATTTCGCGGTTATTTTAAAAAATTTTCAAATATAATTAGAAAGCTTTAACTTTATAAAAAATAACAATTATTGGAGGTACTTGTGAATGATTTACCTTTTATCTCTGAAACAGCGGCAACGTTGCATTTACTAATAATGGCGGGAAATTTAAATATTTTAAATTGTATAGTACAAGTTTATCTAATTAAAACATATGGTGCAAGTAAATAATATTAAGTTTAACTAATAATAGATTTGCAATGAGTATTAGTTTTTATAAGTAAAATAAAAATTAAACCATTTGTTTTAGTTATTTAATTAATTTACTTGTTTGACTTATAATTAGTTAGTGCAGCTTCAGTGTTAACATTATAATGTTCCTTATCGTCCTTCGATATAACTGTACTGTCTGTTGATGCTGTATTGTACGTCACACTTTATGGTTAGTAGTGATGCTAGACCACAGCATTTTTCATTAGTAATATAACATAATGAAAGTGTTTCATTACATGAAGAACATTTTAAGTTTTCTCCAAGAGATTGCATGTCAACAATTCAACGACCACTGTCACAGTGATTAGGAGACACTTAATTTTCTGTTTCGTTTACCAACACTTTGATTGTATACAACTTCAGTAACGCGTTTTTGCTTCCACATAAAATTTTTTTACCATTTTTATCAATATTTGTTGATTTTTATTTTTATCCATTTTTTTTTACTTGTTTACATCAGCTGATCACAATAACCACAAAATTCAATATATCTCTATACAAGCATATCAGTAGAGCCAACAGTAAATTACTATACAGCGTTGCCGCTTCGAGACACCGGAAGTTTAAGATTTTAAATTATCATTTTTTATTAATTACCTATTTTCTTAACTATTAAAATATTTATTTTTATTCTTTTATTTTTTTTTCATATTATTTGATACTTTTTTAAAAATTATAAAGTATAATTAATTTTTATTTTCCATATTTTTTTTCTCTAAGTTTGTACAAAACATCCAAAAGTTAATCCATTCATGTCAAATTATTTAATAAAATGAAATAAACAATAATTTTCTGTTTCGTTTACCAACACTTTGATTGTATACAACTTCAGTAACGCGTTTTTTGCTTCCACATAAAAAATTTTTTACCATTTTTATCAATATTTGTTGATTTTTTATCCATTTTTTTTACTTGTTTACATCAGCTGATCACAATAACCACAAAATTCAATATATCTCTATACAAGCATATCAGTAGAGCCAACAGTAAATTACTATATAGCGTCGCCGCTTCGAGACACCGGAATTTTAAGATTTTAAATTATCATTTTTTATTAATTACCTATTTTCTTAACTATTAAAATATTTACTACTCAGTATATATCACCACTACACCAAACACTTTATTTTTGTACTCGACACGCGTTTCGCTAACCATGTTAGCTTCATCAGGAGCGATGATTGACTAAAGCTAAAACTACAAATCTACCCTATTTATACTTAGTCTAACCCTTGAATTACTCAAGCGGAACTAATGACATATGCAAGGCCCTCAGTTCCGGTCAAGTACCCAGTAGAGGGGACTATAAGGAATAGGCCCTCTGTCTTTATTTAAACTACTTTTACATTTTATGATTTCCATACTTTCGTATGCGTTCAACAATCTCCTATCAGATACATTTTTTATTAATCTTAGATTATCCAATGTTACAGTATGATCAGCTTCAAGGGCATGTTCGGCAATGCTAGACTTTTCTGTTCTATTGTATCTTAAGTGTGCTAAATGTTCTTTAAATCGTGTTTTAATTGACCTTTTAGTTTGCCCAACATACTTTTTGTCACAATCATTACAACTAATTTCATAAATTCCCACTTTTCTCACAATTAGGAATCTTATCTTTGGGATTTCCTAAGATATTCCTCAGATTGCCTGATGACTTATAGACTAAGGTGAGGCCTACCTTATTAAATACCTTATTGAGTCCCTTGCTATATTTCGGATTATATGGTATGGAGACATATTTGGTGTTATTTTCTTCGCGTGTAAAAAAGGTGGAATTCTGAATATTAAACCTAAATTTATGTCTATTTATTAGCTTATTTACTAAGTCATCGTCGTAACCATTAACTCTAGTTATATTTCTAATACGATTCCTTTCTTTATTGAAATTTACTCTGTTCAGAGGGAAAGTGACCAAATGATGAACTAAAAAATGTAAAGAGGCTAATTTATGTTATTTGCAATGAAATGAATCATTAGGAATATATCTATCTGTTACTGTATCCTTCCTATAGATATCAAATTCTAATCTATTATTATTTTTAATAATTAAAATATCTAGAAAAGGCAATTGTCCTTTGTTCTCAACTTCGTAAGTGAATTTAATGGAATCATACCGGCTATTTAATTTAGAAACAAAATCATTAATATTTGCTCTCTTTGTATTAAAAATCGCGAAAATATCATCCACATACCTATACCATACCCTTGGGAAATATTCGAATTCTTGACTGGCTTCGATTTCAAACTTACTCATGAATAAATTGGCTATGAAGGGTGACAAGCAATTACCCATAGCTGTTCCTTCTTTCTGAACATAAAATTGATTGTTATATTGGAAATAATTTTGTTCCATACAAAGTTTAGATAATGTTAAGTATTCACGAATAATTTCGTCTTCAAAGTCATTCATTCTAAGTAATTCTTCGAGATATTGTAATGTTTGTGGAATTGGCACACTTGGGAACAAAGAACTAACATCAAAAGAAATTAAGACTTCACCTTCATTAAGAACTAGATTTTTTGTTTCGCAGTGAAGAATTCTAACGAATTCTTCACTGCGAAAGTATTTAATGGTAACTTCTCAAGTTCTTTTGATAACCATTTGGATATTAAATATGTGGGTGATCCGACCGAAGAAACAATGGGTCGCGTTGCTTTTCCAGGTTTGTGAATTTTGGGTAAGCAATACAATTTTGGTATGGTCGGATTACTCACATTTAATTTAAATTTTAGCGAATCGGAGACAAGGTTCTTACATTTTTTTAAAGAATTTTTAACCTCTGATATCATTCTCGGTAATGGATTTCTTATTACCTTTTCATAAGGGCCAGATTTGATAGGATTATCTACGCGTTCAAAGTAATCTTTCTTATCCAATATAACAACTTTATTTCCTTTATCCGCTTTTAAGTAGAAGACATCTTTCTTTTTCAATCCTTTAACTACTTTTATGTTTTTTCGTGAATTAGAATTTGTGTTGTTAACTATGTTTTTCGATATTTGATTGCGACATGCTTCCCTAACAAAGGATTTACTATTTTCTGGAAGTGTACTAATGGAACTTTCAATGTGAACAACTATTTCTGACAAATTATCTCTAGGAGGGGGTACTGCAAAGTTAAGACCTTTGTTTAAGATGCGAATTTCATTTCGTGTAAAGGATTGAGATGAATGATTTTCTACAATATTTACGAGTTCCTGAGGACTATTCTTCTTCGGTAAGAGCTTTTTTAATTTTTTACTTAGAATAGAGAATTTCTTTTTATATTGAATATCAATAACTAAAAAAACATTTTCCTCTGGAACTCGCTCCATACTTCATATTCAATATTGTTTAATCCTGAAGTAAGTTTTTTTGAATATTCTGTATGATTCTACTTCTAACATACTACGTTTTGTGTACAAATTCTTGATTTCTAAGTCAAGCCATTTTTGTTTAGCAAAGAATGAAACTTTTTCTGAAATGTTTGATTTTGGTAAATTAACCTTAATAAAATTAGGAAAAACTTTAAATTTCTTGCATGACTTTAAAAACCAAAATATCTGCACCTACTAATCTAATCTTACTACTGTACTTACGATAAATATACGAATAATATTAAAATATTTATTTTTATTTTTTTTTTTTTTTTCATATTATTTGATACTTTTTTAAAAATTATAAAGTATAATTAATTTTTATTTTCCATATTTTTTTTCTTTAAGTTTGTACAAAACATCCAAAAGTTAATCCATTCATGTTAAATTATTTAATAAAATGAAATAAACAACATATAAGACTTAAAATTTTTCGATAATGAATTTATTATCATAATAATAACCATCGCTGGTCTTATAAAAAATTTTAATAATTTAATACAAAACATTTCTAAATGACCACATTCAAAACTCTTGGTTGGGACTCCTTAAAGCTCATATATACGTTCATCGGGAGCCAAAACGACAATAAACAATACAAAATTAATGAAAAAATAAAATGATAAAATTTGTTCAGGCATATATTGCTTTATAGATCAAGAGAGCGACCCGAAATTTTGACCTTTCGACTAACCGTCCACGTAGTTGTTCAGTCTATCGAGCGCAGCGAGTCGAATAAAAGCCTTTAACGTGGATTTTGCGGCCCCCGTGCCTTGGAATACCCAGAAATGCTACATTCAAAAATGAACTGTCATTTAATTACTTGAATCAAGTACCATAACATTTGTTGACACTAAAAAAGTCGAGCGCCCCAAAGAACAGACGCCGCCGAGACCGGACCCAGCTTTAGGGCCCAAAAAACATCGATCCAAAAGTGGACTGTCATTTAACCAGATAAAATCAACAAATTTAATTTGTTCTTGATAAAACAAGAGGGAACCTGCAAAATGCGAATGTCGCCAATACAGGAGGAGGAAGCTGGATCTGCTTTTTCCAGCCAAAACCGGTCGTTTTTCGAGTTTTTAGCTTCGAGTTCAAAAACTCGAAAAACGAGCGTTTTTGGCTGAAAAAAGCGGGTCCAACTTCGTCCCCTGATATTGGTGGCGTTCGTCTTTTGCAGGTTCCCTCTTATTTTATAAACAACAAACTAAACTTATTGATTTTATATAGTTAAATTTTTGAAGCGACGTTTGTTGGGCTCTAAAACTGGGTCCGGTCTCGAAGGCGTCTGCCGTTTGAGGGGCTCGAGTTTTTTAGTGTCAACAAATGTTATGGTACTTGATTCAAGTGGTTAAACGACAGTCCATTTTCGGTTGCAGCATTTTGGGCATTCCAGGGCACGGTGGCTGCAAAATCAACGTTAAATGCTTTTATTCCACTCGCCCGATAGCATGTTCGAGTCGCCCTTTTGGTCTATTAGTAATCGCCTGCAACAGCAACTGAAGTCCAAGGTTGCCAAATTGAAATATTTTCAACGTTGCTAATACCTAGAATCCATTAAATTTATTGGATCCTGTATATTATTATAGAATATATAATACTACAGAATAGCAACACAGGGTACTAAAAAATTTAATAGGTAAAAAAATATTTAGTTATCAAATACAAGGGTCAAAATAGAGAGTAGCCGCAATTAATAATAAATGTTTCATATAAAAAAACAAAACAAACTGGACCTAACAACTCATTTATTTAAACCTACTTCGATGTCACTCTCATAATCTAAATTTATTATGATTCGTTCAATATCATTTTGTACAGAAAAATACGAATTTTAATTTTAATACTGTGAAACCTGTGTTAACGGCCACCTGTCCTAAGCGGCCGCCAGTGGTAACGGACAGTGTTAAGCTTCCCGAAACCTATTGCGTATAAATTCACGTATACGAAAACCTGTTAATTACGGCCACTTGTATTAAACGGCCGCGGTCAGTTAAACCGAAATTCTTATGGCATATTTCACTGGAAATTTACCTGTTAATAACGACCGGGCTGGCTTAAGGGTTTTATGACATACTAATTATTTTTATGGGTCTTCAACCGTTTACTTTTACTACTACTGTAACTGGGTAATTTATTTAAGGAAATATCCATTACTGCTGATAAAATTATCTGGTTTAAATTTGATGTTTTCTGTTTATTCCATTATTTTAAAGTTGTCTTCATACCGAACACGTTCTTAATAATGTCGCTGAAACGAAAACGTTTGTCACCAAAAGATTAAACTATTATCATCGCTGAAAGTGAAAAGTTTGCGTTAAGTTCGCGAAAACTAGCTGAAAGGCTCGAGGTTGGAAAACACAAATTCTCGATATATTAAAAAATAAGAGTGAACTAAAAAAGATGTTTGAAGAGGGTGTTAACTTGGAGTAAAAACGAAAATTTCCCAAGTCAGCAAGATTAGCAGTGCATCAAGTTGTCTACAATTGGTTTTGCAAGGCCAAGAATCAATCAGTTTCAATATCTGGACCAATACTCAAACAAAAATACTGGAGGCTTCAAGCAGCTTGAAAGTGGAACATTGCGCTGCATCAAATGTATGGTTGGAAAGTTTCTGTAAACGGCACAATATTACTTTTAAGTCAGTTTCTAGTGAGTCCGCAGATCTAAATTTGAAAGATATAGAGGCTTGGAAAACTACATTACCGCTAATTTTAAAAGTTTATTCTCCACGAGATGTACACAATGCTGATGAAACAGGTCTTTAATACCGAGCCGTGCCAAATATGACATTTGCTTTAAAAAACGATAAATGTGCAGGAAAGAAGGTAGCAAAACAGCAATTAACTAATTTACTGTGTGCAAATATGAAAGGAGAAAAAGAAAATTCTTTAATAATTGGGCCTGGATGACGTCAGAAATTATGACCAGATGGTTCCATAAATTTGATAATAAAATGAAGGAACAAAATAGAAAAGTGCTGCTTTTCTTGAACAATGCTACCCTCCATTCTAAAGTGCCACTAGAAAATGTTAAGCTGGTTTTCTTGCCACCAAATATCACCTCATATTGTCAGCCTTTAGACCAAGGAATAATTCAAAATTTTAAGATGATATATAGAAAATTTTTGGTCAAAAGGCTATTTACGTTTGTTGACAGTTATTGCAATTTTGAAAAATCTGAAAAAAACATAAATTTAACGAATGCACTAATATGGATTAAGACTGCGTGGAAAAATCTTTCTCCAGCTACAATTAAAAAATGTTTTTTTCAAGGCCGGATTTTCCGATGTTGTTACAGTAGATGCTATTTTTGACGAAGAAGACGAAATACCCCTTGCCCCACTCTTTCCTCTAGTCCATCATAAAACTGTAAACTTGGACGAGTTTCTTTCCATTGACAGTGATGTGCCTACAGAAAGTTCAAACTTCAGTATTTCGGAAATTGTTGAGGAACTGCGCGATACAGACTAAAAGCTTAACTCTGATTCAGACAGTGATGTGGACGCAAGTGAAGCTACAAAATCTACTTTGGCTAGTATGAGTGAAGTTTGCGCAAATTTAAGAGACACACGAAACTATTTTTTGTGTAATAATAATTGTGAAATGGCTATAGACATTTCTCGAGTGTTACTTTCCTGTGAATCTGAAGTTTTGAAATCAAAGCTAAAAAATTTTAAACAAACAACAATTGAAACATACTTTAAGAAAGCTTAATAACACATATACATTTTTAAAAAATCCATATTATATATACAGTCCCTGGCCAAATTATTAGACGCACTGCAAGATTTCATGTAAAATATTAATTACCGAGTGATATTGTACCGTTTTTTATTATTTTAAATTGATTTGTTTTTTATTTTTATATTATCCAATCAATTACCTATTTATTTGACATAAATAAAACAGCATTAATTTAGAAAAGCATAAGTTTATTAAGTTTTGAAGAAAAGTGAAATTAATGTTAGTAAAAGTCAATATTTAGTTGAGCCACCTTTAGCCGCTATCAAAGCTTTAATTCTGCGCGGCATGCTATCAATGCAAGATTGTACTGTCTCCTGCATTTGAGGATGATGATTCCACACATGAATAATCTTTTCTAGGAGCTGGGTTTTGTTGGTAATCACATCTTTAGCCACTTCTCTTTTCATCAGCTCTCCCACACATTTTCAATGGGCTATAACCCGGCCAATTCAACAGAGGGATATTTTTTTCTGCCAAAAAAGCTTTAACAGACCGAGCAGTGTGGCAGGGAGCTCCATCTTGCATGAAAGTGAATGGTTCCCCATTTGGAAACCATTCTCTGAGCTGCGGAATCAACCGATTTTGTAATACTTCTTTGTACTGATCTTGCCTCATTATTCCTTTGACGACGTACAGACGTCCAGTGCCCTTGCCGCTGATGACTGACCAAATCATCACTTTGATGGGATGTTTAACCGTCGGGACGACACAATCAGGATGAAACTTTTCTCCATGACGACGATGCACATACTGAGCTTTATTCTGCAAAATTTCGAATGTGCTTTCGTCACTGAAGCAGACCTGTCAAAAATAGGAAAAATATATAAACTTCCATGTTTATTTGCTTTATTTAACTGAAAATGATAATAATGTATCAATTATTGATTAAATTGCTGTATCTTACGGATCTCCAGAAGTCCACATCTTTGTCTTGCCATTGTTTGGCCCACTTCAGGCGCTTTGCTTTCATTGCAGCTGTTAACTTGGGTTTCCTGGCGGGGCGACAGGCCTTAAAATCTAATTCTTTCAATTTTCTTCGAACAGTGCGCTTAGAAGCATTTACGCTAGCATCCTGGAGTTGTGATTTTATTACCTTTGTGGTAGCAAATCTGTTTTCTACACAAATTTTCTTTAAACATCTCTCTGACCGTGGAGTGAAAATTGGTTTTCTACCGCATCTTTTTTTTCTTTTCGGGCTTAATTCCTTCCCTGACTCAATTTTCTTTTTTATGCGTCGTACACTAGCTTCAGAAACCTCCAATCTTCGGGATATTTCTCGGTTTGTAAATGTTTTCGCAATCACAAGGGCCTTCACTTCAGCTTTTTTACGTGGTGAAAGATCGCCTTTTCTACCCATAATGAAAATAGTCCAGTTACTTTTTTAAAACACTGCATACAAAATAAACTAATAACTGAGTAGTATAAAACTGTTAAACAAACAATCACGGTCCATAAAGCCACAGAAACACGTCCGTACCTGACTCGATTCCGATCGCGACTGATACAGGTTTGTACTTATTTACGTTCATGTATCACTTTGTCAACACAGTGTTGCCATATGTTAAAAATAAATACAAATATGTAGTCTACAACAATTCTTTTAAATAAAAATCAATAATATTGTAGTTTAAATATACCATTATTGCATAAAAACTCTTAAGAAACATAAAATTACTAAAAAAAATACAGTGCGTCTAATAATTTGGCCAGGGACTGTATATATATATATATATATATATATATATATATATATATATATATATATATATATATATATATATATATATATGTATATTATATATATATATATATATATATATATATATATATATATATATTATATATATATATATATATATATATATATATATATATATATATATATATATATATATATATATATATATATATATATATATATATATATACATTCAAAGGATTTTTTTATATTATTAAATCATTTTAACATCTGTGTGTATGCTAATAATAAATGTTTCATATAAGAAACAATAAAAAAACTGAACCTCACCTCCCATTTATTTAAACCTACTTCGATGTCACTCTCATAATCTAAATTTATTATGGTTCGTTCAATATCATTTTGTACAGAAAAATACGAATTTTTAATTTTAATATGTAATATGATTTACAGAGTTTTATTAAATATATAACATTTGGACTTAAAGTTAGTGTTGTATTTTCAGCCATAGTTTTTAACTTAATATGGTACAATATATATTCTACAGGGTTAAAAATGCAATAATATGGCGACAATTTTAAAATAGTATAACCCGTTTCATTTGCCATATGGTCTCAAACATATTCTTTGTTGATATTAATGATCTGAGTATGTCTGCCAAATCAGATTTTTAATAATTCTCTTCGAAAAATATATGTCACTTTCTAACAAATATGTTCTTCTTGTATTTCAGATTTTGTATCGGCTGAATTTGATACTTTTTTATTTGTCGTCTGTGATATCTATGTAGCATTGTTAAAGATCATAATATTGTTTTCTGGGACATTTTTTAAAAGCAGTCTTTGAACCAGCTTTTAAAAAGTTCGGAGGTAGTATTTTAATGATAATCTAAATTTGAATCCTTAACATTTTTAGCTGACAATAGTAGACAATTGGAGATACATTTGTTCCCCCAACCAGGATGTATCATTGTGATCATTGTTTTTTTTTGTTTGAAGAAGCGTTAATCTGACCTTTATCACTTGAGTCACTCCCTCTTTTGATAGTATCGTGGGTTTCGAACCAAGTATCATCTAAGTAAATGATTTTCGGCTCTATATCTTTTGATGCGATAATATTCAAACCTTAATTTTTTTAAATCTTGGGGCTTCTATTAGTTTTTTTTTGTTTATTTTATATTTTTATTTATTATAACTTCTCTTAAGCAAGGCCTCGTAGAGGCTAGTGCTGCTGCATGATACGAGGCTTGTGTATAAAGTAAGTAACGTGTTGATATTACATAAGGCCATTTTTTTAACAATTTTATTTTTACATGAACGCCCGGACCTTAAACTACATCTCCACCTATATTAAGGCACTGGTAACGTAAGACTAGCTACCGCCTCGTTTGCTAACCACTGCAGCACCGCCGTCTGGCCAAGGTGCTTCTTTAAGTGCAGTTGCTTCCTGTCATATAACGCGATGTGATCTTGGGTTCGATGAAGCACATGTGGACAGAATTGTCGTGAAGCAGAAGATCCCTGTATTGAGTGACAGTGACACTACCTCTCAAAAGAAAGTCAAAATATTGGCTAAACTGTTGGTTTACAGTCAGAATTTTTGCTACCCATCATAAGCACAAATTCCGACAATTTAATTCTTTTGCCACAATTTGATAGAGAACATTTCTTGAAACTTGAAAAAATACATCAGATAATGATGAAACCGTAAAGCGTCTGTTTTTTCGAACTATATCAACTTACCGCACCAGGTTATCGACGAACAGACGAATTTCACAATCTGAGGGATATTCGGTGGTCTGATCAATTTTACCACGCACGAAAAAAGGTAAACTCTTACGAATGCGTCCGTAGTGGCGTCTGTGGCTAGTCAATAGATGCAGGTATTTGGCGCGCATGCGCGGAACGGAGACCATAACGCGGCCATATTTCATAACGATATTTACTTGAAAAATGCACCTGGTGTATTGTTGAATTTAATGTTGGGATGCTGTTTTCTTTAAACATTTGATACATTTTTCCTCAAATAATACCCGAATTTTTCTCCCGTATCATGGTTTTTTAACACAATCGTCTACTTTATTTGTGTTACAGCACTTATATTTCCGTAGTTTGTTTTGCGTCGGACAATACATTTTTCCCAAAATAATACTTTATTTTTTTTACATTTATTTTTATTCATTTTTTAGAATGCCTCGAATATTCGAAATACGAATGGACAATAGAATTAGATCCAGCTTTAGTAGGCGGAGAACCTACAACCAGGAGAGAATTTCCACACATGGTGTGTTATGAAATTATTTAGCTATATTCCATACAAAAGAAACGTCCGACAGACCTCTTTTCGTTGTCATCCATCATTAATAATATATATTTAAAATTTTTTCCTTAATACATTTTCCTGCTTCTTCTTATAGGTTATTAGTACATTTATATATTTTTTCTTGTAAATTTCATATATAAAATTTATTTTTTAAAACAATCAAACTTGATCTGAAAAGCTTTTAAACTTCTGGCTTTAGAAAAATTTTCTTTTAATTATTTTGAAAAATACGAGCCATTTTTGATAAGGATTCTAGTAAATATGCATTATGCATTTTTTCCTAGCTCAAACTGTATATAGGTCACTTTAGTAAGCACAAACTGATCCTCTAAAATGATGATGATATTTATATTATAGAATACGTACGCCATCAGACTTACATTGCCGAATGAGATGAATTATTTAAAAATATACACACAAAATGAAAAAAAAAACATTTTTATTATCTTAAAATAAATATCTGCTTTTACAATAAGGTAATACCCACAAAAATAAATAAAAAATATTTATGTCAATTCTTTCTTTAGTCTTTAATTACTGCATAAAGTTCGGCATGCCATTCATTAATTTATTTAAATATTCAGCGTTCAAGTTCTCTCAAACATTTTTTACGCAAGCTTACAGTTATGTGACTGCTCCCATCTAACTTATCCTATTCGATAGCCGAGAGATTGGTTTTTTATTTATATATATATATATATATATATATATATATATATATATATATATATATATATACATATGTATATATATATATATATATATATATATATATATATATATATATATGTATGTATATATATATATATATATATATATATATATATATATATATATATATGTATGTATATATATATATATATATATATATATATATATATATATATATAAATGCTCCTAGATTTGGGCATTTTTAAAAATTTGATATAATTTTCATTTCTCGAAAATAAGTGGAT
>CM032454.1:42240141-42465141 GCA_019049505.1 Pachyrhynchus sulphureomaculatus | reverse complement strand
ACATAGGTTTAGCAAAACTTCACAAACCAGCTAAATTAAATAAATGGGTGAGACCAGCATGTCTTTATATTAGAAACGAATCACCATGGTCGAAAGTTATTGCTTCAGGATGGGGTAAAACAGATTTCGCTGGTGGTGAAAGCAGTATTTTGTTGAGAGTTAGTTTGGAAGTATACGATCAACCAAGGTGTAACAAGACGTACAAACAAGTGACTGGCACAGAAAAACTGCTGAATGGAGTTAAAGATGACATTATGATTTGTGCCGGGCATTCTACAGACCTTAAGGATACATGTCAGGTAATTACAATTTTTTCCTGAGATTTTCTTTTTGAACCTAATGTTGAATCTCTCCTTGTATCCAAGATACATGTAAATTAACAAAATTAAACACTAATATGTTTCACAATTTCCACTTTATTATTTTTTCCGTTACAATTGTTTCAACACGACAGTATCTTCATCAGACGAAAGATATTCTAAACTATTGATAAATTGACATTATTTCTTTATATATTTATTTGAGCCTACTTACTTAGTCTAATTGGGGTGCGTTTAATTTAAATTATTTACATTTGGACTTATCTATTTACTAAAATTCCAGGTGCATTTAATTGGATTATTCTTGAATATAAATTAAGGTTCAATAATGGGGAGTTATTAGTTTCTAATTGTTGATTTAATAACATCTGATTTTTTTTAGAAAATTTAATTTTTCATTATAAAGTATTTTAAAATTATCATTGAAAACGTAAAAGAAGCTACGTAAAACAATTGTTTTATGTAGCTTCTTTTATGTTAATTCATTCTTTTTTCGAATGAGCTGTTTGGCCAATATAAAATTTAGGACATCGTCCATCTCGGCCCCAAAAAAGGATCCATTAGGTAAAACGGTTTTTAATGAGCTTGTAAAAGTACCCATCTCGGCCTCATGTAATAAAATAATGAAGTAATTAAGTAATAAAATGATTTGTAGGTAATGACTAGTAATTGGGTATTTGTTCAGTAATTGGGTATTTGTTAGGGTATTATTTAAGAAATTTAGTTATATTATAACATACATGCAGTGATCATCACCAAGAGAAATAGTACTAGATTTTGAAATGTCAATTCATAACGCGGTGGCTCAAGTGTGGAATGATATCAAAATAACTGACTGCAGGTTTCATTTGACCCCAGCGTGGTATTGTCAAATACAAAAGCAGGGTCTGACTTAATATTACAAAGATAACCAATCAGAAATAGGAATATGGTTGCATTATTGTTTTGGGCTTCTCTTCTTAGAACCTAAAGACGTTAAAGATTTTTATTTTTTCGAATTATACGAAGTAAAGCCACAAAATGTCAAATTAAAAGTTTTTCTGATTATCTTGTGGATACTTATTTAACTAACGAGTCTAAATTTCCACCACACATTTGGGCGAGTACATTTGCAGAACTGAATAAAACCACGAATGCTTGTGAATCATTTCATGCATATTTTAATAATTCAATGTATCAGACACATCTCTCTATATTTATTTTTATTAAAGAAGTTTCAAATATACAAGTAGAAACGTATGTTAAGTGCACACCAATACTATTGGTGTAACATATAAGTCTAAAAATTTAACTAATAAGAAAAAACAAGTGTTCATTGAGGATAAAATAAGAAGATATAAAAGTAAGGAGATATCAAAATTAATATACATATGGAAAAAATTGTTTTGTTTGTAGTATTTAGGGCAGGATCCACATTAAGTTGGTATACTCGTTTTCTTGGTTTTATTTTTGTTATTTTTTATCACATTAGAAAGTTTATTATTAGTTCTAAAATCAATATTTAACTTTCTTTTAGACAACTGTCTAGAAACAAAGTCAGTTATTTTCCTTGTATAAGTTAAAGCATTCAAGTTTCGGTTTTTGTTTTTAGAAGTTAAGTATACCAGAATAATTGCTTGCCGGTAGGATACTGGCCCGGATATAATGAGAGAGGAATTAGAGTACGCCCTAAAACATGTAAAGAAGGGTAAAGCAGCCGGACCTGACGATATACCGGTAGAGCTGTTAAAACTGATGAATGACGATTCAATCTCAATTCTCCTAAAACTGTTCAACTTAATATATGAAACTGGTATAATACCCAAGGATTGGCTTCAGTCCACGTTTGTGGCAATCCCGAAAAAAGCAAACGCTAAAGAATGTAGTGACCATCGGACCATATCTCTTATGAGTCACACCTTAAAGCTGTTTCTAAAGATAATACACAATCGGATCTATAAAAAGCTTGAAATGGATATTAGTGAAACCTAAATGGGGTTCAGAAAAGGAATGGGCACACGCGAGGCCCTGTTTACGATAAACGTGTTATCACAGAGATGCATGGACATGAATCAGGAGCTGTACGTTTGCTTTATAGACTTTGAAAAGGCATTCGATAAGGTTCGACATGATCAATTAAAGAGAATCCTCAGAAATAAAAATATCGATGATCTAGATATCCGCATCATATGCAATCTATATTGGAACCAGACAGCGAGAGTAAAAGTGAAGAACATGATTACGGAAAAGGTAGAGATCCGCAGGGGAGTACGTCAGTGCTGCATACTGTCACCCTTTTTGTTTAATATCTATAGCGAGAGTGAATGTCAGGAAGCTCTGTCTGAGGCGGACGAGGGCATAACGGTAAACGGTGAAACCCTGAAACCCTGAATAATGTAAGATAAACCGATGACACAGTTCTGCTAGCAGAAAGTTTAGAAGACCTACAACATCTTGTTGAGCGGTTAAATAACAGCTGCAATAAATTTGGTCCGAAGATAATTCTAAAGAAAACAAAATTTATTGTGATGGCAAAATCTCAAAATAACCAGGATCGTCTTCTGATTAATAACATAAGTGTTGAGAAAGTCAATTGCTACAAATACTTGGGAAAATGGCTGAACGAGAACACAGATCAGACAAAGGAGATTGAAACCCGAATAGAGATATCAAGATCAAGCTTTAATAGAATGAGAAAACTCTTTTGCAATCGAGATCTAAGCCTGGTACTGCAGTTGCGTTGTTATGTCTTCCCAACGCTTCTTTATAGAGTGGAAGCATGGACTTTGAGGCAGAACAATACTAAAAGTATTGAAGCTTTTGAGATATGGTGTTATCGGCGCATTCTGAAAGTGTCATTGATTGATAGGGTAACCAATAACGAGATTCTCCAAAAACTAAACAAAGCCTCAGAACTAATGAACACTGTTAAAAAAAGGAACCTGGAATATTCGGGACATGTGTTGAGGGGAGAAAGGTATTCACTGTTGCGGAATATCATGCAGGACAAAAAGGGAAGAGACATGTTGGACGAAGAAGAATATCGTGGTTGCGTAACTTGCGCGACTGGTTTGGCTGCAGCTCAATTGAACTGTTTAGAAGAGCAGCGAATAAAGTGAGAGTAGCTGTGATGATTTCTACTCTCCGATAGGATTAGCACTCGAAGAAGAAGAAGGATTTTCTATGGACAATTCCGTGTATAATGTTAGGTTGATATCCATTGTTAAAGGCTATTTGTTTTATTATAGTTAATTCTTTAATATAATTTTCCTCTGACATAAGTATGAGTACGAGTCTGTAGATTAAATAATTAAAAGAAGCCATTTTGTGTAAGGATGAGTTAAGTTATTGTGTATTACTGAGTCTGTATGCGAAGGCTTATGAAAAATAGAAAAGCCGTGTTTATCGTTAATGTTTGTAATAATGAAATCTAAGAAATTGATTGATTTTTGTTGCTCCATTTCTATGGTAAACGTTATATTTCTGTAAATATTATTTATAAAGTTTAGAAATTGTTGCAATAAAACAGACCAAAATATCATCCACATACCTATACCAGTAAAGACAATATTTGTTAAGGAGATGAGTGTGAATTTTAGATTCTAGATGGCTCATAAAGATTTCGGCCAATAATGGAGTTAACGGGTTACCCATTATTAAACCTTCTTTCGACATATAAAAAATATTGTTAAATTCAAAATAGTTTGGGTCTAATATTTCTTGTTGGATAATTACGCTAACTTTGTTTTTGAATATTAAGTTTCCTACTAGTTCTATAACTTCACTGAGAAAAAGGTTTTGGACGTCAAAAGATACGAGCTTAGCGTTTTTTGCGTTGTGTATGTAATCATATAAATTTATTATACTATGTTGCTTGTAAGTTACGGTAGTGTTTTAAGATGTCTATTAGTCTACTGGATAATTTAATAGATTAAGCAGTAACAAAAGATACCACAGGTATAATCAGAAGGTTATTTTTATGTAACTTGATTAATGAATAAAATGGCGGGTTGAGGATTCGTTAAATTTAAATTACGTTTTTCAAATTCATTAAAAATTGAAATATCCTTAATGATATTTTTGTTGACTTTTTAGTCAAATTTTATAATCTGAAAGTTTTCTGTGTTAAGGAAATTTAGAGTTTTAAAGAGGTACTGTTCTTTTGTTATTGTTGTTATAGATTTACCTTTGCCTGCTCTTGTAAAAACTATATCTTTAGTTTCAGACTTCTTTTTTATTGATTTTGCTATGGTGTAATCGTTTGAAGAATGTCCCTTGAGTTGAGTTATGGAACATGCTAATTCACACTCAACTCCTAGATATTCTCTATTTCATTGGTTATCTCTTGGATGATATTTTGGTATGTTTTACTAGAACAGATAGACAACTGCAACAATTTCTAAACTTTATAAATAAAATTCACAAAAATATAACGATTACCATAAAAATGGAACAACAAAAATCAATCAATTTCTTAGGTTAAAACATTAATGATAAATATAAATTAACGTAATGAAGTTATGTAACACAATACGATATCTCTCAATATGCCGATCATTTAACAACAGAAAATCGCGTTTTTAGTGACAATTTTAAAATACTCACTTGATGTTATGTGGTTAAAAATAACGACTCAACAAACCACAAGGTTTATCTGTATCCTGTATCGACCACCAAGTGATACCAATTTTCGAAACACTTTTCGCTTCTCTTGCAGACACCATCGATCATTTACAAAGTAACTATCCAAGTGCCGAAATTGCCATCCTGGGCGACTTTAATGTCCACAATATCAACTGGCTCAAATATTCAAATACTACCGACGAACAAGGTCGTGAAGCTGAATCATTCTCAATCAGTTGTGGTTTAACTCAGCTTATTGACGAACCAACACGGATCCCTGATCGAGACGGGGAGTTCGCCAGTCTTCTTGATCTGTTTTTAACCACCAATCCGGAGATTTACACGGTCACCGTAAATCCGCGGTTAGGTTCTTCCGACCATAAACTGCTTTCGACATCGAGTATCCTGCCAATCAGTGGCAGAGAGGCGCCTAGGCCGCGCAAGATTTGGCACTACAAATCTGCTAAATGGGAAGATCTCATAGAATACTTTCGAACTTTCCCTTGGATGGACGTTTGTTTTCGATCCGATAACCCGTCTGACTGCGCCAGGGAGGTCTCCGATGTTATTTTGGCTGGTATGGAAGCTTACATCCCTTTTTCGAAGAAATGCTCCTCCAACGGCAAGCCTTGGTTCGACCGAAAATGCAAAGAAGCTGTTGTTTCTAAACATATTGCCTACCGACAATGGCGTGAAAATCCTAACACCGTAAATCGAAACATCTTTGTTCAAGCTCGGAACAGATGCAAGGGAATTATCGACGTAACCAAGGAGGCACACAATCAACGAATTAGAAAAAAACTTCTCGCTTGTTCCAACAATTCCAGGTCCTTTTGGGCAGTCGCTAAGGCAGTGAGTCAAAATTTTACCAAGTCCACCATACCACCACTCACACGGCCAGATAATTCCATTGCAACCACACCTGTTGAGAGAGCGAACTTGTTGGCTGAACTCTTTACTTCACATTCTACTGTCGATTTCCAAGGAAAAACACCACCTACTATTCCCATATTGCAGTCAAGGATGCCCGATGTTGTTTTCAGACAGCGCATCATAAAGCGTATTTTAATGAAGCTAGACACCAAAAAGGCTTCTGGCGCTGACGGAATACCTGCCATAGTTCTCAAAAACTGTGCAAGGGAACTAACACCAGTTTTCTGTAGACTTTTTAACCTATCCTACAGAAAGGGAATATTTCCGTCCTGCTGGAAATGTGCCACGGTTCAGCCGATACCTAAAAAAGGTAAGAAGACCTTGCCAAATAACTACCGACCAGTTGCACTGCTTTCAATAATATCGAAAGTCATGGAAAAGGTTATCAATGAGCATCTTCTAAAATATCTTGAACGATTCAATATTATTAGCGATCACCAATATGGTTTTCGTAAACCTAGATCAACAGGAGATCTTCTGACTTATGTAACACATGTTTGGAACAACGCAATTGAACACTTTGGAGAATCTCGAGCGGTTGCTCTTGACATATCCAAGGCATTCGACCGTGTTTGGCACGATGGACTGTTGGCTAAGTTGCGCTCTTATGGTATGTCTGAAAGGTTCTGTTTGTGGCTCTCATGTTTCCTCAGAGAGCGTTCTTTACGAGTGGCAGTCGACGGGTTTCTTTCTAACACCCTCACTATCAACGCTGGTGTGTGCCCCAGGGCTCCATACTGTCTCCTACTCTCTTTCTCATTTACATTAACGATCTGCTGGAAAAGACCGGGAATCCAATCTATAGCTTTGCAGATGACAGTACGCTTGTCTCTCTTCATTCACCTTGAACGCTCGGACATCGGCTGCTCAGGCGAATATCCGCAGACAGCAGGAGGTCGTTCAACTTAACAAAGACCTGGAAGAAATTCTATCTTGGGGTGACAGTAACCAAGTGGAATTTAACGCTACAAAAACCCAAGCGGCAGTTTTTTCTAAAAAAGTTAACGTTGCTGAACCCGACATAGTTATGTCGGGGCACTCCATTCCCCTAGCATCGTCGCTCAATTTGTTGGGCGTTGGTTTGGGAGCAAATATGTCTTGGCATGAACATGTTGCAGGCATAGCAAGGAGAGCTTCTCAAAAGTTGGGAATATTATTTAGAACCAGAAAGCTTTACACCCCACAACAACTGTTAATTCTTTACAAAGCCCAAATTCGACCAACTATGGAATACTGCTCCCACGTTTGGGGCTCCGCTCCCAAACATACACTGCATTTGTTGGATTCTGTTCAGAGAAGAGCGGTCCGTCTGATTGGGGACCCGGAATTGACCGGCGGCCTTGATTCGCTGGAACATCGAAGAACGGTTGGCGACTTGAGTCTGTTCTACAAGTATTTTCATGGAAAGTGTTCGAAGGATGTGGCCCGCTTAATTCCTCCCAAAGCGGTGCATGTTAAAAATACACGTCGCGCTGGTGCTTCGCATCCGTATGAGGTTCAGCTTGTTACTCCGCGTACAACGCTTTTTAAGCAATCTTTTATATGGAGAACGTCATCCCTTTGGAATAATTTGCCCAGCGCTGTGTTTCCCACCGAGTACAATTTACAGCGATTCAAGAACAACGTGAATCGCTTTTTCCGCACTCGTGCCGCTCCTGGAGCGCTTTAGGGACTTCCCTGCAGCACGTGTGTGCTAGACCAATAAAAAAAAAAAAAAAACTCCATAATTAAAGGAAATCTAAAAAATTAAATTTCCTAGAAAGTATGGAGATAAATAAATATAAAAAATCAGATATGTTATTAAATCAACAGTTAGAAACTCCTAAATATTGAACCTTAATTTATATTCAGGAATAACCCAATTAAACGTATCTGGAATTTTAGTAAATAGATAAATCCAAATGTTTATATTTTAAATTAAATGCACTTCAATTATAATAAATAGGTAGACCCAAATACATATATAAAGAAAGTTAAGAATATCTTCCGTCTGATGAAGACACTGTCATGCAGAAACAATTGTAGCGGAAAAAATAATAAGGTGGAAATTATGAAACATATTAGTGTTTAATTTTGTTAATTTACAATAAATTTCCATCAAGTTACAGCTAACTCAGTAAATGACAAGATATATGTGCCATTTTTACATATCTTTTAAAATTTTTCTTCAACGAAATTTAAAAGGAAAATGCTTTTTACCCCCTATATATAAAATGGAATAGCCTTTTGTACCCCCAAAATTCTGAATTATTCACTGTCTTTATTGGATTCTAAGTTAGGCTAGGCCTCTTTCTTATAATTTTTGAAAGTATATAAAAATAATTTCTATAACTAAATGTAAACTTATTCTATCTTAACCTAAGTTCTTACAATAGGAATCCTAACTTAACCTAGGAAATGTGTTTGGTATATACATGATGTTTCTTAAAGCTAGGACTTAGAACTAAGACTAAAACAACCTTAGGCTAAGACTTACGCTAACTTAAACTAGGATGTAACAAGACTTAAATTAGGACTAATTTAAATTTAACCTAGGATGACATTCTTCTTGTCACGGCGGGCGAGGGGGGTCATCGTCTTCGTCCGAGAGCAGCAGCAGGTCCGACGGTCTACGGAACTGGCGGCTAGCTTGAGGTGGGAGTCGGAAGGCGTCCCTGATGCACGGGTTGGGGTGCTGGGACGCCTTCTCGAGGAACTTCTGTTGAGTTTGCCTCATATGTGCCTTTACGGTAGGCACACCGAGGTCCCTGTGAATTTGACGGTTCCTCATGAACCACGGGGCTCACGTGATCATCCTCAGGGCCTTATTCTGCACTGCTTGAAGCTGAGCTCTCGTTGTTTTGGAGCGCTATCACCAGGTGGGGCAGGCGTACGTGAGGCCTGCCTTCACGATGGAGTTGTAAACTAGTAGCTTGGTCCGGGGGAGCAACTTACTGGAGCGGTTCAGGATGGGGTAGAGTTTCCCCAGTAGTTACTTCGCCTTCTTGATTGTAATCTGAATTATAAATGTTATAAAATTAAAAGAAGCAGTGCTCCCTAAGAGCATGCATGTGTAATATTTGAGGATTTTACTTTAACGACGATTTTTTGAATCTTTTTTTGTAATTTTCTGAAAACGATTTGGTTGAGATGTTAACTAATTTTGAATTATATTATATGATGAGAAGATTAAAAAGTATAGACTTCCCAGCTTCTAAATGGGCAACTCTTCAAATATAGACGACAGGGGAACATAAACATGCTATAGACTATAGAAAAAACAAAAAATTGAAAATAGTAAATAACGTCTGGTATTATTTAACTATTCAAAGTAACACGAGATAAAAATATTTAAAAAAAAACTGTGAATTTTTTTTTTGAATTTGTGAGCTAAAATTCACACCAATAAATATTCAAAGATTTCTGGCCGGTAAGATCAATTAGGAAACACTAAGTAGGAAGCTCTAAAAATATTCGGTTTTATAAAGGGTGTTTTTTATAGAGGTATAGAACTTTGAAATGGAATAAAACAAAGATGAATTTTTTAAATTGACATGAAATTTACTTTATTCGAAAGATAATCTTCTGGCATTATAATTTAAATATGACTTCTGGCATATGACCGCCACGGCTGGCTCGGACGTAGTCTAATCTAGAGGTCCAATTTTCGATGACTTTTTCCAACATTTGTGGCCGTATATCGGCAATAACGCGGCGAATGTTGTCCTCCAAGTGATCAATCGTTTCGGGCTTATCGGCGTAGACTAGCGACTTCACATATCCCACAGAAAATAGTCTAGCGGCATTAAATCGCATGATCTTGGAGGCCAATTCACGGGTCCGAAACGTGAAACTATGCGGTTACCAAACGTTTCCTTCAATAAATCAATTGTGGCACGAGCTGTGTGACATGTTGCGTCGTCTTGTTGAAACTACAGCTCCTGCACATCATGGTTGTTCAATTGATGAACGAAAAAGTCAGTAATCATGGCTCTATAGCGGTCACCATTGACTGTAACGTTCTGACCCGCATCGTCGTTTTTAAAGAAGTACGGACCAATGATTCCACCAGCCCATAAAGCACACCAAACAGTCAGTTTTTCTGGATGTAACGGTGTCTCAACATACACTTGAGGATTATCATCACTCCAAATACGGCAGTTTTGTTTATTGACGTATCCATTCAAACAAAAGTGAGCTTCATCGCTAAACAAAATTCGCTTATGAAAATCGGGATCAACGGCAATCTTTTTTTGGGCCCATTCACCGAATCTACGCCTTGCTAGGTGATCGTGTGGCTTCAATTGTTGCACGAGTTGGATTTTGTAAGCACGCAAACCAAGATCTTTCCGCAAAATCTTCCATAAAGTGGATGGACACATATCCAATTCCTGTGCACGATGGCGGATAGACTGATTCGGGTCTTCCTCTACGCTACGCTCTACAGCAGCAATGACTTCTTCTGTACGCACTGTACGACGTCTCTGTGAATGCGTATTATCATTTAGAGTAAACGTGGTGCGAAAACGTTCCATCCATCAATCGAATTAATTGCTCTGATGGACGATTATGTTGACCGTAAAATGGACGTAGTGCGCGATACATATTTCGAACAGAACCTTGATTTTCAAAATAAATTTGCACAATTTGGAAGCGTTGTTCAGTCGTCAGTCTATTCATGTTGGAATGCCAAACCAAACTAAACTTAAATCACTTGACAGCTGACAAAATGGCCGCCAGTTAAAAAAGTGTTGCCAAATTAAAGTTTTATACCTCTATAAAAAACACCCTTTATATACATTTGGTTGTATCCTAATTCTGCAGGTAATAATAAATTATCCTACATTCCAAAAGTCTGGAAGTACTGAGAAATTTTTAATTACTATTAAGAACACAAAATATCCAAAAATAAATGTTAACAATAAAATATCATCTACGAAACCAATCCTAAATATACCTATTAAAAAGTATTCACATCAAATCTTAATTTCGTCAACATTTATTTTTTATTACTGCCTCACAAACGTTCGGCATCCTACTTATTAGTTTATTAAAATATTCTACGTCCAACTTTTCATATTCATTTTTAGGTATTCCTAAAACTGCACAGAGCGTGGTTGATAAAGATTTTTAAGCCTAATCTAAATTTGATCTACTAGTTTGACCGGAGGATTAAGATGACTATAACATTATATCTATTAGGGTATCTCTCTGTTTCTCCTTAAGATACCCTTCAAACAGTTTTAAAGAGAAGTTAGGTGTTGTAGAAAGATAAAGTTGCGACCAATAATATTTAGTTCAAATGACATGACATGCTCTAGCAGGATTTTCAAATATCCTTCTTATTTTCACTAAAACATCTTCAAACCATAACGCTCCCACCTCCATGCCTAATAGTTGATATAGTGCAAACTTTTGAAGCTTTTTCGTTTGTTGAGCAGCGCACAATTATTCTTTTATTGGATCCAAAAATTTGGAGGACTTCATTTCATTGATCTATCGTCCAATTTCTATGTGTTTAAGCTCATTGCAATCTGCTTTTTTTTATTGCTATTTTCGGTTTCCTGGTAGCTATGCATTCTCTTAAGTCTGGATGTACCCGAAGTTTATTTAAAGTACCGATAATTTGAGGATGAATTAAGCATCGATTTCATTTATACATCACTATGATAAACTGATCTTCACGTTATGTTGTGGCTTTAGGCTGACCAGATGTTCTTCTTCTATTAATTGTTTTATGTTAAGGGCTCAGTGCACACTTTTACACACCAACTTTTTTTTGCGATTGCTCACCTACCAAATCTTTTCCTATGATAATACGTCGTTGGTTAACACACAGCTGCTTTCTTGGTACCATTTTAATAATGGAGTTTCTGGTTATACAATCGCACGAACACTTTGAGGTAAAATAAATTCAGAAATCTCAACTCTCATTCTTAAATACTTGAGTACAATTGCTATTATCTTACGAAATGTGAAACTGTTTATTGAATTTATCCATTAGAAGTAAACAAGCCTTTTTGTATCGGATAATACAAAGATAATAAGTCAAAAATGTACAAATAAAAATTATAAGAAACCCTTATAAAAACATACGAGGCTGAGTTGGGAACGTGGAATCTTTGGCACAATGATACTACTCAGTATATATCACCACTACACCAAGCACTCGACGCGCGTTTCGCTAACCATGTTAGCTTCATCAGGAGCGATGATTGACTAACGCTAAACTACAAATCTACCCTATTTATATTCAGCCTAACCCTTGAATTACTCAAGCGGAACTAATGACATAGGCAAGGCCATCAGTTCCGGTCAAGTAACCAGCAGAGGGGACTATAAGGAATAGGCCCTCTGTCTTTATTTAAACTACTTTTACATTTTATGATTTCCATACTTTCGTATGCGTTCAACAATCTCCTATCAGATACATTTTTTATTAATCTTAGATTATCTAATGTTACAGTATGATCAGCTTCAAGGGCATGTTCGGCAATGCTAGACTTTTCTGTTCTATTGTATTTTAAGTGTGCTAAGTGTTCTTTAAATCTTGTTTTAATTGACCTTTTAGTTTGCCCAACATACTTTTTGTCACAATCATTACAACTAATTTCATAAATTCCACTTTTCTCACAATTAGGAATCTTATCTTTGAGATTTCCTAAGATATTCCTCAGATTGTCTGATGGCTTATAGACTAAGGTGAGGCCTACCTTATTAAATACCTTATTGAGTCCCTTGCTATATTTCGGATTATATGGTATGGAGACATACTTGGTGTTATTTTCTTCGCGTGTAAAAAAAGGTGGAATTCTGAATATTAAACCTAAACTTATGTCTATTTATTAGCTTATTTACTAAGTCATCGTCATAACCATTAACTCTAGTTATATTTCCAATACGATTCCTTTCTTTATTAAAGTTTACTCTATTCAGAGGGAAAATGACCAAACGATGAACTAAAAAATGTAATGAGGCTAATTTATGTTGTTTGCAATGAAATGAATCATTAGGAATATATCTATCCGTTACTGTGTCCTTCCTATAGATATCAAATTCTAATCTATTATTATTTTTAATAATTAAAATATCTAGAAAAGGCAATTGTCCTTTGTTCTCAACTTCGTAAGTGAATTTAATGGAATCATACCGGCTATTTAATTTAGAAATAAAATCATTAATATTTGCTTTCTTTGTATCAAAAATCGCGAAAATATCATCCACGTACCTATACCATACCCTTGGGAAATATTCGAATTCTTGACTGGCTTCGATTTCAAACTTACTCATGAATAAATTGGCTATGAAAGGTGATAAGCAATTACCCATAGCTGTTCCTTCTTTCTGAACATAAAATTGATTGTTATATTGGAAATAATTTTGTTCCATACAAAGTTTAGATAATGTTAAGTATTCACGAATAATTTCGTCTTCAAAGTCATTCATTCTAAGTAATTCTTCGAGATATTGTAAAGTTTGTGGAATTGGCACACTTGGGAACAAAGAACTAACATCAAAAGAAATTAAGACTTCACCTTCATTGAGAACTAAGTTTTTTGTTTTTTTAATGAATTCTAACGAATTCTTCACTTCAGGTATTTAATAAGGTAGGCCTCACCTTAGTCTATAAGCCATCAGACAATCTGAGGAATATCTTAGGAAATCCCAAAGATAAGATTCCTAATTTATGAAATTAGTTGTAATGATTGTGACAAAAAGTATGTTGGGCAAACTAAAAGGTCAATTAAAACAAGATTTAAAGAACACTTAGCACACTTAAAATACAATAGAACAGAAAAGTCTAGCATTGCCGAACATGCCCTTGAAGCTGATCATACTGTAACATTAGATAATCTAAGATTAATAAAAAATGTATCTGATAGGAGATTGTTGAACGCATACGAAAGTATGGAAATCATAAAATGTAAAAGTAGTTTAAATAAAGACAGAGGGCCTATTGCTTATATTCCCCTCTACTGGTTACTTGACCGGAACTGATGGCCTTGCCTATGTCATTAGTTCCGCTTGAGTAATTCAAGGGTTAGGCTGAATATAAATAGAGTAGATTTGTAGTTTAGCGTTAGTCAATCATCGCTCCTGATGAAGCTAACATGGTTAGCGAAACGCGCGTCGAGTGCAAAAATAAAGTGTTTGGTGTAGTGGTGATATATACTGAGTAGTAAACGAGGCTGGTTTGAAAAGTCCGTGCAAAAATAAACACTACTTATGTGTTTGGGGTAAACCTTTTTTATTTTTCGACATAGTCTCCTTTTAGGCTTATACACTTCGTCCAACGATGTTCTAGTTTGTTGATCCCTTCCGAATAATAGGATTTGTCCAAGTCTGCAAAATATCCATTAGTGTCTGCAATCACCTCCTCATTTGAATAAAATCTTTGTCCCGCCAGCCATTTCTTCAAATTGGGAAACAAATAGTAGTCCGTGGGAGCCAAGTCTGGAGAATAGGGGGGATGTGAAACGACTTGGAATCCTATTTCCTTTAATTTTGCGACCACAACTGCTGAGGTGTGTGCTGGTGCTTTGTCGTAATGGAAAAGGACTTTCTTGTGGGCCAATCGCGGGGCGTTTTTCTTGCAGCTCGGTTTTCAAACGGTCCAATAACAATGAATAATAGTTTTACCCTTTTCTAGATAGTCGATGAGGATTATCCCTTGCGAATCCCAAAAGACCTTTCCGGCCGAAGGAACGGTCTTCGCCTTTTTTGGTGCAGATTCCCCCTTGGTAACCCCTTGCAACACTTCACACGATTCCGTTTTTGGTCAAGCGTGAGCAATCGCGGCACCCATCTTGCGGATAGCTTTCTCATGTCCAAATGTTTATGCAAAATATTATGTACCCATTCAGTCGAGATGCCCCACAGCACTAGCAATCTCACGCACCTTAACTCTTCTGTCATCCATCACCATATCATGGATTTGATCAATGATTTCTGGAGTCGTAACCTCCACAGGCCGTCCAGAACGTTCAGCGTCACTTGTGCCCATATGGCCAGTCCGAAAATTTTGAAACCACTTATAAACTGTTCTAATCGAAGGTGCAGAGTCACCATAATGTTTATCAAGCTTCTCTTTAGTCTCCTGAGGCGTTTTGCCTTTCATAAAGTAATGTTTAATCACCACACGAAATTCTTTTTCGTCCACCTGAACTAAACATGACCTCGATACGCGCCGATGGTGCCATCTCTCGGACTTTGCACGGACTTTTCAAACCAGTCTCGTATATATACCTCAGGTAGCTGAGGTAATCAATATAGAATTATTACGGCTACTTGGTTTTTAACTTCTTCTAAGCTTTTGGATGGTAGTGTATACTCATGATTATGCAAAATCAACCAGTCAACTTTAGAGTATCAAACATATATTACTAATATTAGCTAAATCCAATGTGATTAAGTAAGCCGGAAAACACGTCTATTTTATAGTATAAGCGTACCTTCTGTCAAATTGTGTATACTATATATTCAATCGTGTCCGCACCGCCTCTGCTGCTGTTCACCCAAGGATGTTTCTACTGCCCAGTACTTCGGTTGTCTAAAATTTACATTGAGTTTCATATAAAAATAACATAATTCTGCAGTTTATGGTTTTATCAACAACTTGTTCTTCCTTTAGGGTGATTCTGGTGGTCCACTTCAAGTTTACTCAACTGGAAATAAAAACCTGTCATATATGTACGATGTGGTCGGAGTAACTTCATTTGGTATAGGTTGTGGTTTAGCCGTAAATGTGCCCGCTGTTTATACTAGAGTATCCTATTATGTAAAATGGATTGAAGATATTGTATGGCCCCCATCATAATTATATTAAATAAACATATATTTATTTTTTTTCTACATAGACGTAGTTTTATTTACATTTACCATGACATCATATTACATTTATCAATCCGTTCGTCTAACAATTAATTTACACGACTTTTCGCCAAAATCTCATTTGGCATTTTCAAGTGCTCTCGCTGCTGTTGCTACTCGATACTGTAATCTTGCTGCTGCTGCTGCTCGAAGCTAACTGAGAAACCGACGTACGATCGCCGTCTTTTATAAGTCGGCGTCTACGCAGATTGTAAGTGGGGGGGTCGAGCATTGGTGTTTGCCGGCTGGGTGCCTGTATCAGTGGTAATCACGAGTTCAGACGCCATGCTGGCTGTTGCCTTCTCGATGTTTTGATTATTCCTTGGTTTAACTTGTAGATCCTTCCATATAGTGGAGATATTCAGTGCATCATCCCGTTTATTTAGCTGTCCATTTTTTTCGATTTCCACGGCTTCTCAGACTATGCGTGTTTTATAATGTGAAATCGAGGCTATTTGTTTAGATTCGTCAAAATTGTTGTTGTGACCAGTATCATGATGGTGCTGAAAAAGAGCTGAGGTTGTTCGTTTGTTGTTGATGCTTATTTTATGTTCTTTTATGTTTGTTTGCCCTATGTACAATTTGTGGCAGTCTCCACGTGGGATCCTGTAAGCTTTTCCAGTTTTTTCTTGTCCTTCGGGTTACCGAGGATGTCTGCCAGAGTGTTTTGTGGTTTGTATGCTGTGCCTATGTTGTGTTTTCTTAGGAATCTTCTAATCCTATCTGTAACTCCTTTCACATACGGTAACAGGACTTTGGTTAAGGTCCCGTTCTTCCGTCCTTGTCTTTAGATGGCGCTGCCTTTCTAATGCTCTCTGTATGGATTCATCTTTATATCCGTTTTGCTTAAGGGCTCTAATGATTTGTGGTGGCTAACGACTGGTGGTATGAGCCAGCATTTAACATTGTAACTATTGTAACATATATATATATATATATATATATATATATATATATATATATATATATACATATATATATATATATATATATATATATATATATATATATATATATATATATATATATATATATATATATATATATATGTATTTTTTAAAAAATAATACCCGCAATATTTAAACATAGTATTTGTAATGGTCTTTTAAATACAGTACAATCCGGATTATCCGAACCGCGATTATCTGAAATCCGGCTTATCCGAAACAAACTGATAAAAAACAAATTGTATTCCCATTAAACGAAAAAATCCCCATTATTTCAAACAGACGATGAGTGGTTTCCTTAACGCGTCAGGGACTCCCGACGTCTAGAATTTCACCGCTGTCTATGTTTGGGTTAGTCGACGAGTGTTATACGTTACTCATTACGTCTATTATTATCGCAGAGGTAATAGTTTCTTTTTAATAGATATTTTACAAAATGGAGCGTCATAATGATAAGCACAAACGTGTTGTTATTACCTTAAAAGATAAACTTGAAGCAATTCAACGTTTAGATAATGGTGAACTTCTTAAAAATATAGCGAAAGATTTAGGTGTAGACGTGAGTACTATTTCACAGTGGAGAAAAAATCGCAAAAACTTGAAAAATGGTGTAGTGTTTTGTCATCGCCCACACAGGCACGAAAAAGTATGAAAAGCGGTCAATATCAAAAAGTGGATGATTCTTTATTTTTATGGTTTACACAGAATCGAGAACGCGGAATAAAAATTTCAGGAACAATTTTAAAACAGAAGGCGAAGAGTTGCCGAATATTGAAGCGCCTGTAAATTTTTCTGCAAGTGATGGATGGCTAGGCAGATGGAAAAAAAGACATGGTGTACGTCAACTGAAAGTTTGTGGAGAAAGATTGTCGGCTGATGTATCTGCTGCAAAAAAAAATTGCAGAGAATTTTGAGCGGCTTATAAAACAACATAGTTTACAACCAGACCAAATCTATAATTGTGATGAAACAGGCTTGAACTACAAAATGTTGCCGTCAAATACCTTAGCTTCAAAAACGGAAGCTGGAGCACCTGGTTACAAACGTAGCAAAGAACGTATTACTGTTCTTGCATGCAATAATGCTTCTGGAAGACATAAACTGCCATTATTATGTATTGGTAAGTCAACAAATCCACGAACCTTTAAGAATATTCGTCGCAATCCTTTTCCTGTTTTGTATAAGAATCAAAACAATGCCTGGATAAACGCGACTCTATTTAAAGACTGGTTTTTCTAGGATATTCTAGCAATGTTTTTACCTCCTACTGTAACTTCTCTCATTCAGCCTATGGATCAGGGTGTACTGGAAAATTTAAAATGCAGTTACAGGCGTTTGTTATTGGAGCATATTTTAGAAGAGGTAGATGAAGGTGGCAATCTTATTGATTGTCTAAAAAAGATAAATTTGAAAAATGTTATATATTAGATAGCTTCAGCCTGGAATCAAGTAAAGAGTAGTACTCTGGAAAAATCTTGATCAAAATTGATTCCACAAGAGCTGAGACATTACACAGAGGCAGAAGATAATGAAAGTTTACATCAAATTATTACAAGAATATTAGAATGTGAAAGTGTTACGGAAACCGATGTTTGTGAAAGGTTAAACAGTGACAGTGTGGAAGATGAAATGACTGATACAGAATTAATTAAAAGTGTATGTAAAAATGCTAATAAAATAGACAGTGATGACGATGATGATAACGAAGTAGAAGTCATTGACAATATTCCAGTAAAAATGTCACATTCAGAAGGACTAGAGGCCCTAGAAAAAGCGTTAACTTATGTAAAACAACAAGAAAATGCAACCGCCGCGGACGTTTTGCTTATCAAACGTTGGAGAGACATTGCAGCCAAAAACAGAACTAACGCAAAACGAGTGCAGGTAAAAATTACCTCATTTTTAACACATTAAAGTTAAGAATGAAACTGTTTTATTTTCGATTTTCCGTACATATACATAAAATAAGTAAACTAATTGTTATATTCTTTGTTTTAATAAATACCTATGTACGTAATAGCATATCGTATAAATGCTTTTAAGTTAATCTGCAATGTTGTATTCATTCTAAACTTCTATTTTATAACAAAATTCGGATTAATCGAAATTTCGATTATCTAAAATCACTTTGGTTCATATTATTTCGGATAATCGAGATTCTATTATAATATTTATTTTAAAGTGTTTCTTCATCTTTGTGCTGATGATGTCAAATTTCGAAGCACGTTGAAGAAACCTTTGCTGGGCTAAAATCACGTCGCGAAGTGGCTCGCTTGGACCCACGATAAAATACTAGAGTGGCCCACACTATTGCCGGACGCCAACCCTATTGAAAACGTTTGGTCCCTTGTAAAGAGAAATCTCACAAGAAAGACTTTGAGGACGTTGACTCAGTTATCTCGCGAGATTCGAGAAATTTGTAAGAGTATGTAGAAAATCTCGCCGACAGCATGCCTCGAAGATGCCAGGAGATTATTGATGCAGGAGGCGATGGGACAACTTACCAAGGTAATTACGCCGTTTTTAACACACCAAAGAATACACTGATTGAAAATACATTTTTAAAGAATACGAGCGGTTACGTTTTTACTTGTCAGAGTATGTACGGATGCAACCTAAAAGTTATTATATAGTTATTAAACACGTCATGCGTTATTGCCAACTGTAAGATTTATTATTAATATTTTATATTAACAAGAGATTTTTATAAGTTTAACTTGACAATGAAATTGTTTTAAGGGTATACTTCTCTCAGATGTCTATGATACTTTAAGAAAGAATCAACGTTTGGCAACAATGTTAGCGGGAATCCGAAAGGACTGGTAAATAAGATTAAAATTTTAAGTACGTACAAAGGAATATATTAGGCTATTTTTTAAATCCCTTGTATGTATATATATATATATATATATATATATATATATATATATATATATATATATATATATTATTTATATATATATATATATATATATATATATATATATATATATATATATATATATATATATATATATATAATAATAATAATAATTTGTTTTCCTTTGTTGAACCTTGTTATTTTTATTAATTACTTGATTTTTCTGTTATTGGGTATTTAGATTCGGTAAAAAACGATTGTCTATTTTATTTTATTTTTTTGTTAACGTTTCGCCCAATTTTTTAGGCATTTTCATAGCTTCTAATTTACATATCTTGAATGTCTACCCGTCGGTGTGTTACTGCAGTCCAAGAACTTGGACGAAACGTCAACGTCAACCAAAAAAAGAATAAAATAAATAATCATTTCATTCATTACCTAAATAACCAAAAATAGAAAAATCACGTAATTATTATTATTTATATTAAATATATTAATTAAGTGATTTTTCTATTATTGGGTATTTAGGTTCTGTAATGAATGCAACGATTATTTACTTTTTTTGGTTGACGTTTTGTCGATATATGTATATACATATATGTATGTATATATGCATATATATATATATATATATATATATATATATATATATATATATATATATTTTTTTTTGTTGAGTGTAAGGTTCTTTGACCTTGGTATATATATATATATATATATATATATATATATATATATATATATATATATATATATATATATTTTTATAATTTACGTGTTCTTGAAATTAGATCATTAAAACTATTCTTGATTTATTAAATATAGATAAGTAATTAATCAGTTTGTCGTGTATTTCGGGGTTAAAATATTTGTAGCTTTTCGTAGTTTTTAATTTAAGACACTTAACTGTATACATTAATGAGGACCTTAGAAAGTAGTTCATTGTATGGGGTGTTAATTTTAAATCACTGTCAAAAACACATTTTTACTTTCTACAAACAACCACTTAACTTGAAGGACTTTATATGACTGGTAGGTAGATACGGTTTGGGTTATTTACATCTGTTTTTTCGTTTATTGGAGTGGGCGTCATCTGTATGTGTATGGATTCCAGTATTTCTCTTTTTTTTGTATTTATTTCGGTTTTGATAATTTCGATGTTTTTGAAATCAAAGGTATGACTTTTATTAATTTCATGATTTGTGAAAGCTTTAAAGATATACGAATTTGCAGGATAGGCCGAAGAGATGAAACATAAGAAGTAGAATATAACTTATTGATAATTGCTTTCAGACAGGCTGGCTTGTCCACATTACGTAGATTAAATTATACTTAAGGCACTGTTTATTTAAGATATCAAATGACAAAACCATTGAGTTTATTTTATATATTGATATGGGTCATATATTACTTAAATGATGTTTATATAACCGATATTTTAGTACGCACTAGTTTTGTTTAGGAAGCTAGAGAAGAGGGCTAACTTTGTTATATGTCGGAGTGCAAAGTATTAACAAAAGTGATTCTTCCCAAAATTGCCAAAAATAGTTTGATTTTAAATAAAAGTTAATATTGTATATATGTATGTATGTATGTATGTATGTATATATATATATATATATATATATATATATATATATATATATATATATATATATACATATATACATACATACATACATACATACATACATATATATATATATATATATATATATATATATATATATATATATATATATATATATATATATATATATATCTATGTATGTATGTAAGAATAGGAATTGGAAAGCCTTAATTTTTTTTCGACATTTTTTTTTTGTAATTTGTTTTACAAAAAAGTTATGCAGCAAAAACCCTCTAAAATATTATTTTTTGGTTATCGCGGTTGCCATGGATCGTATGCCACGTTTGACGGTTTTCAAACAATTTTTGTAGTAGGCGGCTGTTATACTTTAATCTGATTTAAGATATCAAATGACAAAACCATTGAGTTTATTTTATATATTGATATGGGTCATATATTACTTAAATGATGTTTATATAACCGATATTTTAGTACGCACTAGTTTTTTTTAGGAAGCTAGAGAAGAGGGCTAACTTTGTTATATGTCGGAGTGCAAAGTATTAACAAAAGTGATTCTTCCCAAAATTGCCAAAAATAGTTTGATTTTAAATAAAAGTTAATATTAGGTATATGTATGTATGTATGTATGTATGTATGTATGTATATATATATATATATATATATATATATATATATATATATATATATATATATATATATATATATGTATATATATATATATATATATATATATATATATATATATATATATATATATATATACATATATACATACATACATACATACATACATACATTTATATATATATATATATATATATATATATATATATATATATATCTATGTATGTATGTAAGAATAGGAATTGGAAAGCCTTAATTTTTTTTTGACATTTTTTTTTGTAATTTGTTTTACAAAAAAGTTATGCAGCAAAAACCCTCTAAAATATTATTTTTTGGTTATCGCGGTTGCCATGGATCGTATGCCACGTTTGGCGGTTTTCAAACAATTTTTGTAGTAGGCGGCTGTTATACTTTAATCTGATTTAAGATATCAAATGACAAAACCATTGAGTTTATTTTATATATTGATATGGGTCATATATTACTTAAATGATGTTTATATAACCGATATTTTAGTACGCACTAGTTTTTTTTAGGAAGCTAGAGAAGAGGGCTTTGTTATATGTCGGAGTGCAAAGTATTAACAAAAGTGATTCTTCCCAAAATTGCCAAAAAATAGTTTGATTTTAAATAAAAGTTAATATTAGGTATATGTATGTATGTATGTATGTATGTATGTATATATATATATATATATATATATATATATATATATATATATATATATATATATGTATATATATATATATATATATATATATATATATATATATATATATATATATATACATATATACATACATACATACATACATACATACATACATACATATATATATATATATATATATATATATATATATATATATATATCTATGTATGTATGTAAGAATAGGAATTGGAAAGCCTTAATTTTTTTTGACATTTTTTTTTTTGTAATTTGTTTTACAAAAAAGTTATGCAGCAAAAACCCTCTAAAATATTATTTTTTGGTTATCGCGGTTGCCATGGATCGTATGCCACGTTTGGCGGTTTTCAAACAATTTTTGTAGTAGGCGGCTGTTATACTTTAATCTGACAGTAATTATAATAATATTAGTTACTATGCTGTTGAGGTTTTTCCTAATAAAATATCTTTGAACGACAAAAAACATAGTAGTATTTTTATTAAAACCACAAAAAAACTATGTAAATTTAATATTACATAACTTATTACATATTTATAAAATCGAATGTTTAAAACTTTAAAAATTAAAAAAGAAATATAAAAAAAAATTCTATATGTCTTTCTTCTTCTATCATGCATGTTTCCATTCTTTTCATTACCGCTTGGTGAGTAGCTTTGTAAGTAATTTCTCCAGATATACTATTACACGCATCTGATATTTTTGGCTTTAAAGGCTCGGTATCATTTTTCGCAGTTTTATATAAAATATCTCTAAGAGTACCCCACAAGAAAAAATCTAACAGTATGAGGTCTGGTGACTTAGGTGCCCATTGAACAACTGAGTTGTGAACCCTGTCCATCTTCGTTAAAACCGTTTTTTTAAATACTCTCTAACAGCAGCAGTTGTATGAGGTGGTGCTCCGTCGTGTTGATGCCGCAGATGCCTTCTTAAAATAAGAGGAACATTTTCTAATAAAACTGGTAGAGTATTAACCAACAAATTAAAGTATCTATTTCCAGTTAGTGTTCCCTCAAAAAAGTATGGTCCAGCTAAATGTCTGCCAATTATCTCACACCATACACTGACATCATAAAGGCCTCGATTCTGAATTTGATTAAAGTTGTATGAATTCCCATCAGCCCAGTAATGATAACTTTTTCTGTTAGGTTTGCCATTGTTGACAAAATTACTTCCATCTGTCCATAATCTACGATCCAGAAAATAACGTTCTTCGTCATATTTAATCATCATTTCTGCTATAAAACTGTGCTAACAACTGAATAATAATAATAATAATAATAATAATAATAATAAAACAATAATAAGCACGGGAAAATACAACAAAACCATTTACCTTCTACTAACAGGCAACCCAATGTCGGGACACTTTGAGCTTCTGACACCACAAAACACTGAAAACATTCCAGAGAACAACAGATCAATAAAAGAAGCATCGGGCGAGCGACGTAACGGTCGAGGACGTCGCGGG
Organism: Pachyrhynchus sulphureomaculatus; assembly: GCA_019049505.1. Classification (NCBI taxonomy): domain Eukaryota; kingdom Metazoa; phylum Arthropoda; class Insecta; order Coleoptera; family Curculionidae; genus Pachyrhynchus; species Pachyrhynchus sulphureomaculatus. The sequence continues at coordinate 42,441,258 of CM032454.1, read as the reverse complement.
AAATGGCAGCTCGACCAAAACGATGAAGACCAGGCAACCGAAAATGGACCTGCCAAAAGTGTTGTGTTGGCGACTAAGCCGACACCCACCAAGGCGGGAAAATCACAGCAGCGCATGAGTTGCACCACAGGAATCAACGAACACGCCATGCGTTGCTGTAATGAAAACACAAAACCTGACAAAGAAATCACTGAGAAGAGAATCACTCGCCGCTTGGACCCACCAACATCAATCCCAAGCGCAACTGACGTAGATACGGGACAAACACAACCACCAAAGCCAGGCCAGGGCCCGTATGTATTGCAAGGACAACATGCAACTACCAAGGCTGGAAAACCAAGACAGCGGTTAAAGTGGACGGATGAGATGAATAGGACGGTGATGCGCTGTTACTACACCGCCACCAAACTCGAAACAATAACATCGGGCTACAGACAGCAACTGCACAGACTTTTCTTGACCGAATATCCACATCTGCAATTACTTGTTTCAGAACAGAGAGTAGTAGACCAAAAAAAGAGTTATTACCAAGAACAATCGTCTCACACCTCTCGAATTGCAAACCATCAAGGACACAGTGGCTGTTGAACTGAACACAGACCAACCAAACAATAGAAACAATAAAGCAGATTCCGAACCAGCCTCACACACACAACCACCCAGTCGAACACAACAATACCCACCACCCAGGAGGAGCATAACGCAAAATAATATTGCGAGTACCGCGCAACACCATATCACAGACAACAACATGAATCACTCGCCACCCTCAACAACATCCACACAACATCACCCCGAATCACCTCTCATAAAAACACTTAAAGCAAAAATGGAGTCACATCTAGCTCGATGGTCAGGCACCGACCCCACAACAAGAAATCCCATCCCTCGTTTAATCTTCAGACAGAGCACGCAACCAATCCTCAACACACTAAACAAGCACATAATACCTCAGTATATAACAGACTCAAGCACAATCGAAGACATTCACACAATAATATACGCAGAAGCAATCACCACTCTAACACAAAATAATCAAAAACTCCATCAACGACAAGGAAACCCCAACAGGACAAAACCAAAATTCAAATGGCAAATAAGAATAGAAAACAAAATCAACAACATCAGGAGAGATCTAGGACATCTTACCCAGTTTATAAGTGGGAACGCGTCCAAACGTGTCACACAGGGGGCAAACAAGATCAAATCTAAGTCTCCCAACAGAACACTGCCAGAAATCCTCGATACCTTGAAACAAAAACTATCTGTATATGCCGCAAGACTCCGTAGATACAAAGAATCAAATGAGAGGAAAGACACCAACAACCTCTTCCGAAGAAGCGAAAAACAGTTCTACCGGAAAACTATGTACAACAAACAGATAGCAGTGACTGAACCACCAAACAAACAAGAACTCACAGATTATTGGAAAAGTATCTGGTCAGAACCCAAACAACACAATAATAACACCCCCTGGATCAAAGCCGAAGAAGACAAACATAAACATGTGACAGAACAAGAAAATACCACATTTAATACACAAGAAATTACAGAAACTATCAAACACACACACAACTGGAAATGTCCTGGAATAGACAATATACAAAACTTCTGGTACAAACAGTTTACCACCACACACGAAGCACTCACACACCAAATCAACAAAGCCATTCTACAACCACACACATTTCCCACTTTCCTCACACAAGGAATAACATACGTTAAACCCAAAAGCTCAAACACCACAAACCCGTCAAACTACCGACCTATCACCTGTCTTCCAACCCTATACAAGATCATCACAGCCACAATATCGAAGAAAATAGAACAACACCTAACAGACAACAATATCCTCACAGAAGAGCAGAAGGGATGCAGGAAAAATAGTCGAGGATGCAAAGAGCAGCTGATTATAGATAGCGTGATTATGGGACAAACCAGAAAAGAACACAGAAACCTTCACATCGGTTACATAGACTATAAAAAAGCCTTCGACTCCATACCCCACAGCTGGTTAATCAGGGCCCTAGAAATCTATAAAATCAACCAACACCTCAGGCAGTTTCTCGCGCAAATTATGAAAACATGGAAAACCAAAATACGCCTAGAAACACAAACCGAACGGATCCAAACAGAAGAGCTGTACATCAGACGGGGTATATTTCAGGGAGACTCGCTCAGTGCTCTATGGTTTTGCCTCTGTCTCAATCCACTCTCAAATATACTAAACAGAACAGAGCATGGCTTCAATATCAGACACCAAAAAGAGAATCAACATAAAATAAACCACCTCCTATATATGGACGACATAAAACTCTACGCTGCCACACAAACACAGCTAAAAGAACTCCTCAAAATCACAGAAATATTCACCTTAGATGTCAATATGGAATTTGGTATAAGTAAATGCAAAGTGCTCCACATCAACAAAGGCCAATGGAAGCACCACCATGAGACAGAAACCATCAACAATGAAACGCTCGATAACATGTTCGATAAAGAAACATACAAATATCTAGGCTTCCAACAAAGCACCAAACTCAACCACACTCACATCAAAACAGAGCTCAGAACCGAATTCAAAAACAGACTGACGAAACTTTTGCAAACAAAACTCAACTCTAAGAATCTCACTAAAGCCATCAACACGTTCGCTATACCTATACTCACATATTCATTTGGTATCATCAAATGGTCACAAACAGACATAGAAAATATTCACATCCTTATACGATCTCAATTCACCAAATACAGGAAATTACACCCCAACGCATGCAAGGAAAGACTTACCATCGAGAGGAAGGCAGGAGGAAGAGGAATTATAGACATCAGATCACTACACACAAAACAAATACAAACACTTAGGAAATTCTTTCACAGCAAGCAAACCAGCCTCCACACAGCGACAGTGAAAGCAGACAAAAACTACACACCTCTCGACTTAGCCCGGGCAGACCACTCAGCAGACACACACAGTTACACCCAATTACAACAGGAAAAGATGAAAACGTGGTCAGAGAAAACACTCCACGGAAAACACAGATACCACATAGAACAAGACCACGTAAATAAAAAACAATCATACACCTGGTTACGGGATGGGCAGCTATTCCCTGAGACTGAAGGCTTCTTACTTGCCATCCAGGATAAAGTCATATTAACCAGAAACTACCAAAAGCATATCATCAAAGACCCGACTATTGCAGAGGACAGATGTAGGAAATGCCACCAGCAGAAAGAAACGATCGAACACATAACGAGCGGATGTAAAATATTGGCCGGAACGGAGTACACAGCCAGGCATGATTCAGCTGCCAAAGTGGTTCGCCAAGCACTAGCCACAACATACAGACTCATGGAAAACACAGATCCCTACTACAAATACACGCCAACATCCATACTTGAAAATGAAGATTACAAGCTCTACTGGGATATCGGTATCCATACAGATAAAACAGTCTCCGCCAATAGACCCGATATTACTTTTCAGTGCAAAAAAGGAAAAGTCACCTATCTGATTGACATAGCTGTCCCCAACGACACAAACATCCAAGCGAAATACACAGAAAAAATTTCCAAATACACAGACCTTGCAACGGAAATAAAAAGGCTATGGAGACAGGAAAAAGTCATCATTGTCCCCCTCATTATATCAGCCACAGGCCTTACACCAATAACATTCACACCACATTTAGTGCAATTGGGACTCAACACGGACATACACAGAAACATTCAAAAGTCAGTGATTTTGAAAACATGTAACATTGTCAGGTCATTCCTTAATACGGAATGGTAATAGCGTTTGTGCTGACTTGGTTTTGGCCCGTCAGCCAAACATGGAACCACATTGATCAAATGTGAGAAAGAAGAACTTTTTGTAATAAATAATAATAAACAATTTTATTCAAAGTATGCAATATACAGTGAATAGGACAGAGTGCAGCTAAACAAAGATAAAAGAAAAAAAAACTTAATTTAGACAGCAACACACCAACACATGCACAACCAAATAATAATAATAATAATGTACAACTAAATTATATGATGCACAACCAAATAACAAACAAAAAAAAATATTACGTCAGCTACAGAAAGCCATGATTTAAAATTAGAAAACTTACATTTTTAGGAACAAGTAAATTCTTCAATTATTCTGCAATAACAAATGCTTTAGGTACTTTTTGAAACATTTGACTGATTTAGATTTCCGGTAGGTTGTTATAAGTTTTAACTAAATTGTAAGTGAAAGACCTTTCAAATATGCCTGTTTTATGAAGTGGGGACGTAAGTAAGCCTCTGCTTCTTATATTTATATTATGAACATCAGTCTTGAACGGAATTTTTTTAAAAAGATACGTAGTGACTTAGTGCAGATAATTTTATGATACGCGGTACAATAATGCATACATCGTCTTGACTTCATGTCAATCCATTTAGCTTCCTTCAGTTTATAAGTAACTGGATTTCGTTTTTTTATACCGTAGCTAAACCGTAAACAATATTTCTGAATTTTTTGAATTCTTTTTGTATCTTCTGCAGTCAAACAGGAGCCGTAAACAACATCACAGTGGTTAAATATAGATAAAATGATAGAATTGCAAAGCATGAGTTTTAATTGAGTATTTAATAAATGTCTTGCGTTATAAAGACACCTAAGCAGACCCACTCTTAATGCAAGTCGACACGTGTTTTTTAAATCTTAAAGTTGAATGCAAAATCAAGCCAAGATTTTTAGCCTCAGCTTTAACAGGTATCCTTTCATTAGAAATATTAACTTCAACTAGTGAAGTGAGTCTCTTTACAACAATTGGTCTACCGAACAACGTTGCGACACATTTGTTGGGATTAAGTTTCAAATGATGTTTTTCCGAAACTCCCTGTTTAATCTCCAAATCACCATTTATCAGTCGACAATCGTCAAGCACTGCATTCTCAGAAAAAAAGTAAAATAACTGAGACTTTGAGAAATGACAGAAATAAATGGGTATAAATGCAGAATAGAATAGGGTCCAAAATTGATCTTTGTGGGACGCCTCTGGTCACCCTCTGGAGGTCCGAGAAAGATCCACTCAAGACAACTCTCTGATGATGATCTTTGAGATATTCTACAATAAACTTAACAGCGTCTTTGTCCAGACTTACAAACTTCAAGATTTGAATTAAAAGTGAGTGGTCGAGCATGTCAAATGCTTTTGAATAATCGAGCAAGATTAAAATGGTACATTTATTTCTATCGATCTATCTAAATATATGGTCGGTCACATTAAGAAGTGCAGTTGCACAACTGTGTGACCGCCTAAAACCAGACTGCACTGTAGGTAAAATATCATACTTTTTTATATATGCTGCTAGTTGTGATTTTACAATATGTTCAAGAACTTTTGATAATACTGGAAGTATGCTTACGGGGCATAAATCACTATATACCATTGGGCAGTCTTAGGTAATGGTACAACATGCGCAGTTTTCCAGGCGGATGGATATACTGACATCTCGATACAAAAGTTTACAATATGACAAATATATTTTAAAATAAAGGGACAGCAAAAAATGATAAAATCAATAGGAATATTATCAGAACCCACAGCTTTTGTCCTTGTTCGACACAAAGCTTTTGAGATCTCGATTTCAGTAACGGCACAAAGTTTTGTGTACGTGTGTGTGTGTGTTTCATGGCATTGGTGTATACCAATTAGCCAGCATCTCTCTTTATCGTTTTACAAACAGATTTAGCACAAAGTTTTAAAGCAGTCTTATTTGAGTTATTGGTTATGTAATAATTTTTAGCATCGAGATTAGGGTTTTTAATTTGAGGTATTAAATTGACAAAATATTGATTTATATCGTTCGGATTACAAAGAGTGCCAAGAAGTTTTTTAGTTTTAATAATATTTCAGTTTTTAAGTGCTTTCCATTTTTCTTTTTGGCTTGAATTTATTATAACGCTTTGAATATATGCTTTTTTCTCCCTTCTTATTGCGCTGTTAGTAAAATTTCTGTAGTTTCTGTAGATATTAAAGTCCTCTGGCTTTTTTGTTCTTCTATATTTACATTTGGCCTTATCTCTTAGTCTAATAAGGTATCTAATATTGTCGGTAATCCAGGGGCAGTATGGTTTCCTTAAAACTATCGTCTTTAGCGGTGCGTGTAAGTCCACTAAGGCTAATAAATTTTCATTGAAAAAGGTTACTTTTTTATCAATGTTATCCAAATGGTAAATGTTTCTTCATGGAATAAACTTTAGGTGGTCAGTCAAAACCTCTGAATTAATATTTTTAAAATTTCTATAGGTGTGTGTCATCGGAGGAGGTTTCTGAATTTCTATATTCATAATACAAAAAATTAATTCGTGATCCTATATACCCACAGAACAGACTCCAGACTCAATCACCTCAATATTTTCAGACACTTTCAAATGATCTATTAAAGTAGAAGTACCATTCATTACGCGTATAGGTTGGTTGATAATTTGAAGCAATCCACAGCTCTCAAGCATACTTCGATAAAGGTCAATAACAGAATCTTCTATTAAATTTAACTAAGTTGGGAATGTGGAATCTTTGGCACAATGATACTACTCAGTATATATCACCACTACGTCAAACACTTTGTTTTTGCACTCGACGAGCGTTTCGCTAACTATGTTAGCTTCAGCAGGAGCGATGATTGACTGTCAATCATCGCTCCTGATGAAACTAATATGGTTAGCGAAACGCGCGTCGAGTGCAAAAATAAAGTGTTTGATGTAGTGGTGAAATATACTGAGTAGTATTAAATTTAAATTGATGTCACCCGTGCATATAAAACCATCTATTTGCGGCAGAATATCAATAATCACCTACTCAAATTTATCTATAAAATTACGTTTGTTTAGATTTGGAGGCTTGTATACGCATCCGAAAACAAAGACTTCCCTCTTTAATTTAAATTTAACCCATAAACATTCAAATGTATCGTAATGCAATTCCTCATAACTTTTGATTGAATTATTAATATAAATAGCAACACCTCCTTTGGCACTATTTAATCTGTGTGTAATTGGAAAAATTAACAGCCCTACTTGGTATATGGGCTTTAAGAAGGTTTCTGTAATCGCTACAAGGTCATAAGAATTGTCCAGAATATAGTCCCGAAATTCATTAATATGTGCTGTAGGTGAATTTATATTTAAATGACATACACTAACTTTATTTTCAAAATTTCGTACATTCATTTGTCAGTATAAGGCTGTGCTACAATAGAACAATAAAAAAATTTTTTAACTCGTAGTAGACGAACCAATAACAGTAAAAAAAAATATAGAATAGTACAAATAATAATAATAATAATAAGCCCTCAGGGGCTAGGGGAATCCCAGGATTCTCCTAGTACGGGCATTGACGATCTCGAGGTACCTGAGTCATGTTGTGCTGTCTTGTGTTGTCGAGATTATGTGTAACAAAAATGCAATCTTTAGGTGTTTACCGTGCAGAGAAGATGAATGGCTCAGCATTTATGAGTCGCGAACGGTTTCCCCGGATACCGGGCGCCCTCCGGGAGTAAGTAGCCTTGCTGTGGCATCCAGGCTCTGCCGCAGTCGACCCTTCTTTCCTAGGATACTTGTGGGAATACTATGTCAAATAATAATAATTATAATACTGATAATGGCAGGGTGTTGCGGAGGCGGACCCCTGTCGTACAAACAGCTATAGCAACACCACAACAAACAACAGCCACAGACGAACCAAACAACCGCCTCAGCAGAAAACTATCCCCGATAGTTTTACCAGATCCGACATTGTAGGTGATGGAAATTGCCTTTTCCGTGCAGTTAGCTTACACTTATATGGCCACCAAAACCATCATGAGAAACTCCGAGAGGTTGCTCTAAGATATTTACAACAAAACTGGTCGGAACTTCACACATTTTCATTAATTGAAGTCTTGCCCTCTCGGAAACACAAAATAGCAACTTTCATATCTTCTCAAAACAACGAAGAACAAGACATACAAAAATACCGGACAGACCAACAATAATGAGCACGGGAAAATACAACAAAACTATTTACCTTCTACTAACAGGCAACCCAATGTCGGGACACTTTGAGCTTCTGACACCACAACATAGAAAACATTCTAGACAACAGCAGATCAATAAAAGAAGCATCGGGCGATCGACGTAACGGTCGAGGACGTCGCAGGAAATGGCAGCTCGACCAAAACGATGAAGACCAGGCAACCGAAAATGGACCTGCCAAAAGTGTTGTGTCGGCGACTAAGCCGATACCCACCAAGGCGGGAAAATCACAGCAACGCATGAGTTGCACCACAGGAATCAACGAACACGCCATGCGTTCCTGTAATGAAAACACAAAACCTGACAAAGAAATCACTGAGAAGAGAATCACTCGCCGCTTGGACTCACCACCATCAATCCCAAGCGCAAATGACGTAGATGCGGCATAAACACAACCACCAAAGCCAAGCCAGGGCCCGTATGTTTGCAAGGACAACATGCAACTACCAAGGCTGACAAACCAAGACAGCGGTTAAAGTGGACGGATGAGATGAACAGGACGGTGATGCGCTGTTACTACACCGCCACCAAACTCGAAACAATAACATCGGGCAACAGACTGGAACTGCACTTGATCGAATATCCACATCTGTAATTACTTGTTTCAGAACAGAGAGTAATAGACCAAAAAAGAGTTATTACCAAGAACAATCGCCTCACACTTTTCGAATTGCAAACCATCAAGGACACAGTGGCTGTTGAACTGAACACAGACCAACCAAACAATAGAAACAATGAAGCAGATACTGAACCAGCCTCACACACACAACCACCTAGTCGAACACAACAAGACCCACCACCCAGGAAGAGCATAACGCAAAATAATATTACAAGGCAAATAGCGATTACCGCGCAACACCATATCACAGACAACAAAATGAATCACTCGCCACTCTCAACAACATCCACATAACATCACCCCGAATCACCTCTCATACAAACACTCAAAGCAAAAATGGGGTCACAGCTAGCTCGATGGTCAGGCACCGACCCCACAACAAGAAATCCCATCCCTCGTTTAATCTTCAAACAGAGCACGCAACCAATCCTCGACACACTAAACAAGCACATAATACCTCAGTATATAACAGACTTAAGCACAATCGAAGACATTCACACAATAATATACGCAGCAGCAATCACCACTCTAACACAAAATAATCAAAAACTCCCTCAACGACAAAGAAACCCCAACAGGACAAAACCAAAATTCAAATGGCAAATAAGAATAGAAAACAAAATCAACAACATCAGGAGAGATCTAGGACATCTTATCCAGTTTATAAGCGGGAACGCGTCCAAACGTGTCACACAGGGGGTAAACAAGATCAAATCTAAGTCTCCCAACAGAACACTGCCAGAAATTCTCGATACCTTGAAACAAAAACTATCTGTATATGCCGCAAGACTCCGTAGATACAAAAAATCAAACGAGAGGAAAGACACCAACAACCGCTTCCGAAGAAGCGAAAAACAGTTCTACCGGAAAACTATGTACAACAAACAGACAGAAGTGACTGAACCACCAAACAAACAAGAACTCACAGATTATTGGAAAAGTATCTGGTCAGAACCCAAACTACACAATAATAACACCCCCTGGATCAAAGCCGAAGAAGACAAACATAAACATGTGACAGAACAAGAAAATTCCACATTAAAGACACAAGAAATTACAGAAACTCTCAAACACACACACACACAACTGGAAATGTCCTGGAATAGACAATATACAAAACTTCTGGTTTAAACAGTTTACACGAAGCACTCACACACCAAATCAACAAAGCCATTCTACAACCACACACATTTCCCACTTTCCTTACACAAGGAATAACATACGTTATACCCAAAAGCTCAGACACCACAAACCCGACAAACTACCGACCTATCACCTGTCTTCCAACCCTATACAAGATCATCACAGCCACAATTTCCAAGTAAATAGAACAACACCTAACAGACAACAATATTCTCACAGAAGAGCAGAAGGGATGCAGGAAAAATAGTCGAGGATGCAAAGAGCAGCTGATCATAGATAGCGTGATTGTGGGACAAACCAGAAAAGAACACAGAAACCTTCACATCGGTTACATAGACTATAAAAAAAGCCTTCGACTCCATACCCCACAGCTGGTTAATCAGAGTCCTAGAAATCTATAAAATCAACCAACACCTCAGGCAATTTCTCGCGCAAATTATGAAAACATGGAAAACCAAAATACGCCTAGAAACACAAACCGAACGCATCCAAACAGAAGAGCTGTACATCAGACGGGGTATATTTCAGGGAGACTCGCTCAGCGCTCTATGGTTTTGCCTATGTCTCAATCCACTCTCAAATATACTAAACAGAGCAGAGCATGGCTTCAATATCAGAAACCAAAAAGTGAATCAACATAAAATAAACCACCTCCTCTATATAGATGACATAAAACTCTACGCTGCCACAAAAACACAGCTGAAAGAACTCCTCAAAATCACAGAAATATTCACCTTAGATGTCAATATGAAATTTGGTATAAGTAAATACAAAGTGCTCCACATCAACAAAGGCCAATGGAAGTGCCACCATGAGACAGAAACCATCAACAATGAAACACTCGATAACATGTTCGACAAAGAAACATATATCTGGGCTTCCAACAAAGCACCAAACTGAACCACACTCACATCAAAACAGAGCTCCGAACCGAATTCAAAAACAGACTGACGAAACTTTTACAAACAAAACTCAACTCTAAGAATCTCACTAAGGCCATCAACACGTTCGCTATACCTATACTCACATATTCATTTGGTATCATCAAATGGTCACAAACAGACATAGAAAATATTCACATCCTTATACGATCTCAATTCACCAAATACAGGAAATTACACCCCAACGCATGCAAAGAAAGACTTACCATCGAGAGGAAGGCAGGAGGAAGAGGAATTATAGACATCAGATCATTACACACAAAACAAATACAAGCACTAAGGAAATTCTTTCACAGCAAGCAAACCAGCCTCCACACAACGACAGTGAAAGCAGACAAAACTACACACATCACGACTTATCCCGGGCAGACCACTCAGCAGACACACCTTGTCACATCCAATTACAACAGGAAAAGATGAAAACGTGGTCAGAGAAAACACTCCACGGAAAACACAAATACCACATAGAACAAGACCACGTAAATAAAAAACAATCATACACCTAGTTACAGGATGGGCAGCTATTCCCTGAAACAGAAGGCTTCTTACTTGCCATCCAGGATAAAGTCATATTAACGAGAAACTACCAAAAGCATATCATCAAAGACCCAACTATTACAGAAGACAGATGCAGGAAATGCCACCAGCAGAAAGAAACGATCGAACATATAACATACGGATAAAACAGTCTCCGCCAATAGACCCGATATTACTTTTCAGTGCAAAAAATTAAAAGTCACCTATCTAATTGACATAGCGGTCCCCAACGACATAAACATCCAAACGAAATACACAGAAAAAATTTCCAAATACACAGACCTTGCAACGGAAATAAAAAGGCTATGGAAACAAGAAAAAGTCATCATTGTCCCCCTCATTATAACAGCCCCAGGCCTTACACCAATAACATTCTCAACACACTTAGTACAATTAGGACTCAACACAAACATACACAGAAACATTCAGAAGTCAGTGATTTTGAAAACATGTAACATTGTCAGGTCATTCCTTAATACATAATGGTAATAGTGTTTGTGCTGACTTGGTTTTGGCCCGTCAGCCAAACATGGAAACACATTGATCAAATGTGAGAAAGAAGAACTTTTTTTATAACAATATTAATAATAATAATAAACACCACACTTAGTACAATTAGGACTCAACACAAACATACACAAAAACATTCAGAAGTCAGTGATTTTGAAAACATGTAACATTGTCAGGTCATTCCTTAATACACAATGGTAATGCGTTTGTGGTGACTTGGTTTGCGTCCGTCAGCCAAACATGGAACCATATTGACCAAATATGAAAAAGAAGAACTTTTTTGTAATAATAATAATATATAATTCCTTTACAGGAAATATGTGACCCAACATTGTTAAGTATTTATTTTCTAAAGCCTTTTTTGACTTCTATTTAAAAACAGTATTTCTCATTTTTCCAATATTATTTATCATTCTCATAGTGTGAAACAATTACAACTGAAAGGTGTTTAAAAAAAAACATCTAAATTATTGCAACTTACAGTTTCTACAATCCGAGTTCTTGTCGGATAGTGATTAAACAATGCATAAACATATCATGCATCCTTGTGATTACACAGATTTTTCACTCACTCACTGAAGATTATGTATTTTATAGTCATGGTATTTGTTCTAAATAGTCCCATCAGATATATTCAATTGCCTGCTTGCTTGTCTGATTGAATTATTTGGATGGTTTTCAAAATATTGCATAATCTCGGCGACTTTTTCATCTGTTAAAACAGTTTTTTTTCGTTTAGAAATACCTTTCTGTCCGAAAATGCATCCATATTTCTCCTCGAATTTCATTCTAATCGACAAAACATAATGTGATCCGTAATATACTTCTAGGTGTAACGTTCTCGATACAGTCTGACGGCTTCCCGAGAATGTCTTCTTGCTTCTCCAGAAATAAGAAACATATCTACTTTTTCAGCGTTGGAAACCACTTCAGCCAGAAACTATTAACACACTGTTAACTCTATCGAATTGAATAGGTGGGCAAACAAGATATGCCAAACGTGGCATATAATCCATGGCAACCGAGAAGAACAAAAAATAATATTTTAGAGACGTCACAGCGCCCAACCTACACCAAATACGTCAGTATACTTGTTGACATGAACTATAACATTCCACATTTAAATACCCGGTCAAGTACAAGTTGAACTTGCGCAATTAGTGTTCCGTACGTTGATTGCTTTTAAAATAATTTTTTTTTACAGAGGTATAAAATGATCAGTGACTTCACAAAACACACCCGAAATGAGTTTTCAACAAAGTTTGTTTCCGATCTTTACTGAAATTACTTGAAATTTTTGTTTTTTTTTTTAAAATACCAGATAAATTATTAAAGGTAATGCATTCGTGATAGTTTTCGTTCAATCTAGACTCTGTGGCGAATATTCCAGAATTGTTTCCAAATTTTTTGGTCAGTGCTTTTGGAGATAATGGGGGGACAGCGATTTTTCGCGATTTTTTAAAAATAACACAAAGAAAAGTGTGCGCAAGTATTACATTATTTATTTTTAAACTCGTGCTTTTACAAGCTTTCATTTGACACCCCACTCGGGGGGGGGGGGATAAACTGGTAAAAGAAAAAATTTTCACTTCCAATTTCACCTCCTCAAAATTAACCCCTTAAGTAAAATTTAACTTTCAAAACTACACGGCTCTGATGAGGCCATCAATTCCTATATTAGTACCAAATTTCAACTTTTTATGTTAAATAGTTTCCAAGAAAATCGGGGGTGACAGATGGACAGACAGACGGACAGACACCGAAGTGATCTTATAAGTGTCCGTAAGAACACTAAAAAAAAAAATATTCAAAAATTTTCCATAAATTGGAGGGCGTCTAAAAATGTTCACCCGGTACATCATAAGGGGAAAAACCTAAATAATTATATAACAGATAATATTCTAAGAAACGAGTTTCAGAATAAAAACAATAACGAATTATTCTGTATAAACAGTTTTTTTCCTATATCCACAACATATAAAAATCGATAATACAAGAAGAATATAAACACAGTTTAGTAAGAGACTCACGTAAGCATTATAAATAGTTAATAATGTTATTTTCATATAATTTGTTTAAAATGATTGCATTCATTTTTTTATTCATAATTTTAATACTTGGTTTAAATACAAACTTTGCTCATGGACAGCCTGTTCAAGGTAAGATGCATTTTGATTCTTCAAACTTAAATAATAGAGAACTGTCAAATTTCTAAAATATTTTGGCCTAAATACAAATTAAATATTGTATTTTTGTTATTTTATGCATCAATGTGCTGTTTAATTTACATACACTCTTCGCATTCCTTTATCGATGTAGGCATTAATTCATTAGCCTCACACATTAGCAGGTTAGGATTCCGTCTTCTAAAAGTTTGACCTGATTTGGAACGTAAAAAAAAGAGAAGACTCCACTAAGTTTAGGGGTCATCATCATCATCATCATCATCATCAGCTTATACTGTCCACTGCCTCCCTCAAGTCTTGCCACTTTTTTCTGTTCTGGGCCGCTTGTACCCAATTTTCAGCCACTTTTTTCAAATCATGAGTCCACCGACTTGGCGATTTACCTCTACTCCGATAAGCTTCGGATCTTGGTCGCCACTCTAGGATTCTCTTTGCCCATCGCCCATCATTAAACCCAGCAACTAGCCCAGCCCAGTTCCATTTAAGATGTAGAATGAATTTGTACCCCCGTTCTCTTCCTGATAGTGTGATTTGGGATGTGATCTCTAAGAGTAAAGCCTAACATTGGCATGACACATATTTTATTGATGACTTTCTTTGTTATTGTGAGAGTATCGACTCCGTACGAAAGAATGAGGAGTATGCATCCGTCAAATACTTTTCTTTTTAAACACATAGGCTAGTTTGCCATATGTAGCCCAGGAGAGACATATTCGAGGCTTGTTTGGTTATCTCGTCCTATTCTGATTTCATGTCACAAGTATTTATATGGGTACACTTGCTCTATCTCTATATTATTCAATTTTATAGTGTCGCTTAATACAAGATTTGTCATAAACTGGGTCTTGCATAGATTGATTTTTAGATCAACCTTTCCTGAAGCTTTCTGAAGCATGTGTAACATAGTTGATGCTTCTTGTATTTTGTCTGTTATTAAAGCAATATCGTCAGAGAAACAGAGGTGGTTTAACTTTTCACCGTAAATCTTAAGTCCCATTCTCTCCCAGTTTATTGATTTTAGAAAACTTTCTAGAAGTGTTACGGAAAACTTGGGTGAAAGCGTATCACCCTGCCGCACTCCTCTTTCGATTTGAAATTTGCTGGTGGATTGATTAGTTTGTGTTTTAACATGAGCGGTGGCATTTTCATATATGCATTTAATTACATTGGATTATCGATAATCACACAGCAAGCGCTTCCAAAAGTCTCTGCTGATTTACAGAATCAAAAGCCTTTTCGAAGTCCACAGATATGAGTACAAGAAGCTTATCATATTCTATTCAATAAGGATTTTAACTGTAAGCAGATGGTCGTTTGTTCCATATTCCTAGCGGAAACCTGCCTGTTCTTTTGAAAGGAAAAACTCTAATTTATTTGCTAGACGTTTGGTATTTTCGTAAATAACTTGTATACATTGCTCAGGAGGCTAATGGGTCTTCCGTTTGTAAGGTCTGAAGTATCTTCTTTTTTATGCATGATGACAATAGTTGCATTATTCCATTGCGATGGAGTTATTCCTTCCAGGAGGCATTTATTGTATAGCATTTTAAGTGTTTTGATAATTTGTTGTTCTCCTTGTTTAATTGTCTCTACTACAATATTGTCTGCACCTGGAGCTTTGTTATTTTTCATATCCTTCAAGGTGATGTAATTTCTTCTTCTGTGATGTCTGGGTATCCTCCGATCCCTGATTTAGGACTTTTGGTATGTTGATTTCGGTTCTTTTATGTTGTAAGGTTTATAATTGTTGATAAAATAATTCGTTAATCTGTAAAATATCTCTTTTGTTTGTTATTACGTTACCATGCATGTCCTTAATCTCGCATATGTCTTTCCTTCCCATTGTGTTCTTCCTTCTCGAGACTTTTAAGCTTTTATTCTATTCTACAACGTTTCTAATTTCCGCTGCATTTTTTCGCCTTTTGTCTTTTCAAATTTCCCCCTATGTCTCTCTCAATATTAGAGAATTTCTAAAACATTTTGGCGTAAATACAAATTGAATATTGTATTTTTGTTATTTTATGCATCAATGTGCTGTTTAATTTAGATACATTTTTCGCGTTCCTTTTCCGATATAGGCAGTAATTCATTAGCCTGACACATTAGCAGGTTAGGATTTCGTTTCTCAAAAGTTTGACCTGATTTGGAACGTAAAAAAAAAGAGAAGACTAAGTTTAGGGGTATTGTCAATAATTTAAAAATTAAAATTGTTGCTAGTTTTAATTCGCCTATTATCTTATATATATCTATAATTTAAAATAAACAAAAATTTCAAGGTAAAGTAAAGTAACTGATCATTTTATACCTCCGTAACAAAAATTTTTATTTTAAAAGCAATCAACGTACAGAACACTAATTGCGCAAGTCCGACATGCACTTGGACGGTTTTTATTGCCTTTAACTTTTTTCGTTTCTACGATTGATCTACTGATTTCAGATTTTAATGAAATATCTTGGACCGACATGATTCTGCTTGCGTAGATACATTTTCTAACTTACCTATCTGTTTTTTTTTATCCTTTGGACTTTAGATCGTGGTTTTTCTTGCGTAGTTTCGTTGATCTTAAAATTTTCTTTGGTACGTTTTAGAGGCAGAGAAAACGCGTAAGATTTCGCATTGAAATTCTTCATTTTTTGAAGACTAGACAGATCCTTGTGGCTGAATGAAATTAATTATCGCAACCTTGCTTTCACTTGCAATACATGTGCCACCAATTACAACATTCCTTTTGCAATGAATCTGTAATTATTTTACTCATGAACACAATAACGATTTAAAACTTTACGAGACAGCCCTTAATCATACTACTACTCTTACTATTTTTGGATATAAATGAAGGTCAGTCAATAGGTTTTGTAAGCGGAAATAAAACAAGACGAATTAATGAGCCGAAATACATTTATTCTTCAGTATAATCTCCTTTAAGCTGAATACAGTTTGTCCAGTGATTTTCCAATTCATTTACTCCATCTCTGAAGTGGTTTTCGGGAAGACCTTCAAAATACCCATCTACGGATGCTATCACCTCATCATTTGTTGAAAAACGCTTACAACGTACAATTTTTTTGAGGTCGGGAACAAATGGAAGTCAAACGGAGACAGATCTGGCGAATAGGCTGGATGTTCCAACAATTCATACTTTAATCCAAAAAGTTTTGCCGTTGCCAAAGCACCTCTGTGAGCAGGTGCATTGTTATGATGAAAGATGTTTTTTTCTTCTGCAAACCGGGCCTTTTCTCACGAATTTTCTCATCCAGCTGGTCCAAAAAGTTGCGATAATACTTTTCTGTGATTGTGTTACCCGTTTGAAGGCAAACAATTAACAAAATTCCTATTGCATCCCAAGAAACTGATGCTATAATTTTTTTGGACGACTTTGACAACTTTGGCTGCATTGGAGCTGAACAATCGGGCTCAGTCCACTGTGTGTTGTTGCAGTTTAGGATCATATTGGTAAACCCAAGTGTCAACCATAGTTACAAATAAACGAACAAAATCAATTTTATTCTTTGTGAAACGAGCCAACTATTGTTTCTCTCGAGTGCGTTTTTGTTCTGATGTTAGCGAATGCGGCGCTCATCTTGTGAATAGTTTTCTCAGACCTAAAACATTAATTAAGATCGCATGTACTCATCCATATGAGATGCCTAGAGCCTCAGCTAAAATATCCACGGTTAATCGACGGTCTTCCAATACCATATCTTGTACTTGCACAACAGTTTCGGTAAAACTTCGTTACGCGGGCTTTTCAGAAAAAGGGTTTTTTTTGGAATAGGCTTAAAACGGTCTAATTTTAAAAGACTTACGAAATAATATCGGGGGGAGGCTGTTTATGCACTTTTTTTTGCATATAAACATTGATACGTAAGCGTATGAAAGTCTACTATGCTATTGCCAACCACTGATCGAAACTGCTCGGGAGACTCAGTTCGTTTATGCGCATGCGTCGAGATGATTACGCTACATTTACAGTCATAGTAAAATTCCAACCAATAAGGAACTTTGCTGTTAAATTTTCTTTGCGGAAATCAACTCGAAAAGAACAAATCACAAGGTTTTTTAATGTATTTTGTAATTGCTGATTATTTAATTCAGGTTAGTTTCAGTTAGTTTAGGTTAACAAAAACGGCTACCTCCCGATTTTTCTCATACATTTTTCAAATTTTAAAAATGAAAATCTTCCTTCTTCTAAAAAGCCCGAATGCCGAAATTTTACCAAAAAAATAACAATAAACAATTTTGTGATAAGATTAAATTATAACTGAAAAAAATTTGGTAAAAGTTCGGTGCGCGGGCTTTTCAGAAAAAGGGAGGTTTCTTTTTTGGAATAGGCCTAAAATGACCTAATTTTGAAAGATTTACGAGAAAAAATCGTGGGGAGGCCGTTTTTGCTAACCTGAACCAACCTGAACTAACCCGAACTAACCTGATCTAAATAATCAGTAAGTAGAAAATACATTAAATAATGAAAAAAAAAATTTCCTACCTTAATGTGAATAAATGGTGTTCGTGCATATTAGTGACTGGAGACAAGGTTAGTTGAGGTTAGTTCGGGTTAACAAAAGTGGCCTCACCCGATTTTTTCTCGTAAATCTCTCAAAATTAGGCCATATTAGGCGTATTTCAAAAAAGAAACTTCCCTTTTTCTGAAAATCCCGCGTACCGAACTGTTACAAAAAATTTAATCATTTTTTAAAAAGATTAGGCTAACCTCTACATTTCACCCATTAGTGTGAACAGAGCCTATTTTTCCAAAAACAACTGACAGTTTCGATCAGTGGTTATCAACAGTTGTCAGTGATATAGGTTAATTTTTATTTAAAGAGTTGATTGAGTGGTCCGTTACTTTGTGACAGTACATTTTAACAATAAAACTACTTAATTACTTTGTTAACTGTCACTAAATATATTTGTAAAGATTTTACAATCGCGTTATCGCGATTTCGTAGTACAACTACATTGTCAAACGCTTAACTAAGACTAAAACAGATTTTTGGTATTTTATGTTTATATGATGAACAGATGTGGGTCTATTATATGTTAAAAAAGTTTGAACAAAAGAGAATTTGCTACGTCTAACTGACTATTCAGTAAATTTATATTTTGGTCCTTTGAATGTCTGTAAATTTCTATAGATTCTAAGAAGTTGAGTTTTGACCCTTTAAGTACCATATGGAGTATTTGTAAACAATCGATATTGGGAAAAGTATGGCCTGTTTCTAAGAAGTGTTTAGCAAAGTGTGATTTTTCATTTTTTAGCCTATAAGAGGCATTGTGTTCTGCGAATCTTGTCTTGAAATTCTGTCCCGTAACAGCTATTGCACTCGACAATTAAGTTTATAAACTCCTGATTTATTGTATTTATTAGTTTTATCTTTGGCATTAAAAAAATATATTGGATAATTTTTGAGCGGGTTTTAAAGCTTGTTTTTTCGGTCGGGAACTTGGGATATTTTATCCGAGATGGGACCAAAATATGTCAGAGGTATGAAGGTTTTCTTTTGTCGGTATTCTTTTACGGGGTAGATTAAGCTGAAAGTGATTTGTTTTCTTTTACGGTTTATTAAGGTATTAATTATTTTAGGTTGGAAACCGTTATTGAGTGCTATATTTTTGATTGTGTCCAGTTCTTTTTTTAAATTATTTTTACTAAGAGGGATATTGAAGGCTCTATGGATCATAGATCTATAGGCTGCCAGTTTATGGGAGTTAGGGTGTATTGAGTCAGCTGGGATGGTGACATCTGAAAAGGTTGGTTTGCGGAAGATATCGAATTCTAGTCTATTTCTCTTTTTCAAAATTGTAATATCTAAGAAATTTATTTTATTATCGGTTTCCTTTTCAAGTGTGAATTTTATGTTGGGGTGTAAATTATTTAGCTGATTTAAAGTGGAATTTAGTTCAGTATCATTTCCAAGGAAACATACTAAGATGTCGTCCACATATCTAAACCAAAAGAGAATATTTTTCGCGTGTTGAGTTTTTAGAAAACTGTTTTCCAATTCTGACATAAAGATTTCGGCTAGCAAAGGACTAAGTGGAGACCCCATGGCAAGTCCATCTCTTTGTTTGAAAAATTGATTATTGAACTGAAAATAATTTCCGGATATACAAAATTCGAACAGTTTCAATATATCTTGTTGTATTATTATATTGACGTTGTTTTTTTTGTAACATAGTTTTTATAATTTCTAAACAATCTTTATTGATATTGGAGAACATATTTGTTACATCGAATGAAACTAGAAGGGCGTTATTTGGGATGGAGATATTTTTAAGTTTATTTGTAAGGTCTATAGAGTTTTTTGTGTTGTATTTTGGATTGAATTGTGTAATTTCTTTGAAGATGGTGTTGAGATGTGTTGCCAGATTTTTTAGGGGGGTGTTGCTGTACGATACTACTGGTCTTATTGGCGAATTTTCTTTATGTATTTTTATCAGGCCATAAAGTTTTGGTGATGTGGGATTTTGGTTTATTATTTTAAACTTTTCTCTTTCATCCACAATGCTCAGGGTTTCATTTAGCAGGGTCTTGAGTTGTTTTTGAATTTTATCCGTTGGATCTTTTTTTAGTTTTACTGGATTTTCTTTTTCCAAAAAATCATTTACTTTTTGAATGTAATGGTTTTTATCAAGAGCTATGATGGAGTTGCCTTTGTCTGCTTTTGTTATTAGTAAGTTATTCTCTTTTATTTTAGACTGAATGGACGCTATCGTTAACTGTTCTTGGTTACTGCAAGTAGTGTTTTTTATGTTTATCATTATATGTTTTATTTTTTCTTTTTTAATATTTGGGTCACCTATGTTTTTTGTGACTGATTCAATTTCGGATATTAGGGTTTCGGTAGTATTTTTTATATTAAAGTTAGGGTTATATTTTGGTCCTTTTTCAAGCAGTTTTTTCTCACTTTTTGTGAAATTTGTATTAGAGATATTGATAAATCTATTATAGAAGGTTTTTTTGTTGAGTATTATCTGAAGTTTCGGTATATTTTTTATTCTCTATTAGTTTTTTTAAGTTTTTTTGATTGAGTTAAATAAATTTTGTGAATAATTTGGCTAATTTTTAATCTAGTATTATCATCAAAGATATCGAATTCTATTGGGTGGAGTTTATAAGCTAATTCAGAGTGCAATACCTTGATATGGAGTAAGAGGTTGTCCCTGTTGCGGAACCATTTCTTAGCTTCTTCCTTCAGCCATGTGATCTTGCAGGAATGGATAGCTTTCCGGGCCGAGGTTGATGACGAGTTGCATTTTACGTGTGTGTATTTTGGGAAGACGTTGTTTCTTAGTCATTCTTGGTTGAACCATGCATTTTGAACTGATATACGGTGTTTGAGTCTTAATTTAAAGTAGAGTTTGGACTGTTCTGCAGTACTTGCTTCTTTTAAAGAGTTGATTGAGTGGTCCGTTACTTTGTGACAGTACATTTTAACAATAAAACTACTTAATTACTTTGTTAACTGTCACTAAATATATTTGTAAAGATTTTACAATTGCGTTATCGCGATTTCGTAGTACAACTACATTGTCAAACG
This sequence comes from Pachyrhynchus sulphureomaculatus, assembly GCA_019049505.1. Classification (NCBI taxonomy): domain Eukaryota; kingdom Metazoa; phylum Arthropoda; class Insecta; order Coleoptera; family Curculionidae; genus Pachyrhynchus; species Pachyrhynchus sulphureomaculatus. The sequence goes on along the minus strand of CM032454.1, from coordinate 42,419,724 downwards.
CTTAACTAAGACTTAAACAGATTTTTGGTATTTTATGTTTATATGATGAACAGATGTGGGTCTTTACAAATATATTTAGTGACAGTTAACAAAGTAATTAAGTAGTTTTATTGTTAATTTTTATTTACCAAAAAAAAGGGCAAAAACGGCTTCCCGCCGATATTTTCTCGTAAGTCTTTCAAAATTAAAACATTTTAAGCCTATTCCAAAAAAAACTATTTTTCTGAAAAGTCCGCGTAACGAAGTTTTACCACAGTTTCTTGAGTTGTTGCAGTTTTTGAACGTTCTGAACGTGAATCATCATGTCCACATTTGAACTCTAGAGTCCATCTTTGAACATGGAAATGAAGGAGCAGACTCCTCTAACTAAACTTTGCATAGATTTCAATTGCCGATAAAGCTTCCAAAGCAAAGAATTTTATCACTGCACGATATTCGATTTTTTCCATTTCTAAAAGACACTCAAACACGTCTACTTTAACCAGCTGATAAACAATGAATGACTTGGCAGATCGACTTGGAATTTAGGATGTGTGGATACGACATATGATTCTTAAAAATGGTGTTCAATATTTAGTTCAAATGATGTAATAGATGTCGCTTTCAAAATTTATTGACTGACCGATACTTGACTTTCCAGGCTCCTTTAGGGTTCTAACATCAAGAAGTATTTGAAGATGCCTCGTACAATCATAGAGAAACCGTAGAAACATTACTCCAATTTTATACAAGACAATAAATTGTGATTGTGTTTAACGTTAATATTTTTTAGGCAAGGCAGAAACGGATAATATAAAATCTGAAGACCAGAACAGTCCAGTTTCAAAAAGCAGGTTACCTGGAGAAATCTCAGACATAAGTAAACATACATTTATTCTCACCTCGGTCTTAAGATGTCTTTGACAATTCATTCTCAGTTACTGACTAAAATATAAGCGGCTAAAAACACATGTCTTATAATTATCCTATCCTAAGGAAAACGAAAACTTTTTAAAGTTTTTTTTTTTTATTTTTATATTTCAACGCTATTGTGTCTAACATGAAATTTTGGCCCTTTATAAAAAAAAAATCTTTGCAACATAGTATCATGTAGTAGTATTATTGTTATTCTTAGCATTTAAAAGTAGTCGTCGCTTTGCCATGTTGTAAATAAGGTTTGTATAAGCAAATTTCTACACTTCATAGATATCACCATGTAATTATATTTCTCTGTATTCCTGTTTACTAACTTCAAAATTACTATATAGATATTGCAAAATAAAAAGAGGTTAAAATAATCTTAAATAGAAAATCCTTCCATATTATTTTTGCAATATTTCGCTCAATTTTTCGTCTGAAACATTATAGCGAAGAAAATTATTCCTTTGATTTTGTACCCTTCTACCCGTAAAAAGTGAAAATCTTACAACAAAACTCGAAGTGTTTATGTAATATCCTTGGAAATATGGAGTTCAGATACCTCGACTCAAAAAACCTACACACACACACAACGCGCAGCCAAAGCTGAGCCTCTATTTGCCAGATCCGTCCGACCAATAGAGCCACCCCCCGAGCATATAAAACCGGCGCACTCGGAGGCAGTCTCGACATTCAACGCCAAGACACCGACCAGTGATCAACGCTTTTAAAAAGATGGATGAGATTCCATCGAAACGTCAGCGAATCCGTCCATCAAGGGACTTCAAGCTAACACGGGATACCCGAAAAACCACTACTACATTTCACACCCGTGAGAACATTCATCAAAACATATATATATATATATATATATATATATATATATATATATATATATATATATATATATAATGCTTCAAAATAGTCCAATATCTTAACCAAGAACCTGGACCAATACTCGTACTACTATTCAATATTTAACAACCCCTTTCAACCCATTCTTCTTCTTCTTCTTCCTCAGCCTTTAACTCGTCCACTTCTGGACATAGGCCTTTCCTAATAGTTTCCATTTTGCCCTAATTTGTGCTTTTTGATGCCAGTCTCTACCAACTATCTTCTTGATATTATCTATCCATTTCAATTGAGGTCTACCTCTACTTCGTTTTGTCTCCCTAGGTCGCCACTGTATGATTTTCAGTGGCCATCTTTCATCTTGCTGTCTTACGACATGTCCAGTCTGCTGCTACTTCAATTCGGCAACCTTCTCTCTAACATCCGTAGCCCTTGTTCTTCGACGGATCTCTTCATTTCGGATTCTGTCACGCCGAGACAACTCTAACATTGACCTTTCCATTGCCCTCCGCATTACTCTCAGTCTATTGGCGGTCTTCTGCGTTAAACATATTGTTTGCATTCCGTATGTTGTTACCGGTGGAATACAGGTATCGAAAACTTCGTGATAATACTATCTCTCAGATCTCCCTAGAGTGATTGAATGGCCCAAATAGTTGTATTCACTAATATTCTCTATGTCCTGGTCCTGAGTCGATATATGTGGGTCTTCTAGCCTCATTATTTTTGTTCTCGAGTAATTCATTTTGAGGCCAACCTGTTTCGACTCATAACTCACTTGTTGAAGCATTGATTCCAATTCGTTCAAGTCGCTTGATATCAACTCCGTCAATTTTGATTCCTTTATCTTCCCATAGTAGTTTCTTAAAGAAATCCTCGGGTATAAGTGTAAATAATTTTGGTAATATAGTATCTCCCTGACGAACGCCTCTTTCGACTTTAATGCTATTGGTTTTCGTCTTTTCATCTACCTTTATATGAAGCGAAGCGTTTTTGTAGATATTTTCGATCACTGTAGTATATCGAGTGTCAATTCGTGCTCGTTCCATGGCCAATAATATGTATCCAATTTTGACTGTGTCAAAAGCTTTCTGGAAGTCGATAAAGGTAATGGTACATTATATTCAGTTGTTTTCTCTATAAGGGATCTTATGGCTTTCAAATGGTCACTTGTGCTGAAGCCCTTTCGGAAACCAGCCTGTTCCATAGCTGATATGTGTCAAATTTTGATGTTAGTCAATTGGTAATAATTTTTGTAAATAGTTTGTACAAGTGGGTCAATAAACTTATCGGTCTGTAGTTTTCTATGTTTGCTGAGTCTCCTGTCTTACATAGCAAGATGATTTCTGCATCCAACCAGCTTTCCGGAACTTTTCCTTACTGTAAGCATTTATTAAAGAGCATACAGATACATTTTTCTAGCGTTGGTCCTCCAAACTTCAACATTTCAGCTGTAATTTTATCTTCGCCAGGGCTTTTGCAGTTTTTCATGTATATTAGGGCTTTTTATAATTCTCCCTGTATTATAGTAATGAAAATAAATTAATTTTCGGATTTGTGACTCTAAGAACCCTGAGAAGAGCTATTATGCATAATATTTGGTTATTACTTGAATAAAAACACTAATAAAAAATATAAAAAATGTATCGAGCCCACCCCTTTTATCCTCTTCCCATTGAGCAATATCCCTCAAAAATTTTAGACTTCATTCTTTCTATAATATAAGTATTATTTGTATAACAAACCTAAAACAAAACGTAATTTTATTCCAGAGACGCAAATGGCTGACTACCACAATACGTTCCTTCAGCAAGGAAAGAAAAAAGAAACATTTTCAATTTAACGAATCAAAAAAATCCATTAAACCAACAACAGATACTAAACGATTCGGAAATATAGATTACACCATCCTACAACAAAAACAAATACGTTTTGAATTAAAATGAAACAAGGCATCATATATTTCATGTTTCTAATATCCGAAGATTTGGAGAATAACACCGTTAAACATATAAATAAAGAAGCCAATAAATTTTCTCCGATTCCTTTTAAAATCGAAAATATTTTTGCGTATAACATAAAAAATAAATAATTTTTAAAAACATGAAATATTTTTGCCACTTTTTAAGTTTGTTGAGTTCTTAAAACTCGTAGAAGGTAAGACCGAAGACATAACAGTCGGCTGGGAAAGTTTTGGCCTCTGTGTTTTGGGATACGCATGAAATAATTTTCATCAACTATGCTGAGAAGGGAAAAAGCATCAATAGCGAATATTATATTAAGTTATTGGTGTGTTTGAAGGCAGAAATCGCAAAGAAACGGCCCCAAATGAACCGCCCGAAGCGACTAAACACACAAGCCGGCTCGAAGGGTTTTTGCCGCTATATTTTGGGATGCGCATGGCATAATTTTCATGGACTATGCTGAGAACGGAAAAAAACCATCAATATCGAATATTACTGTTGCGTTTGAAGATAGAAATTGCAAAGAAATGGCCCCCCCATGAACAAGAAAAAAGTGCTCTTTCATCAAGACAACGCACCGTGTCACAAGTCAATGGTTACGATGGCAAAATTGCATGAATTGAAGTTCGAATTGCTTCCTCATCCACCGTATCCTCCAGATATGGCCCCCAGCGACTATTATCTATTCACAGACTTCAAAAAAATGCTCTCTGGAAAGAGATTTGGCTACAATGAAGAAGTTATCGCCGAAACTGAGGTCTATTTTGAAGGCAAAGACAAATCCTTCTTCAAGTAAAGTATAGAGATGTTAGAAAACTGTTGGACTGATTGAATCGCTCTTGAAGAAGGCCGTATTGATGAACAAAGTCGAATTTTGCAAAAAAATGTGTTTTAAGTAACTAGACCAAAAACTTTTCAGCCTAAATGTTAAAAAATTGACATTTTTATGAATTTCGTGAAAATTTACACCTTAGATCAGTTTATCAAGTACCATAACTGGCCAGGTTAGCTTCTTACCTTTTTTTCAGAGTGTGATGAATCAAAGTTAACTAATTAAAATGTTTTTACTCATCATCTTTTTACATTGTGACATCTATGAAGTCCTTTTGAAATTGATAGACATATACAGAGAAAGATAAGGAAAAAGCGTGTAATTTTTGCTTTACCATCATTTAGATTTTTGTCTCTCTTCTCGTCATTATAATAGTAATTTTTAGAATGCCGAGAATATGCTCAGTACGTTGATGAAAATTATTTATTAACCAATAAAAAATGTGTTTGGGACCTTCAGGATTTAATAGTAGATGGATCTTACGCAATAAGCAAAGAATTTCCTCATATGGTAAGCTATTGGTTTTTTTAATAATCCAAAGGTGAAAAGAGAAAATTAAACACGGGTAGCAACTAATAAATATCTATCCTTTTTTTTAATATTAATTTAACATCCATAACCCGAATTTATCGAGGTTGGTATTTTGAGTTAGTATTTTATTATATTGTTTTACTAATCTTTCATATTATTACACTAAAGGTAAATAATTTTTTAATTATTAACCAGCTACAACAACAATGGAAGTATTGTAGTCAATCACCCTCTGAGATGGTTTCATTTTTTCACGTTTCAGCGTCCACAGACCACGAAAAACTCATTTCCGTTGTTTTAACTGTCTGTCTTTTTGAATTAGTATATCGTGTTATGAGTGTTCGAGGTTGGTCGAGAAATCTGAAACTTGCGTTAATTTTTGCATTCTTTTCAATTGTTTCAAATTTCAATTGTTTGTCAAATATATAAAGGATTAATATTCGCTACTGATGGTTTTTGCGTTCTCAGCATAGTCGATGTAAATTATTCCATGCGTATCCCAAAATACAGAGGCCAAAACCTTCCCAGCTGACTGTTGTGTCTTTGGTCGCTTCGGGCGGGTTTCACCGGCTACTGTCCACTCAGCTGACTGCCGATTTGATTCCGATGTGTAGTGATGGATCCATGTTTCATCCATTGTTACATATCGCATGAAAAATTCCTATTTATTGTGCTTAAATAGGTCCAAACAGCGCTCATAATCATCAACACGTTGTTGTTTTTGGTCCACTGTGAGCAAACTCGGTACTCATTTCGAACAGAGCTTTCGCAAGCCCAAATGCCAAATCTTTAGGGTGTCAGCTATCTCAGGCAATTTCGCTTTACGGTCATCCAAAACAATTTTCTGGATTTTTTTAATGTTTTCCGGTGTAACCACCTCATTTGGGCGTCCAGAGCGTTTAGCATCATTCGTGTCGGTACGACCGCAGTTAAATTCAGCATGCCATGATTTTTCCAGGGGCAGAGTCCCCGTAACACTTATCAAGCCATTGCTTTTCTTGAACGGTATTCTTTCCCATCAAAAAACAGTGTTTAATCAACACAAAATTCGATTTTTTCCATTGTTTCTTAGCGTACTAAAACACTGTAACTTGTAACTAATTGTTGACATGTCATTAAATTTTGACACGTATCGTTTGAAAGTTGGTACTTCCTAAAAATCATATGGATTTTTTGAAAAAGCCGACATCTCTGTGTCAGACCAAAAACTTTAACTAATCTTTCATATTATTACACTAAAAGATAAGTAATTTTTTTTAATTATTAACCAGCTACAACAGAAATGGAAGTATTGTAGTCAATCACCCTCTGAGATGGTTTCATTTTTTCACGTTTCATAGTCCACAGACCACGAAAAACTCATTTCCGTTGTTCTAACTGTCTGTCTGAATTAGTATATCGTGTTATGAGTGTTCGGGGTTGGTCGAGAAATCTGAAACTTGCGTTAATTTTTGCATTCTTTTCAATTGTTTATAGTCAAATATATAAAGATTAAGGAGGTGGGAAGAGGAATTAGAGGTATTTCTCTTTATATATCGTATCCTTGTCGGGGTTCTCAAAGTTAAGGAACTGAAAATCATGTTACTTTCCATTATTTTCATTTACCGGTAATCAAATATATAACGCACTAAAACTAAAGGAGAGGTAAAAGGATTACTAAGTATATATCGTGGTATGCATCCCTTTTTAGGGTTTTTGGTGTTGACGAATCTCGAAGTGGTTTAATTTGGTAGACTATTTCGATTTCCCAAGTAGTAAAAGCTTATTATAATTTAAAATCGGAGATACTTATTTTTTATAGGTTCAACTTGGATATGATACCAGGAAAGGCATACAATGGTTTTGTAGTGGAAGTCTTATTAGTGAACAGTATGTTTTAACTGCAGCCCACTGTTTATCTGATAGAGCATCGTAAGTATGTACTTATTTTGCGAGACTAAATTAACGCCGTAAGAAAAATAACTAATACCTTTTCCAATTTTTTTTATGGGCCTAACGCACGTGCTGCAGGGAAAATCTCTAAAGCACTACAGGAGCGACACGTGTGCGAACAAAGCGTTGATTTTAAATCCCTGTAAATTGTATTCGGTCGGAAACACAGTCCTGGGCAAATTATTCCAAAGGGATGAGGTTCTCCATTTAAAAGAATGCTTGAAGAGAGTTGCACGAGAAGTGACAAGCTGAACATCATACGGATGTGAAATATTAGTGCGACGTATATTTCTAGCGTGCAGCGCTCTGGGAAGAATTAAGCGGCATAAATCCATACATACACTTTCCATGAAAATACTTGTAGAATGGACTCAAGTCGCCAACCGTTCTTCGATGCTCCAATGAATCAAAGTTGCTGGTCAGTTCTGGGTCTCCAGTCAGGCGAACTTCTGAATCTTCTGAATAGAATTCAACAAATGCATTGTATGTTTGGGAGCACAGCCCCAAACATGGGAGCAGTATTCTATCGTTGGTCAAATTTGAGCTTTGTACAGAATTAATAGTTGTTGTGGAATGGAAATGGGCTGGAAAAGTCCGAAAGCATAAAAATAACCCAAGATGTAAGACAGGGATAGTTTCTCTCACCACTTTTGTTCAATCTTTGTTCTGTTGCTATATTTAATGAGGCCATCTATGAATCCATTGAAGAAATAACAGTTAATGCAACTGATCAATCGAGTCGTACCAGCCAGCGAAAGATTTGGATTAACTATGAATATAAGAAAAACCAAGTGAATGGTAATAAGAAAAAGATACCACAAGAAACCCTTGAAATCAAGGACAGCATCGTAGAACAGGTCTCCGCATTTAAATATTTGGGACCAATAGAAACGACAAGTGGGACCCAAGAAAGGAAATATATTCCGGAATTGAACAGCCCGAGTAACAAGTTTATGGTCTAGCTACTTAAAAAAATTCGAATTTATTCATCAACATAGTCTTCAAGAGCGATACAGTCAGTCCAACGCTTTTCTAACATTTCTATACCTTTCTTGTAGAAGGATTTGTCTTTGCCTTCAAAATAGGCCTCAGTTTCGGTGATAACTTCTTCATTGGAGCCAAATCTCTTTCCTGCGAGCATTTTTTTTGAGGAATACGAATAGATAATAGTCACTGGGGGCCAAATCTAGAGAATATGGTGGATGAGGAAGCAATTCGAACTTCAATTCACGCAATTTTGCCATCGTAACATTGATTTCGACACGGTGCATTGTCTTGATGAAAGAGAACTTTTTTCTTGTTCATTTGGGGCCGTTTCTTTATGATTTCTGCCTTCAAACGCAATAATAACTTTATATAATATTCGCTATTGATGGTTTTTTTTTCCCTTTTCAGCATAGTCGATGTAAATTATTCCGTGCGTATCCCAAAATACAGAGGCCAAAACCTTCCCAGCTGATAGTTGTGTCTTTGGTCGCTTCGGGCGGCTTTCACCTGGCTGCTGTCCACTCAGCTGACTGCCGATTTGATTCCGATATGTAGTGGTGGATACAGGTTTCAACCATTGTCACATATCGCATGAAAAAAACCTATTTATTGCGCTTAAACAGGTCCAAAACAGCGCTCAGAATCATCAACACGTTGTTGTTTTTGGGCTACTGTGAGCAAACGCGGTACTCATTTCCAACAGAGCTTTCTCAAGCCCAAATACTAAATCTTTAGGGTGTCAGCTATCTCACGCAATTTCTCTTTACGGTCATCCAAAACAATTTTGTCGATTTTTTAAATGTTTTCCGGTGTAACCACCTCATTTGGGTGTCCAGAGCGTTCAGCATCATTCGTGTCGGTACGCCAAAGATCACCTTAACCTCTTCAACATACATCGACCTAATCACATTTCTCCCTCTCGCTCCATCCCAAACAGGATTAACTCCTTACTCACCCTACACAATATCTTACCACCCAAATTTAACTATCCATTACATTCTACTTTTCCTCCGTGGCTAACCCCATATCCCCCCATAGATTTTTCAATGATGTCATTCAACAAACTTGAATACTCCACCACCTACATCAACAAAACATTCTTGGAAAAATTATCACGGAATTATTCCCAATATGACATAATATACACAGATGGTTCCAAGTCCCATGCTGGTGTGGGATCGGCCTTCCACATGTCAAATACAAACATGATGTATAAATTACCTCACTACTCGTCCATCTTCACAGCAGAACTCCTGGCCATCAAGGAAAGTATACGTTTTGCCCTGTCTATACCAACCTCCCATAAATTCCTCATAGTTTCAGACTCTCAAAGTGCGCTCCAATCAGTTCAGTCAAAAAATCTGAACTATAATTACATACGAAAAAATATATGATTTGCTCCACATAGCAGCTCTGAGACACAAAACATTCTGTTTTTTATGGCTACCTAGTCATATCACGGCAATGACAGGGCTAACCTTTTAGCAAAAAATGCAATCACAAGAGGTACTCCCTACATCGAAGAAAATCATGCAAGTGATTTCAAAAATTATCTTCTAACCATCTTACTTAATACATCCCAATTGAATTGGGATCTCGAAGACCCTCTCAATAAATGTGGTCGATTAAACCCATTGTTTACCCTCTCCTTTACTCTTATAACATGAACAAAAGGGATAACGTTACTAGATGTAGATTAACCATTTGACATACCTATGGCACCCACGCTTATTTGTTAAAAGGTGAACATCAGCCAACATGCCCCAACTGCATGAGCCCCTTCACCGTAAAACATATCTTCGAGGCAGCACATTTTCAAAACTTGAGAACCTCACTCAACATATCTTCCAATCTAGTCAGTGTCATCAACTCTTATGAGAACAACAAAGATAACATCAGGAAATTTTTGAGAGAAGTCAACCTTATAGTATAACTTCAAAATTAGTCACAGCTAATTAGCTCATTGGGGCGCTAAATAATCAAGATGTTGACGCGCCCCAAACCCTAAATATCTATCTATCTATCGTGTCGGTACGACCGCGGTTAAATTCAGCATACCAGTAAATGAGTTATTTTCCAGGAGCAGAATCCCCGTAACACTTATCAAGCCATTGCTTTACTTGAACAGTATTCTTTCCCATCAAAAAACAGTGTTTAATCAACACATGAAATTCGATTTTTTCCATTGTTTCGAAAATATCAAAAATAGACTCACTAAAACCACAGTAACTTGTAAACTAATCGTTGACTTGTCATGAAATTTTGACACGTATCGTTTGAAGGTTGGTACTTCCTAAAAATCATATGGATTTTTTTGAAAAAGGCGACATCTATGTGTCAGACCAAAAACTTTTCACCCTACGTGTTACATCAATATGAATAAATTTTTCCATCGCACAAGTCTCAGTCTCGAACTCCGAATGAGAATGGTGAGAGCGTATGTATTGTCCGTGCTATTGTATAGATGTGAGTGCTGGACCCTTGACGCTGGCTCAGAGAAACGACTGGAATCTTTTGAAATGTACATTTATAGACGCCTTCTGGTTACAGAAAATAAAAAATACAGAAGTACTGGAAAGAATGAACAAAATGAAGGAATTACTAACAACCATAAAAATAAGAAAAAACTCAATTACTACATCTAATTATTAAAGGCAAAATAAAGGGCAAACGATAGATCGGAAAATGTCAAAGATTTCTTGGCTGAAGGTCATGAGTATGTCGTTTGGATGTGCTTCGAGTGATATTTTTCGAGTAGCAATTTCTAAAGTTCGTTTAGCTATATAAATCGCCAACTTTCGTGAGGAGATGGCTTCGTAAGAAGTGGAGCGTAAAGCTTTCTAGTTCAAAATAATATTCCCAGCTTTTGAGAAACTCTCGCTTGCAACTGTTTGCAATATGTTCATGCCAAGACATATTTGCTCCCAGATTAACGCCTAGCAAATTGCGTGACGATGCTGTCTGCGAATATTTACATGAACAGCCGATTTGAGCGTTCAAAGTGAACGGAAAGATACAGTTATCTGAAAAGCTGTAGATCGTATTCCTGGTCTTTTCCAGCAGGTTGTTAATGTAAATTAGAAAGGCAAAGTAGGTAATTTCCATGCAATGGAGGAAGGAATATTCACGAAATAACTTTAGATTATATAATATTGGTCCATTCTGTTACATTTTATCTCCTAGAAACAAATTGTCTAGGATGGAAAAACTTAAGGTTACTTTTTAGATTGTTATTTAGTTGATTTTGAAAAATATGGCTGGGTCACATGTCATGTTATGCTCCCACGCAGCAAACATAAAAACAATCTCAAGGCCGATATTGATGTAACGGCACATTGTTGGTAGCCTACATAGGCGAAAAGAACTTACGATGAAGACAATATTCTTTCCGCTTTGCTTTTGGGTGTTATACATATAGACGTGTTGAGGGTTGACTTTGAGACGATGGCATGTTGTTGATGGGGCGTCACTTGATCCAGACTATACTGACAATGGAGACAATGTCCTTCTGTTCTAAAGCGAGATACATATCCGGAGTTGAAATGGATGATAAGAGGCCATCACCAACAAAAGTATACTTCATTTTAATGTCGTGAAGATTTGCGTAGGTAGTAGATTAGTTCTCCTCTAAGTTTCTGCTAATCGGATGTGTTTAGTATAGAACAAGACCCTAAAGAGAGCGAGTTGAAAGTACTATCTGACGACTACCTGGTTCAGATGCCACGTTAAACTCCCCTCTGTCTGATACTATTTACAGGTTTATTTAAGTAATTATAAACTTTATCGACTCATACCATATAATAGCCGCTAAGCCAGAATGGCAATTTGGAGCAACAAAATGGTTTAAAATTGCGGTCATGTTCTAGTATAATAAGCGTTTTACCAAAATCAGGATGCGCACTCGTCAATGCTCCTGTATTTTCCTTTTACCGTGAAAACATCTATAAACACGGAGCAGTGTATTGCTGTCCACTGCAGACTTCAATATGTTAGTTGATCTTAAAGAGGTCTTACATATTTTTATTTATTTAATCCATATTATGGTAAGACTTATAAGCCCACATTAATGTATATACATATAACACTACTATACATATAAGAATCATCCATTTATTATTCAAGAACTCTGATTAACATTTTTTTTCTATACGAACTAAAACTTGTTTGTTACGGAAGGTCTCAGCATGAAAAACAAAATACAAAAAAACTGGCCAAGTGGAAGTCGGACTTACGCAATTAGTGTTTCTAAGGTAATTGCTTTTAAAATAAAATTAAATTCTTACCTAGGTTAAGGTAATGAGGTCAGGGCCTTAACCTCATATGTCTTAAGATCCAATACGAATTTTTATGTTTTTTCTTTGGCAATAATGTATAGTTATAGCATCTTAGCTAACTTCTTCTTCAGGCTTCAATTGTCCACTGCTGGACATAGGCCTCCCCTAGCTCTATCCATGATCCTCTATCCCTGGTTTGCTGGCATGAGTTTCATCTTGCTATCTCTTTTATATCGTCGACCCATCGTTTCTGAAGTCTTCCAATACTTCTTGTACTTGTTCTTGGTCGCCACTGTATTAAACGTACTGTCCATTCTTCGGGGTTTTTCCTTTCCAGGTGTTCCGTCCAGCTCCATTTTATTCTATCTATGCAATCTATAACGTTTACCATTCCATTCTTCCTCTTATTATCTGTGTTTCACACCTTATCTCTAAGAGTAATCCCCACCATTCTTCTTTCCATTGCTCTTTGAGATTTTTCCGCACTCTTTCTAATAGGTGTTGCGGTTTCCATGCTGTAGCTCAATACCGGCAGAACACGCGAATCGTACACTCTTCTCTTCAGAGATATTGATACATCTTTGTTCTTAAGAATGTGTCCCAGACGACCGAAAGCTGTCCAGCTACGTTATACCCTTTTGCCTATTTTCGCTGTTTGGTTAGGAGCTTGATAAGATGTCCTAAGTAGATGTACTCTTCCACTTTTTCAATGATTTCATCATCCACTTTGAATTCTTTTTGACGTCTAGAAATTATTTTAGTTTTTTCTTAGATTCATATTCAGACCTACCTTTCTTGCTGTTAAGTCTAGTTCTGTTAATAAACTTTCTAGTTGGTTTTCATCTGGGCTTATCAGGATAATAACGTCAGCAAAACGCAAGTGATTTGAAAATTTTCCATCTATGTTTACCCCTTTCTTGTTCCAGTCCAATTTTTTAAAGATATTTTCCGGAGCTAGTGTGAACAATTTAGGGGATATAGTATCTCCCTGTCTCACTCTTCGTTTTATCGGAATTTTGTTGGTTTTTCTTTCTTCGTCTAATTTCACGTGGGTTGTAGCATTAAGATACATATTTTCCACTAATTTTGTATAGCGTGAGTCGATTCTAGCGTCTCGCAGCACCTTCAATATTGCTCACAGCTCTACCGTGTCAAAAGCTTTTTGAAAGTCCACAAAATACAAATGGAGCGGCTGACTATATTTCCCGGACTTTTCGATGAGTATTTTCATTGTTTGGAGGCGATCAATTGTGCTGTAACCTCTTCTAAAACCCGCTTGTTCTAACTGCTGATATTTGGCAGTCAGTCTCCTAGTAATTATTTTCATTAGAAGTTTATACAGACGGGATAACAAGCTTATTGGTCTATACTTTCCAAGATCTCCTCGGTCTCCCTTCTTGTGCAAGAGAATGACCTCCGCGTTTTCCCATACCGCCGGTATTCTGCTCTCTTCGATACATTAGTTTAACAAGAACTTTATGAGTTTTATAGTGCTATTTCAGCATTACAGTTGTTATTCTATCCTCACCCAGCGTACGTCCGTTTTTCATCTCTCTGCGCTGCGGAGACATCGCTCTCCAATATTTCCAGTATCTCTTCCGAGCTCACGTTTATTATAACTTTCTCTCTTTCCTCTTGTTCATCTTGTTGTTTCTTCGATGCGTATAGTTCTTTGTAATAGTCTTCGATCGTCTTTAGTAACTGATTTTTCTCGGTCATGATCTGGATCTCTTTATTTTTTATTTTGTTGATTTCGCATTTCAATTGCTAATATTTTTCCTTAAAATTAATATTTTTATTATTTTCTAGTGTCTCTTTGATTTTTTCTGTGTTATATCGCCTTATCTCTTTTCTAATTTTTGTTATAGTTTTATTAATACTTCCATATTGTACGGATTCTCTGTTGAGCTTTCGTCTTTCTTCAATAAGAGTTATGGTTGGTAGGCTCAGTTACTTGTTTCTATGGTTTTTACTTCGTGTACATATTTTTCTAACTGCCATTCGAATGATCTCTGTTATATTTAGTCTCCTTTCGTTCAGATTCATAGATAGATAGCTAACTAATAGCCAATAAATCACTCTAGCTCAATCCAGAAGTGTAAAACAAATAGTATATAACCTAAATATTTGTTTAGTTATAAGCAAATAAAATAAAAATAATTTTGTCTCGGTACCTAGCCACCAGTGGGTGTATTGAAAAGTATATTAAAAAAACCTTCACCATATTGTCAAGCCAAATATTTTTTTTATACCAGGTAACTTATCAAACGTAATACGCTAATAATAATTTTCGCTTAATCTGGAGACCATTCCAGAATTTGTTCAAAATTTTTTAAACAGTATTTTTCGAGATAGTTGAGGACAGTGATTTTTGGCCATTTTTTTAAAATAATGAAAAGTTATATATATATATATATATATATATATATATATATATATATATATATATATATATATATATATATATATATATATATATATATATATATATATATATATATATATATATATATATATATATATATATATATATATATATATATATATATATATATATATATATATATATATATATATATTTGAACACGTGTTTTCACAAGCTTTTATTCGACACCTTACTCGATGACTGCTTAATTTTTTTTTTTCACTTCCGTTTTCACCCCCCAAATTAACCAAAATTTAACTTTTAAAACTACACGGCTCTGACTGGATCATCATTTCTTATATTTGTCCCAAATTTCAACTTTCTATGTTAAATAGTTTCGGAGAAAATCGGGTGTGATATACAGACAGACAGACAGACGGACACTAAAGTAATCTCATAAATATTCCGTGCGGAACACTAAAAATAAAAACCTGCTACCCAGACTGGCAAAAAATGTTTAATAAATTTGTCATACATACATAATTGCTAAATTTTAAAATTGCTGCGCAATTTTTCATTAAAAAAATGCTATTATTGTGTAAATAAATTCATATCAGAAAAATTATAAATAATTAATAACCATGTTGCCAATACTTATTTACTAAAATGTAATAAGTAACTGTTTATGTATGTTGCTCAAACGTTACGTATATTTACAAATATAGAGGTACCAGTATGATCAAAACTTAAGCGGACTGATCAGACAAAACAAAAAGTACGAGCATTAATTTATTAATAACGGAAGCATCTCGACCCTGTTCAGTTATTTTGAAACAAGACGAGTTAACATAGGTACTAGGCAAGCCCAAGTCGTTGTTTAAAATCGAGCATGTTGATCCAATTGATATGTAAGTAAGATCACCAACATCTCTAATCCTTACATAGTGACTACTGAGTATAAGAATCTTAATTTTGTTGGCGTTGTCTTCTGTAGTGCTGTAAATGATTCTCCAGAGCGCGCTGTCTTTAACTGCTTTTCTACCCTCTTTAAACAATTTATGCCACATGAAAACTTTTTTCATTGCTAAACATTCATCATAATACTTTCCTAACATTTTTAAATTATCGGTGCAAGACAATTCGTTTTTAGGGCAAAGTTTATTGCAAACACTTTGCTAAATTTATGAATTTCAAAAAATGTTAGTAAGAAATTTTAACAATTAATTTAATTTTAACTTAATAAAATGAATGCCATAAACACTTTGATTAAACATTAATACCAGTTCTACCAATTTTTACTTTAACAATACCTCGGGTTTTGTGTGTAAGTATTGAATTCATTGATTGATTTTAAATGTTATGAAATAACTTCGCTAAATTTTTAAATTATGCGTTAAAAATAAAAAAAAAACGGTTCAAGAACTATTTGGTATTAATATGCATACAGTTATTTTTAGTGCTCCGAATAAAACACTGTTCATCTGTCCGTCTATCCGTTCATCCCGATTTTTTCCGAAACTACTTGACATAGCAAGTTGAAATTTGATATAAATATAGGAATTAATAGAGCCATGAAATGAAAGCTTGTGAAAATATATACGAGGTAATACTTTCGCGCACTATTCTTTGTGTTTTTGTTTTTTTAATTGCCAAAAACCCCTGTCCTCTCCCATATCTCGAAAAGTACTTATCAAAAAACTTTGAAAAAATTCTGGAATGTTCTCCATAAAATGTAGATTGAGCGAAAATGATCACGAGTGCATTACGTTTGATTACTTATCTGGTATAAAAAAAAAAACTATGAAAACTATGTTTCTTGACGTATGGTGCAGGTAACTATAACTGAGTGGCGAGTCGTTCTTGTACGAGAATCTTATTTTATTTTAAAAGCAGTCACCGTACGGAACACTAACTGCGCAAGTCCGACTTGCACTTGGTCAGTTTCTTAGTATGGTTTTATTTTATGGTGTGTATATCTAACACGTAAGCTGAAAAGTTTTTGGGCTAGCTACTTAAAACATTTTTTTTTTTGCCAAAATTCGACTTTATTCATCAACATAGTCTCTTTCAAAAGCAATACAATCAGTCCAACGCTTTTCTAACATTTCTATGCCTTTCTTGTAGAAGGATTTATCTTTGCCTTCAAAATAGGCCTCAGTTTCGGTGATAACTTCTTCATTGGAGCCAAATCACTTTCTCGCGAGCATTTTTTTGAGGTCTGAGAATAGATAATAGTCGCTGGGGGCCAAATCTGGAGAATACGGTGGATGAAGAAGCAATTCGACCCTCAATTCATGAAATTTTGCCATCGTAACCATTGACTTGTAAAAAGGTGCATATTCTTGATAAAAGAACACTTTTTTCTTGTTCATTTGGGGCCGTTTCTTTGCGAGATCTGAATTCAAACGCCCCAAGAACTAACATAACATTCGCTATTGATGGTTTTTCCCTTCTCAGCATAGTCGATGAAAATTATTCCATGCGCATCCCAAAATACAGAGGGCAAAACCCTCCCAGCCGACTCTTGTGTCTTTGGTCGCTTCGGGCGGCTTTCACCGGCTGCTATCCACTCAGCTGACTGCTGATTTGATTCCGGTGTGTAGTGGTGGATCCATGTTTCATCCATTGTCACATATCGTACGAAAAAATCCTTTTTATTGCGCTTAAACAGGTCCAAATAGCGCTCAGAATCATCAACACGTTGTTGTTTTTGGTCCACTGTGAGCAAACGTGGTACCCATTTCGAACAGAGCTTTCTCATGCCCAAATGTTCATACAAAATATGACCAACACGTTCTTTTGATATCCTTAAGGTATCAGCTATCTCACGCAAGTTCACTTTACGGTCATAAAAAACAATTTTGTGGATTTTTTGATGTTTTCCAGTGTAACCACCTCATTTGGGCATCCAGAGCGTTCAGCATCATTTGTGTGTGTACGACTGCGTTTAAATTTAGCATACCAGTAAATGATGAGTGATTTTCCAGGTGCAGAATCCCCGTAACACTTATCAAGCCATTGTTTTACTTGAACGGTATTTTTTCCCATCAAAAAAACAATGTTTAATAGACACACGAAATTCGATTTTTTCTATTGTTTTGAAAATATCAAAAGTAGCATTACTAAAACCATTGTAACTTGTAAACTAATCATCGAAATATCATGAAATTTTTGACACGTATCGTTTGAAAGTTTGTACTTCCTAAAAACCATATGCATTTTTTGAAAAGGGTGTGTTAGACTAAAAACTTTCTGCCTACGTGTTATATATCATATGGCTGAAAAAAAATAGATAACGATCGTTATCTCTATTTTAGAGGTGGTGCAAAATACGCTAGAATGGGTATAGTAAAGGAAGGTGAGGATGATCATAAGCAACAATTTAACATTACCCAAATAATACGACATCCTGAATATAAACAGCCATCTCTCTATCACGACATAGGTTTGGTGAAGCTACACCAACCAGCAACGTTAAATTCTTGGGTTAGACCAGCATGCATTTATACCAGTAACGCGTCAACATTAGCAAAGGGTATTTATTCAGTATGGAGTAAAGAAGATTCTTCAGAAGGTAAAAATAGTTTGTTGAGATATCATTTGAACTTGTATGATCAGGCTGAGTGCAATAAGGCATTCGAACACACAGGAGCAACCAAATTGGAGCAAGGAATTAAAAATGAAAATATGATATGTGCAGGATATTCCAATAAAACGAAACTTACTTGTCAGGTAATAATTACTTACGTTAAGGATCCGGAAAATTTGTTGTTTGATTTATTACAGTTTCAGTTTAGATGTTTACTGATAAAGCATTGAAGGAGTCGACTCCTTATTGTCTAAATGAGTGCTTAAATAATTACTTCTTGATCCTATATCGGGCAATATTTTATTTCATATTGAACTCTCGATGCTCTTTTTTTCTTACATAAACTCCCATTCAGTCAAGTAAATGTAAGATTTGAAAGTTTTGATACATTATATTTAAGTACTTCGGGAATAATTTTGTTCGAAAAAAAATTCTTATGTAACTATTGCATTTATTTACTTAAAAAAGCATTTTACTAATCACATAGTACCCTTGTATCTGTTAAAAGCGAGTTTTTTATTGAAACTGAACATAAAACTTTATTTTTGATGTTGAGTCAGGATTAAGAACTTCAAAAAAACACTGAAAATAATAGTTTTGCTCAATATTAAAAACTAATTTTTAATTTAGCGGTTACACATATTTATTTTAAACAGCATTTTGCTACGTAGCTTAGTTAAAGGTGATGTAGGCGTGTCTCTTGTTAAACGTGAACACCAAAACCTAATATTTTTTAGTTATTATGATAAATGTAGATTCAGAATATTTAAAGATGTCCGAAATAATAGTTGTATTCCATAATTTTAATGCCTATACAGTTTTACATTATTTATTAAAATGTATTTTTTTTTTCAATTTAATAGTTTTCTGGCAACTTTAAGTGTGTTTTCTGAAAAATCTCACGGTGGATGTATTTCTTTAGGATTTTTTTGGATTCAGCATAAAAAAAATACTTAAGAAAACATGTATCTCACTTAAAAGACAGAGAGTTTTTTTTGTATACCTGTGTTATATTTAAGTATAGCCTGTCCCAAAATATAAGATCCTGATTATTGCCGTTTTAAGTAGGCAGTATAAAAATTATGATCTTATGATAGGTTGCAGAGATGGACTTAAGAATTTTATTTATTAATGTAAATAAATAAAATTATAAGTGTTTTTGGAGATGTTTATTTATAGATGCATGTAAAAACAAATGGATAAGAAGTACAAATATACAGTTTGAATGAATGGGGTTTACAAGAGGGGACAGATTGTATAAATGAAACTATATTTTAACTTAAGCCTAACTCGGTTTCACTATCACTGTCATGAGCTGAGGTAATTATCAATGGTTTTATATTATTTACATAAATATATGTCTTCAACTTTAACAACGTGCTGAATGGAATTCTTCCAGCTTTCACTAATTCAACCACTGAAACGCTTAAAGTATTAAAAACATTTTGTGCCCTTATTTTTGATTGTACTTGATGCCAAATATGTTCAATTGGATTAAACACACAATAATACGGAGGAAGCCGCAAAACAGTGTATCCCATTTTCTCAGCTATACTATCACAAACATATTTCTTTTTCAATTTATAGTCTTTCAAAATTTTCAAAAGATTACTTTTTTTATAACTAAAGTCAAAATAAATGTAATTTTCCAACATATATTCCCGTATTTCCGATTTAGTGCTGGCTGCATTAGGAACCTTATTTAGTAGACTATGGTAACTATGGTAACTTGCATTGTCCATTTTTAAACCAATTTACAAAAAGTTCTGGGGTCGT
Organism: Pachyrhynchus sulphureomaculatus; assembly: GCA_019049505.1. Lineage (NCBI taxonomy): Eukaryota > Metazoa > Arthropoda > Insecta > Coleoptera > Curculionidae > Pachyrhynchus > Pachyrhynchus sulphureomaculatus. The sequence goes on along the minus strand of CM032454.1, from coordinate 42,399,725 downwards.
GTCCTCGTGATAGTCCAAACTAGAATCTTTTATGTTTTTTTGCAGATAATAGTTTACAGTTTGAAACCCAGCCCTTTTCAGATCCAGCATGCAAAATGGTTATTCGTTTACCTTTATTTAAAGGTGCGTTAGTCTGACATTTTGTGCTGCTGTCAACCCACCCTTTTTGCACAGTGTCATTGGTATCGAACCATGTTTCGTCAAGGTAAATTATTGGCCAATTCTCTGATCGATACTTTTTAATTTCTTGTAAATAAGTATGTCGCAAGATTCGTAATCTTTGTGACTCCATCACTACTTGCCTTTTTGTTGATTTTTACGGAACGTCAATTCCATTCTTAAGAGAATTCTGTGAAGGATTGATCGGCCGCAATGTATATTGGTCCCATCCTGCACCAGTCTTAATTTTATTTTGTCTAGTGTCGTCACCAACTGCTCTTCATACATAGAATATATTTTTCTCCTAATCATGTCTTTTTCACAATCGTCTACATTCTGCATTTGAAAATCTTTCCGTTTTTTCCTGTTCCTGAGTGATGGTTTTCCTACATTACCCTTAATCGTAGAAATTGGGGTCTTTATTAGTTCACTGGTTTCTTGTAAAGCACTTTGTTTATTAAAATTTATTTTTATCAAACTGTCGTAAACTTACTACTTGTTTAGCGTCAAGTGATAAATGTGCTCTCTTGCTATAGCTACTATTGCAATTTTCCCACGGACGCCACATAATTAAAATAGAACCGTTACGTTGTAAGTTGTAAGTAAAACTAAAAATAAAAATAATAAAAAGTATCTTTCGAATCTTAATGGGGACCTGTGGTCATTAGGCCTACATTATCAAATACTTAAAGGGCTCCAAACCGGGTTGCCATGTAGTAAATATGTAGGTAAAATAGATCCAATATGATTGAGGTGCAAGTGAGGGCGGTATACAAAGCAGATAAAATAAAAATACGTTTATCGTAATACCTGGCACCTATGCACAAAACCTTAATACGGTCGTTTATTGCCCCATTGAAAAAGCAAAAAGCGAGGATCTTATATCTTGGGATTTACTATACTCCGGGAAATATTGCCAAGCTACATTGCTCGGCCTTGTGTAGTGGGTGATTTCCGGAACAAATTGACGACTTAAAGTTGTAAACGACTATTTTAGATCTGAACTCAACTCCTCTTTTTTTTTAGAGTAACTCTGGTGGTCCACTCCAAGTTTATCGAACTGGAAGTAAAGAACTTTCCTGTATGTATGATATAGTTGGGATAACTTCATTTGGAATATATTGTGCTGCACCCGTAGATGCGACAGATGTTTTTACTAGAGTGTCATATTATGTAAAATGGATCGAAGATATTGTATGGCCATAATCATAATAGCACAAAATAAACATGTATTTGCTTTGTTATGTAGATTTAGTTTTACTCATGTTACCTACTTATCTAAGCATTTCAATTATGTCCATTCATGTCCAATTCCTTAACAAACATTATTCGAGAATAGACTTTTATTTGGTTCAGATAATCATTCAAACTCACAAACATACTGTTAAGATACCCCCTCTTAAGTTTTATTTACATTTCTTTCTTCTATGCAAAAACGAATTCAAATTTGTTCGATACGTCATCAGTTTACACACTTTCTCTGGGGCTGGACTAAGTAAAATTTTACAGTGTAGAGCTGTTTAGTGTTGGTTTCTTACGGAACCCTTATAAGATCACTTCGGTGTCCGTCCGTCTGTTTGTCTATCTGTCTGTCTGTCACAGATTGGGTTCCCCCCGATTTTCTCCGAAACTATTAGACATAGAAAAGTTGAAATTTTGTACTAATATAGGAATTGCAGGCTTCATGATTTCACCTTATCAGTTCATGCCGAAAACATTGAGACTGTCGAAAAAGATCAGAGCCGCGTTGAAAGTTAAATTTTGACTTACGTCATTATAAGAAAAAAATTTGGCCAACAAGTGAATCGTTCACTCCTGGTGAAAATAATGGGTTAAAATGAATAAAGTTTTCGATGATTTCCCAGATAATCTTGGTGACTACAGTGAGGGGAAGGGGAACGTTTTCACCAAGATCTGAAAATCATAGAAAATCGGTATCAAGGACGATGGGATGACCATATGCTAGCGGACTATTGCTGGTCGCTAAAAAGAGGTCCTCAAAAGCGTTTAAGTTAGGCGCGGTCTAACCTTCGCAATTCTAGGGCTTAAGGGTCTACTATTTGAGAGTATATGGTTTAAAAGTCCTGGTTTTGAGTTTATTGGGTCTCATTTTTCAAGTTACAGGGTTATTGAGATCTAATCAGGGTTTAGGGTTTAAGAGTATCAAGTGATTTTGCGAATCCGACCTCAGATTTTGGTTTTTCGAGAAGCACTAACAAGATCATCGAATACATATTAAAACAGTTACGGAACCCTTATAAGATCACTTCGGTGTCCGTCCGTCTGTCTGTCTGTCACCCCCCCGATTTTCTCCGAAACTATTAGACATAGAAAGTTGAAATTTTGTACTAATATAGGAATTGCAGGCTTCATCAGAGCCGCGTTGAAAGTTAAATTTTGACTTACGGGGTTAATTTTCGGGGTAAAATCGGAAGTGATTTTTTTTTAACAAGATCATCGAGTGTGTCAAATGGAAGCTTGTAAAAAGACGAGTTCAAAAATATATATAATATAATACTTGCGCTCACTTTTCTTGGTATTGTTTTTAAAAAAATGAAAAGAATCGCTGCCCCCCTTTACCTCGAAAAGTTCTGATCAAAAAACTTTGAACAAATTCAAAAATATTCTCCACAGGATGTAGATTGAACGAAAAATATCACGAGTGCGTAATCATCTTTCATAATTTATCTGATATATAAAAAAAACAAAAATTTAAAGATTATCAATTTTCAGTAAAGATCGGAAAAAACTTCCTCCGTAACAAAAATTTTTATTTTAAACGTACGGAACACTAATTGCACAAGTCCAACTTGAACTTGACCAGTTATTTTAAATTGATGTTTTAATACGTCTAGCTAGGCTGTTCTCCATTCGTGGAGGCTGAAAGTATAAAATTTTTAGATTCACATACAGATTTTTTTCATGATGAACAGATGATTTTCATGAAATGCATGTACAAATAGAGTTTTAAGAAACTCCCTATTCCTTTATACTTTGGACGTCTGCAAATTTCACAAGTTGGAGCTTTCTTTTCTTTTACAGGAAGGAATCCGCCTTATGGATAATGAAGTTACCTTAATAGTGCCCCAGAATGGCCCAGTTATGTGCTGGTTCTCCAGCCGGACTGACTAGCATACCCACTAATCCTCCTTGTGATCTAGGTCTGCGACCCTTTACTTCTCTTACAATGTAACGGTTACTCTTTATATAGGTCGTGTGAGTTTTAAAAACTTGTAGATTATTTTCTAATATGTAGATCTATGCTACCTTAACCTAATTAAGTCTAATTAAAAACTAAAAGCTAAGTTCCCGGCTATTTTGGGAGTGTTATGTTACTATAGTGTTAGTGGTGTGTGATGTTTACATGTTTAGCTTATTTTCTGGAGAGGAGTAGCTCAATTACACTACGACCTTATCCCTATATCATCATCATCATCAGCTTATTCCATCTATAGGATGTAAGCCTCCCCAAATTGTCTCCAATGAGCTTTCTTTGCTTTTTGCATCCAATCGTGTCCTGCTAAACCTTTTATGTCCTCCGTCCATCTTGTCTGTGGTCTACCTCTGCATCTTTTGTGTTCTCTAGGCCTCTAGTCAACTCTATGGCGTGTCCATCTGTTATTATTCAACCTTGCGATATGCCCCGCTCAATTCTACATTAATATACATATTCGTTGTATTTCATCTGTCACTTTTGATCTTCTTCGTATCTCGATGTTAGGAATACGATTGTCGAGTCTAATATTTAGCATTCTCCTCTCCATTGCTCTTTGGGTTACCTGGAGTTTATTTATTATAGTTTTATTTAAAGCCCACGTTTCAGTGCCATATGTTAGTACTGGCAGTACATATTGATCGAATACTCTGGCTTTTATTGTATTTGGAATGTAGGTTGTAACCTTCCGAACGCAAACCAAGCTAACGATACTCTTCTATCCAAGTCAGCCTTTAAATTGTTTTTTGATATTTCGACTTTTTGCCCTAAATATATAAATGTTTGCACCTTTCCTATTCTTTCACCTTCTATCCCTATATACTAAGTAGATAATATAGTCCGTTTGGGTAATCGAGTTTTAGTCATGTCTATTGTTAGTCTATTTGTAGTATTTCTGAGGATCGTAAGTAGCGATTACCGACGTTTGCATTCTATCTGAAAGCGTTAGCTATCTCAGGGTTAGGGTGAGCTGTCGCTTTTTCAAAAAAGTGAAGCTGGGTATTTCGGGTGAATTCTTTTATTGTGGGCATTTGAAACTTCCTGTGCAACTGGTTGTTGCGGACAAACCAGGGAGCTCCTGCTATGATACGTAGGGTTTTGTTTTGTCCAGTCTGGACTTTGGCCCGATGCTTTTCAGTCATCTGGCACCATGTCTGGCAGCCATACGTAAGCCCGGCCCTGATAATCATTTTCTATATTAGCAACCTATTTTAAGCTGCTAATTTACCTCGATGGTTCAGAAGCGGGTACAGCTTCCTTAGGAGCCGATTTACCTTACGCACGGCCACTGTCACTTGGTCCTTCCATACGAGCCGTTCGAATAGGAACATTGTACCCTTCAACTTATGTATAGGGTGAGTCAACGATAGTGTCCAGTTCACTATCTCATTTGTTTCGGGAATGACGAAAAAATGTTAAATAAAATAGTTTTAGGGAATGTTAAGGTGCACAGTTTAAAATTATTTTTGAGTATACAGGGTACTTCAAAAAAATGTGGCCGATATAACATATGTTTTTTTGAAGGGAACATCCTATTTTCTAATTTATTTTTAAATTATGGGTAAAATTTTATAAATTTTTTATTAATATTGTTATATTATATATTTCAATTTTTTTTAAAAAAATACTAGTTTTCAGTTTTATAAAAAATTGCCAGTAGCGCCATTGTTTCTGAAGGTGGAATACTCATAATTGGTATGAGCGTTCTATAGAGATGAAAAAAATGATATATGTAAAGAAATTTGAGTTAGATGCTACAGATTGTTCAAAATAAATTTATACATTTCAACTATTTTAAATTGAAAAATCTCAATTTTTTTTTAAATGGCACACCCTGTATATTAATATTTTTTCTGATAGATTTTATACAAAACCCTCCAACTTTTATTAAGTATGTCATATACCTATTTCTAGTAGTTTTCGATTTATTTTGACTTTTTCAATTTTAACCGTTGTTTTTAAAACACATAAACAAATAGTTAATAATAATTTTAATATAGTTTAACTTATCTAATGATTAATTATTATGACGTAATAAATGTTTGAAAATATGCCCGTCTACTTGAATACACATGTTTAGTCGTTTTACTATATTTTCCTTCACTTTCCTTAGCATAAAGGGCGTGATTGTTCTGCACGCATCCCGTATCCTATTTTCCATATCTACTGGTGTTGTAGGGGGGATTCACATAAACACTTTCATCAACCTTTAATATAGCCCCACTAAAAGAAGTCTAAAGGTGTTAAGTTACATGATCGAGGGGGCCACTGAATGAATCCATCCCTACCGGTCAATTTTTGTGGGTAACGATTGGTTAAAAATTCCCGAACTTCCCGATGGTAATGAGCAGGAACTCCGTCTTGTTGATTCCACATTTGTTCCCTTTCAAAGTTACCAACTTCTTCAAGAAGCTTCAAGAGCGAGTACAATTTACAGCGATTCAAGAACAACGTGAATCGCTTTTTTCGCACTCGTGCCGCTCCTGGAGCGCTTTAGGGACTTCCCTGCAGCACGTGTGCTAGACCCATAAAAAAAAAAAGAGAAGCTGAGGTAATTCGTTAAATAGTCCACACCATACATTAAGCGACCAGTGGTTCTGATTTTGAACCCGGACCTAAAATGGATTAACTGTTGAATAATAATGCATGTTATGGCTGTTAACTGCTCCATTACTGCGAAAAGTAGCTTCATTAGAAAACATTATTTTGAATAAAAAATTTGGATCGGGATCTATTGCTCCATTCATGGTGGTATAAAAGTTTACTCGTCGTTCAAAATCACGATCTTGAAGTTCTTGGTGTATATGAAAGGGATGATACTTGTATTTTCTCGTGATGCGATTAGCTGTAGATTGGGGTGTGTCAGATAAATCAGCTAGTTGACGGCTGCTGACCTGGGGATTATCTTGAACATGAAGTAAAATCTCCATTTCTTTTCCCTCATTGGTAGGATTCTGGTTTACTACTTTCCGTTTCGTGTACTCAACGCTACCACTACTATCAAAACGTTCCATTAAGTACTGAAAAGATTTTCTAGAAGGTATACTTCTATTAGGGTACTTCGCTCCATAAAGCCTTACTGCCCAAAGACAATTTTTTCCCGCCTCACCCAGTATATAAACCATATCAATTAATTTATTTTTAGGAAAATCCATAACTATTACCTTTATACGTCACTTACTACAACAAATTAAACTATTTTTACTTGCTTAATAGACATGTCGAAATTTGACAATGCCTACATTTTTGTTTTGTCTTGGCAACTATGATGTTATAGCGTAAAGTGTATTAAAAATAAGGGTAAAAATTGAAAAATTCAAAATAAATCGAAAACTATTAGAAATAGGTATATGACATTTAATAAAAGTTGGAGAGTTTTATAAAATCTATCAGAAAAAATAATAATATACAGGGTGTGCCATTTAAAAAATTTGAGATTTTTCAATTTAAAATAGTCGAAATGTATAAATTTACTTTCAACACCATGTAGCATCTAACTCAAAATTCTTTACATATATCTTTTTTTTATTTCTATAGAATGCTCGTACCAATTATGAATATTCCACCTTCAAAAACAATGGCGATAAACTAGTATTTTTAAAAAAAAAAATGAAATATTAGAAAAACTACTAGGTTTAGGTATATAAAATTATTAATAAAAAAGTTATAAAATTTTACGCAGAATTTAAAAATAAATTAGAAAATAGGATACTACTCAGTATATATCACCACTACACCAAACACTTTATTTTTGCGCGTTTCGCTAACCATGTTAGCTTCATCAGGAGCGATGATTGACTGTCAATCATCGCTCCTGATGAAGCTAACATGGTTAGCGAAACGCGCGTCGAGTGCAAAAATAAAGTGTTTGGTGTAGTGGTGATATATACTGAGTAGTATCATTGTGCCAAAGATTCCACATTCCCAACTTAGAAAATAGGATGTTCCATTTAAAAAAACATGTAATATCGGCCACACTTTTTTGAAGTACCCTGTATACTCAAAAATAATTTTAAACTGTACACCTTAACATTTCCTAAAACTATTGTATTTAAAAATTTTTCGTCATTCCCGAAACAAATGAGATAATGAACTTTACTCTATTGTTGACTCACCCTGTACATATGTCCATCCGCTTTGAAAAATGGCATTGTCAACTGTGGTCAGGGACTTCTGTCGCTCAGTTTTTCAGCAAAATTATAAACTTACGGTACTTTTGGTTGCATATTACAATGAGTTTTTTGGAGAAGGATTTGTCGATTTGAGCATTTCATAATGTTACTTATTCTGTCTTTTTCTTTTCTCATGTGTGTTCTACCACCATCGAGTTGACATGCATAATTTTAATATTATTATGGTTCTTCTTTCTCACATTTGGTCAATCTGGTTCCATGTTTGGCTGACGGGCCCAAGCCAAGTCAGTACAAACGCTATTACCATTGTGTATTAAGGAATGACCTGACAATATTACATGTTTTCAAAATGACTGACTTCTGATTGTTTCTGTGTATGTTTGTGTTGAGCACTAATTGAACTAAGTGTGGTGTGAATGTTGTTGGTGTAAGGCCTGTAGCTGATATGACGAGGGGAACGATGATCACATTTCCTTATTTCCATAGCCTTTTTATTTCTGTTGCAAGATCTGTGTATTTAGAGATTTTTTCTCTGTATTTCTTTTGGATATTTGCATCGTTGGGGACAGCCATCTCAAACAGAAAGGTGACTTTTCTTTTTTTGCACTGAAAAGTAATATCGGATCTATTGTCGAAGACTATTTTATCTGTATGGATACTGATGTCCCAGTAGACCTTGTAATCTTTATTTTCAAGTATGGATGTTGGTGTGTATTTGTAGTAGGGATCTGTGTTTTCTAGGAGTTTATATGTTGTGGCTAGTGTTTGGTGAGCTACTTTTGCCGCTGAGTAATGTCTGGCTGTGTATTCCGTTCCAGCTAATATTTTACATCCGCTTGTTATGTGTTCGATCGTTTCTTCATGCTGTTGGCATTTCTTGCATCTGTCTTCTGTAATATTTGGGTCTTTGATGATATGCTTTTGGTAGTTTCTGGTTAATATGACTGTATCCTGGATGGCAAGTAAGAAGCCTTCTGTTTCAGGGAATAACTGCCCATTCTGTAACCAGGTGTATGATTGTTTTTTATTTACGTGGTCTTGTTCTATGTGGTATCTGTGTTTTCCGTGAAGTGTTTTTTCTGACCACGTTTTCATTTTTTTCTGTTGTAATTGGGTGTAACTGTGTGTGTCTGCTGGGTGGTGTGCCCGGGATAAGTCGAGAGGTGGGTAATTTTTGTCTGCTTTCACTGTTGCTATGTAGAGGCCGGTCTGCTTGGTTTGAAAGAATTTCCTAAGTGCTTATATTTGTTTCGTGTGTATTGTGTGTATATTGTGTATATTATAATTATTATTTTTGTTTTTATTAAAATGTAATAAAATTTTATAGTTCATTTTTACTTTAAATTAATATTCGCTTTAAATTTTGTAAGATTCTGTTTTCTAATCTGACATGAAAGATAGACTGGGATCAATACCATATATACATATATGGATCATTGCTGGTATATAAAATTGTAACTGTCTATAATCCACAAAAAAATTTGTCAGTACTTCTAACGCAAATATTAAAATAAAGACGCAATTCAACGAAATTAAAAAATACTTACTTAGAAACTACATTAAAATGCTTTAAAACTCTTCACAGTTTGCGAGAACATCCCACAATCTCTAGTTAAGTAGATTCAATTCTCAGCAATATGAAGGCCAGTGGTCAGCTTTAATAAATATTCGAATATTATTTTCCAGCTAGGCTTGTGTTGTCTTCATTTTAACCTGTAACTCTTTTATATGTACTTCTTGTTTTCCCAGAGAATTTCTGTAGGTACTGGGATGCACGATTTTGATAACCGCTTTTTTCTCGAAAACGCGAGGACGACCTTGTTGCGGTCTATCAACAACATCCTAAATTCATTTATACCTTAAAATAGTACTAAACACGTTTTTTCCGGTAATTGGCAACGATTTAAACAACAAACAATCTTCCGCGCACTTTTCCACATTTTAAACAACGCGTCAACTGCAACACGGCTTTCATAGTTTTCACACTCTGGCGATAAAAAGAATTGAGCTCAATTGTCTACATTGCTTGCATGCTCCTTGTTTTCCTGTAAAATTCGAACGGAAGCTATGGCTAGATTGTATATTACGTATTGATGAAATAAGTGTTTACGTATGATCTGATTATGAATAAAATAAATTTATATAAGCTGTTAAAAAGAAAGTATCGATAAAAAATCACACTTTATAAAATGGATATTTAGGTTAGTTTTGTCGTGTCCCTTATAACAACAAAATATTTTTCGGTTCGGAATTGCATGTATTGTTAATTTTAAAATGTTAAAAAATAGAATAATTTATTAAAAATTATTATAAAATAACTTAATTGGCATTTCAGGAAAATTTTATATGACAAATTAAATTAATTTTTATTTTTCTAGGTAAATATCATGGATTTGTTAATAAATTCGCGATAAATTTATTTTTAAATTAGTACGAATCACCAGTAAATTATGACAACACATTATTGTAGGATCTGAAATTTATTCGGTAATTATAAAGACAAAGTATGGTTGGTGGTGGTTTGTTACATGTGTTACTTTTCTTAAAATTGTGTGAAATCGGAAGCCCCATACTAAGTAAGTATTAAAGTTTGAGCATAAATTTTTTTTTGTAATTACCTATATAGTTCATTTAGGGTTGCGGAGGCAATTCCCAAAAAGGCAAAAAAGCCAATCCAAACTACTAACCAGACGCATTGTTTTTAGTAATACCGAAAATTATGGAAAGGTCAACATTTTTTAAAGTATCTAGAAGGATTTAATGGTATTGCTTTTGTAAATAAAGATGAAAGGGAGACCTTTTAACCTATGTAACACATCTTATTAACGCAATTGGACAATATGACCTTAGCAAAGTTTCAAGCTATTTCACTTGATATATCTATAGCGTTCGACTAGATATGGTCTTGACAGATTATTGGCAAATTACAGCTCATATGGAATATCTCAAAGGTTTTCTTTATGGCTTCCGAGTTTACCTACACATAGTTTCCTTTTGACACCTTCTCTATTAACGCCGGTCTACCCCAGGATTCCATACTGCCACATATTTTCTTTCTGCTTTACATTAACGTTCTTCAGGAAAAGACCAAAAATGTAATGCTTTGCTACTGACTTTAAGTTTGGTTCTTGGATTACCTTTGAGCTGTCCCACAGTGAGGATTTGCCTCACTGTGCTAGACAATATTCTGTCTTTGCTTCAATTTAAACCGTATCGTAACGTTTCTTTTTAAATTAATCGTAAAAATAGCGCTATAATATAAGCTTGCGCAATTTTTGAACAATTGTAAGTAAAAATTTTTGAAGAAAATATTTAAAAGATTGAAGAAATTGATAAATAAAGGTAAGTAAAGAATTATTATTTGCAAATTAATATGTGTTACATGCAATCTCTATGTACTAAATATTTTAGAATGTACGTGTGAGTGTGAGTGTGTGTGTGTGTGTGTGTGTGTGTGTGTGTGTGTGTGTGTGTGTGTGTGTATACGTGTTTGTATGTGTTTGTGTGTGTGTATGTAGTATATGTGTATGCATGTGCGTGAACGTGTTTAGTGTTTATAAATGTAATTTTTTAAATTGGTATTACACGAATGAATATGTGTAGGCGTGTTTGTGTACTTTTGTGTATATCTAAGATTGTTTGTGTTTATGTTGACTTTCTGCGGTCTGTATAAGAAAGAGGACAGTATTTTCTTACTAAAGATTCCGATACTGTTCTCGAGATGAAACAGATTGAAAGTTATTTTGGACTTTTATAAGTTTCCCTTGATCATTTTAAGACTTAAATATGAAGTTTAAATGTTAGAGAAGAGACGATAGAGTCTAACGATTTTTTTTATAAAGTTTCTTAAAATTTAGTTTGTAATAATTCGTAAGATCCCCTTAGCCTCTTATTAAAATTATTGACAAGCGTAAAATCAACAGAGTAATAATTATTGTTATTGTTGATAAAACTACAACTTTTCAGAGAAATTCTCTTAAACTGATTCACAAATGCAGTTATTCGAAATATATACAGGGTGAGTCAACGATAGAGTAAAGTTCATTATCTCATTTGTTTCGGGAATGACGAAAAAAAAAATGTTAAATACAATAGTTTTAGGGAATGTTAAGGTGCACAGTTTAAAATTATTTTTGAGTATACAGGGTACTTCAAAAAAGTGTGGCCGATATAACATATGTTTTTAACAGTAGTTTTTCTAAGGGTAAAAATTGAAAAATTCAAAATATATCGAAAACTATTAGAAATAGTTATATGACTTACTTAGTAAAAGTTGAAGGGTTTTGTAAAATCTATCAGAAAAGATAATAATATACAGGGTGAGCTATTTAAAAAATTTGAGATTTTTCAATTTAAAATAGTGGAAATACATAAATTCATTTTGAACACCCTGTAGCATCTAACTCAAATTTCTTTACATATATCTTCTTTTTCATCCCTATAGAACGCTCGTACCAATTATGAGTATTCCACCTTCAGAAACAATGGCGCTACTGACGATTTTTTACAAAACTGAAAACTAGTATTTTTTAAAAAAATTGAAATATTAGAAAAACTACTAGGTTTAGGTATATAACATTATAACAAAAAAGTTATTTTACGAAGAATTTAAAAATAAATGAGAAAATAGGATGTTCCATTTAAAAAACATATGTTATATCGGCCACACTTTTTTGAAATACCCTGTATACTCAAAAGTAATTTTAAACAGTGTACCTTAACATTCTCTAAAACTATTGCATATAACATTTTTTCGTCATTCCCGAAAGAAATGGGATAATGAACTTTACTCTATCGTTGACTCACCCTGTACAAGGTTGAAGTTTTGACTTTTTATGAAAATTGATTTTTCATGAAAATGTTCAAAAACATTGCAAGATTCAATTACATTGGCTCTCTAGATTTTACTTTATTTATTTTTTCAATATGTACATAAAAAGGATTTAGTTAAAACTGTTTTCAAAAGTAAATGGGGCGAAATCTAAATTGAAAATGGAGGATTTAGGAGGAAAGGAAAGGAAAAAAGTAAAAAAAAATAGAAGAAATGATGCCTAAATGTTCAAATTATTTAAAATTTAGTTATAAGAAAGGAAGCAATATAAAGAAAAGAAGTTATTATTATTATTTACATTTACAATTTATTATGAGATCAAGATGGTAATGGCTTAGATAACGCGGCCTTTGAAGAATCAGAAAAAATTTTCCAGTATTCAGATACAACTTGTAACCGAAACTGCCGTTGTTCTTCATCTTTCGTCAAACAGGAATTTAAGTCTTAAACTAATTGTACATCTTTCAGCTGTGTCATTAACAACCCTAAAACTGTTTACTATTTTGTTAGCTTTTGAATAGTGTGAATTGTCACATCATTTATCGGGATCAGTATTTAAAAGTTTGTATCAATTTCGTATCTCTTGAAAAAATTTAGAGTTTGATGAAAAACAAAATAATCAATTTTTTTGTCCAATAAAACATCCACTTGTTCGAGATTGAGCCTTGCTTTTACATTATTAAATTAATTTTAGACATTTTGCAGCCATGCTTATTTTGACATTTTTTTCTAAAGTTTCAACAAAAAATGAAAATGCAACTAGCTCCGAATTGAGATACCACAGATGATTTATCATTTTAGACAGTGCCTTGTCTGCTTGTTCTTTATCAATTTGTCTGTATTTCACAAAAATTTTAACAATTGTAGGTCTTGATTGGGGGCCAAAGTGAATTTGGGGGCATTAAACCGAGCTTTTACATAAATATTAATTATAAATAAACAAATGTCTATGACTTGAATGACTTGAAAGCCTCTACTTTTTTATTTTACGCTGTGCTTTTAGATCTTTTAGAGTTTTTTTGAAATTTTCTCCACTCTTCGTACAGTTTTTCTAATTTTTGCAACACAATCTTTCAGGTGTTTGGTTGGTATCTTAGTTTTCTCCAAAAAAAATAAAACTTTGTGTCTTGTAAGTCTTGTAGCTTCTCTGGTATTTAGTTTCACTCGTCGTATATTATAAAATAAACTGCGTAAAACTTGACAATTCGATAGTAATTTACTGCCACTGATTTGATGAGACATGTGGCCGATTAAATACATCATTTCTTTCTGCCTTGAACACGAACCCGAACAAGCATGGCTCGTTGATGTTGTAGAAGACATTGTCTCACAAACCTCACAGTCACTGAATGAGCGTTGTTGAAATTTTTACTGCTTGAAAAGCAAACGTAAACTAAAACTCTCTGACTGTTTCCCTGGCATCCCAGACAAGGAACAATAAATAAGGGGTATGGTTTATGACACTCCAGGTAGAACTCTCTGATAAAAAGATCCTTAGCAATAGTTTTTTTGTAACAAAAACAAACCTTTTAAAGAATAGAACTAAATATCAGTACCCACTACCTTGCAATTCGTAAAATTATTTATAAAGTAAAAAGAAATGACAATTTTATGTCTTATTATATATTGTATAATAATATATTTGTATAAAAAAATAATCAAAAGTACTTAAGTTAGGTATCTTTGTTGCCATTTTTCCCTTTCGTTTTCTAAACAGTTAGAAGGAATTTGAGGATTCGAATAATGTCCGGCATTGGATGATGAATATCTTCAAATATATATATTTTAACAAAAAAGTGGTAGGAATAAAATTTTAAGACAACAACATTTCCTATGAAATGAAACAAGAGTCAGGTTTCTAGGACGAATAGTTTTCATTTTATGATAGAAAAACACGATTTTTTTGCAAAAAATCGAATTTTACAGCTTTAAACCTCTATGAGGCGCTGGTTAACGTTATCTAGTTGAGCTAAAACTGTGCAAATCTTATTTTTTAGACAAATGGCAAATTTTAGGGGGGCTTACGATGAAAATATTTTTCCGCCTATACCTTGTGACCACCTTAATATATACACACGGAAAACAATTAGGTCACTAATGAAGAGTGATGTAACTACATTCAAATTTATATTTCATAAAATAGTGTGGATGTGGCCTAAAAACAGATAGAATAATGATTCTTTACTGTTCAATTATTCTAAAATTCAATTATTTTACAATAAATAAAAATATACTATTGATGAATCTCAATGCGAGAAAGCAATTAACGCTATTCATTTATAGTTTCTAATGTGAAAAATTGTTTTTTTTAAAAAAATGCAACTTTCGAAGTAAATTTTTTATAACTGAACTTATACACCAGATACACACTAAAAGACATATACACAGACATGAACACCTAAATATATATACACATACAGATGCGCACAAACTCATCTATTTACACACACATGAACACACTTAATCAGAAACACGTAACCATACACACACACACAATATACGAGGTATATCCACAAAGTAAGTTCCGTTTGGTTATATAAAAAAAACGTGTACAGATACAGAAAAAATATTTATTGTACAAAAATCTACAACTGTTAAACTAATTTTCTACATAGCTTCCGAAATTTTGTAGGCACTTGTCATAACGTGGCACAAGTTTTTGTATGCCTTCTTCATAGAAGGTTGCCGCCTGTGTTTTCAACCATGTGGTAACATGTTCTTTCAGCTCGTCATCATCGTTGAAGTGTCGACCACCAAGGAAAGATTTTTAGGTGTAAGAAGAGATGAAAGTCGCTAGGAACGAGGTCCGGGATGTATGGAGGATGATCAAACACGTCCCAGTCAAATTCCTGTAGGAGTTCTTTTGTCACGTTCTCAATGTGAGGTCGGGCATTATCGTGGAAAAAAACAACACCTTTCGACAGTAATCCTCGGCGCTTGTTCTGTATTGCGCGGCGCAATTTCTTAATGGTCTCACAGTAAACATGTGCATTGATTGTTTGGCCTCGTGGTAAGAAATCAATCAGCAAAATGCCTTTTCTGTCCCAAAAAACGGTGTACGTGAGTTTTCGAGGTGTCAAGATTTGCTTAGGCTTAACTTTCGTTGGGGACGAAGTGTGCCTCCATTCCATTGATTGCCGTTTAGTTGCTGGGGTGTCGTAAGATACCCAAGTTTCATCCCCCGTGACTATCCGAGAAAGAAAATCATCACCGTCTTCATTGTAGCGTGTCAAAAACTGAAGTGCACTACCCAGCCGTTGTTTTTTGTGTTGTTCAGTAAGAATTTTGGGTACCCAACGTGAGCAAAGTTTTCGAAATTTCAGTTTTTCATTAACAATTTCATGAATTAGTGATCGTGAGATTTGCGGAAATTCCATAGCAAGAGCACTAATTGTAAACTTACGGTTTTGCTTAAGCTTCTCTTCAATTGCGTGAATCAGTAACCAAAGACGGGCGTCCACATCGTTCTTCATCGTGCACTTGATCACGTCCTTCATTGAACTGTCTGACCCATCTTCTAACCATTGAATCACTCATAGCAGTTTGTCCATAAACCTCGCAGATTTGCAGATAAATTTCACTTGGTTTCATTTCTTTGCATTTAGAAAACGAATCACAGATCTGATTTCACAAGCGGCGGCATTTTCAATTAAGGCTGACATCATAAAGAAGCACTACAAAGAACACGTCGGCAGCAGCGATCTGAAAATGGCGTACATTTCTTCTGCTTGAGTCAGAGTAACTGGCACGCATGCTCGGAACTGCGATCGCAGCGCTGCCGCTGATAGAAATAGAAACGGAACTTACTTTGTGGATATACTTCGTACATATATACTTTCACACATATTCTCAATAAAAAAAAATTAAAATTTATATACAGTAAACACATGCACAATCACACACACAAACACGTAAACACAAGCACACACCCTCTCACATATAAACACGCAACAATCTCACATATATACAAAAATACATAAACACGCCTACACATATTCATTTGCATAGTACCAATCTAAAAAATTAAATTTGTAAACAGTAAACATGTTCACGCACATGCATACACACATGCTACATACACACGCAGAAACATATACAATCACGCGTCCATACATATACACACTCACACGTACACTCTCAAATATTTAGTACATACAGATTGCATGTAATACATATGAATTTGCAAATATTAATTACACTGGTAAACACCAAAATTTTTTCCCGAAATTTTATATGTATTTGAGGGTATACTTGAGGCACTGATTACGGAAAAAATACTGGTTTAATACTATCAATTATATTTTTTATTTATATGAATTTACAATTTTCTTCAAAAATGAAACAAAAATACAACATTTTTTCTATGTTTGATATAATTACACACTATGAAAAGTTCTTTTATACGATTTTCTTGAGTGTACGGCTTGAGGATCATCTCTTTGCAAACTCCAACAGTAATCGGCCATCATATGGATGTCACACCTTCCTAGATAACGCTCTTCCATTGTGTGTATATCTTGGTGAAATCTTTCACACCGCTCTTCATTGATATCGCCAAGATTTTCTGGGAATCGACCTAAATGAGAATGTAAGTAATGAATCTTGATACTCATGTTACAGCCCAGATCTTTCAAATTGGATAACATGCACTCAACTAACTAGTTGTCGGACTTATTGTTTTCGAGAAAATTTTTAATTACCAAAATAAACGATTTCCGAGCTTTAGACTCGACTTCATTCATTGAATTCACAAAGTTTGGGTCTTTCACAAGTTGTCTGATTTGTGGCCCATCAAAAATACCCGCTTTCAATTCAATTTTTCTGTGCTTAATCCTGTGCGTGAAAGAAAAACAAAACATTCGCCGTTTTTGTCAAGGGCTTTTACAAACTGTTTCATAATGCCCAGTTTGATATGAACTGATGGCAGTACAATGTGTTCTCGATTTACTAAGGGAAAATTAATAACACCATCATTTCCTCTCATACTGGCCACTTTTTTTGAGACCAATGACGTTGTTTGTCGTGGCTATCCCACAGACCCATAAAACATGGGTATTTCGTGTTTCCACCCTGTTGTCTGAGAAGAAAGTTAACCATCTTTAAGTCTACACAAATGAGCCAGTTATGGTCTCGATACTTAATTTTTTTCCATTACTGAAGAAATAGATGTACACTCTTCTTTCATAGTAGTAGAGTGTACAATAGGTATAGAACTATACTTGTTGCCGTTATGAAACAGCACACACTTTAAGCTTCTCTTGCTACTGTCTATAAAAGGACGCCAATCATTTAGTTGGTATCGTTGTAAACTCATCTTCTCCAAAATACCTCTGATATCATTACAAAAAACTAAATCATTTTCTCTAGAAAAATATGGTAACAAATTCTTTTCTCGGGTCCGATATAAAGTAATTCTGGTTCCTGGTGCAAGTAAATTATTTTCTTTTGACAAGTTTAGATCCCTTACTAAGTCATTCAATTCCTTTTGATTAAAAGGTTGAGGTTCTGATGACTGACTACATGTGAAATCTCAGTATTACCCATTGTGTTGTTTTCAATTTCCATAAGATCTGGTTCTTCAGAACATTTAGATGACGCTCCTTGTATCTCACCAGAGTATAGAAAAGATCCTTGAGCGGAGGGTAAGTTACGATATGACCATTTGTTTCGATTTCCAGAATTTATACGGTTAATATTTACGACGCAAAAATAGTAGTCGTCATTGTGATTTTGAGATTCCTGCCAAATCATCGGTGTTTTAAATTTGATAGCACTTCTTTTTCCATTTGACCATTGCCGCAAACACACAATACAGTTCTGGCCGAGATATTTTTCAAAGATGTATTCGCCACAAATATAGCAAAAACAATCTGGATTGTATAAACAACGTCTACTTGTCGAAGCCATATCTGAAATTAAAAAAATAATTATGTGCAGTAGATCTTAAAAAACTGCGGGTGTCGTCTAAGTTAGGGTAAACTGAAAATATTACAAAACATGAGCTGTCAGAGAAAAACTAATATCGGATTCGAAATTAGAAGCCCAAAACTGAAAAAAAAATTGGAGGAAAAAATCAAAAAAAAAATATTTGTTAACTAGTGTTATTAAAGGTAATGCACTCGTGATAATTTTCGTTCAATATACATCCTGTGGAAAATATTCCAGCATTTTTCCAAAATTTTTTGATAAGTACTTTTCGAGATAAGGGGGGACAGCGATTTTTTAAAAATAATACAAAGAAAAGTAAGTATTACATTATATTTATTTTTGAGCTCGTGTTTTTACAAGCTTTCATTTGACACCCCACTCGATGATCTAGAATTTTTTTTTCGCTTCCGATTTCACCCCCCAAAACTAACCCATTAAGTTGAGTCTGCTGAGGCCAGCAGTTCCTATATTAGTAACAAATTTCAATTTTCTATGTCAAATAGTTTCGGAGAAAATCGGGTGTGACAGACGGACGGACACAGAAGTGATCTTATAAGTGTTCCGTACGGATACTAAAAATGATGATTAGTTACTGTGTGGTGTCACTTAGTAGTGCTTCAGAGAGACCCATCTAGAGGGAGACCATAATCCGCACGACATTGTACTTGCCATTATCTCAGTTCAAAAGTTTATTGCAAACTGATTTTTACTGCCTCTTTTACAGGCCAATAAATCTTCTAACTGGCACATGCTCCCTAATAGTGACATAATATAACGAGATTGATAAATTGATTGGAATACCCTCGTATAACGATTTATAAGTATTTATGACAAATTTAAAAAGCATTGAGAGTAGAATAATTTTACGTACATGTAATTTATGACATAATTATTTCATAGTAATAATGAAAATATTGTAATTATGAATAATTTTTATAATTTTTTTTCTATTTACCTCTATTAAAAATCACCCGGTATAATTTGTTTTCAAAAACTCATCCTTGCATGATAAAATAATTTGTTTTTTCCTCAGCTAAACAATCAGCAAAAATAGTAACGCCGACAAATGCCAATCCGCAGGCTCCATCCATGCCGGCAGCACCGGCGGCGCCAGCATCAGGTAAATAGTAAAATATTTATATACTTCGACGTAATACAGTGACACCGGGTGTTCCATCAAATACGATTCTGTTTTAAAGAACCCTAATGTAAATAAATTTTGTCAATAATGCTCTTAACTTTTTTTATCATACTTTAGGTGGCGCGGGTCCACAACAGCAGACTCCTACTGGAACAGTACCAGGTGGCACTGGTGGTACTATACCAAGTGGAAGTAGTCCTCCAGGAGGTAAATATAAAATAAGTTGCCTTAGCTCTTTTTACTTCACAGTACTAAACTTATTATGTTAAAGAATAGGTCGCTGAAATAAATATAGGTGTAGTTGTTCACCAGAAGGCACATAGCTCATTCCGCTACGTAACGAGCTTTATTTCTGTTAAAAATATCAAAATTTCACTACCTCTAAAGGTCGTCCAATGATCTTATTAGAATATATAGACGAGTACTGTATGGTTGCCGCCAGCTTTTATACAATGGAGAAGAGTGAGGTCATAAGAAAAAATATATAATTAAAAAGAGTGGGTACATGATTTTGAAAAGAGATACTGACTTTTAATATTAGCCTTACGTCCCAGTTGTAATGTTTTTTAAATTCTGGGTATATGAATAATAATATTAATAGGTCTTATATGCAACATATAATTTTATAAAATTATTGTTACTGTTCTATCTGAACGCGAAAGTAAAACATTGAGAATGTAGTGGAAGTAAAAATATTAATTTAGTCTAATGAAGAATCAGTTTGTCTAATAGGCTTAATGAGTTTTACGAGCCGCTCTTTATAACGTGAATAATTCGGTTACGAAGCCAATATCGCTAGATTGATGCGGTAGGTAAGGTAGTAACTCAGAATCCAAGCCATAAATTAAGAAGAAAAGGAAAATAAAATGAAGCCAACGCATCAACAAATTAGAAAAATCTTACTCATTCATATCAGTCATTTAGATTAGTTGAGGGTCTTTTGTCTCTCTTAATCAGAAAACGGTGTTTATGATAACCCTTAAAAAAATGAGAAACACTAAAAATCACAAAATTATAATCTTGCTCTATTGAGCAAGTTTATAATTTTATGATTTTTAGTTTTAAGTAATACGTAATATTTAACGTATTACTTAGAAAACAGTAAAGAGAAAAAAGTCTAACGACAAAGAGGGCAAAGAACATACTTGTAGGATAATTTCTAGCCCTGACGTAAATGACCAATACGTTAAAATTCCTGGAAAAGAAAGTGCTTCTTAACATTTTAACGAACAACAATCTAACTAGATCAACAACAAATTGAAGAAAACCCATTTCTTGAAACTAAGATTTTGTTATCCAGCAAGCACTTCTATATATCAGCTCAAAGACGGTTTTGTTCTAAAAGAAACCCAAAATAGTTCCTATAAACGGATCACACCCAGTATCAAGACTCGACTCTCGATTCATATACAAGAGGCTTATCAATACATTTTCAACCTTATCCTCGAGTCGAATAAAGTGTAGTTTTTAACTACGATAA
Organism: Pachyrhynchus sulphureomaculatus; assembly: GCA_019049505.1. Lineage (NCBI taxonomy): Eukaryota > Metazoa > Arthropoda > Insecta > Coleoptera > Curculionidae > Pachyrhynchus > Pachyrhynchus sulphureomaculatus. Next base: position 42,378,839 of record CM032454.1, on the reverse strand, counting down.
AATAGTTTATGTTTTTATCTTAATTAGGATATCTCACATGTGAGAGTCCCCACAGGTATCACCTCTAATCTAACTATATAAATAACTAAGTATTCATAGTCGTTTTTTCTAAATAGCGCTCAAGTGTTCAAGACGACCCGACCTCTCCTTTCATGTTTCTATTTCATAGTCAATTTAGCAGTCTCCTTGAGAAGTAAGCTACAACATTGTATTTTCTGAGAAATTTCAGCGGAATTTTTCATTGTAAGTTGAAATCGCTATTTCTAAATTTATTTCGTTGGTGTTAAAAGTTAATATTATCTTTCATGTTCAATCCTTTTACCAAATAAGAAAGACTGGCCAAGTGCAAGTTGGACTTGCGCAATTAGTGCTCCGTACCGTGATTGCTTTTAGAATAAAAGGCACGTTTTTTCTTAGTCAATAATATATAATAGTTATAGCATCTTAGCGCCTAATAGCCAATAAATAAATCTAGCTTAATCTAGTAGTAATAGTGTAAAACAAATATTTACTACCTAAATATTTAATTATAAACAAATAAAATAAAATTATTTTGTCTCTAGAGGAGCGGTACTGAAAATATATCTATCTCCACCAAACTATCGGGAAAACTTCTCGATATCGTCAAGGCACATAGTTTTTTTTTTATATCAGATAAATTATTAAACGTAATGCACTCGTTATAATTTTCGCTCAATCTACACTTTATGAAAAATATTCCGGAATTTTTTTAAAAATTTTTTGCCAGTACTTTTCGAGATAGGCTGGGAGGATAGAGATTTTTTTTTAAATTTTAAAATAATTCAAAGAAAAGTGTGCCCAAGTATTACATCATGTATATATTTGAACTCGTGTTTTTTATTTATTTATTTATTCATTTATTCACCACATTCCACAGTATTCCAATTATAGAATGGGAAAATAATGTAATGAAATGTACTAAACCTAATTAAAATTAAATAGCTTATTAACAATATATTTCTCACAAATCTGAAAAAGGAAAGAAAATTTTAGGATATTTGTTGTTGGGGTTGGCAAATTAAAAGTTTGCAGTCTGCGTACCGCGGATCTAGGTACATGAAAGGCAGACACTACAAGATTTTGTTTGCATCAATTTTGGTTGACATTATCTTATGTAAAAATATAATTTGGGCTTTGTTTCGGCGTGCCTACAAAACTTTTCATCGAAAATTTATCAAAGAGACTTTCATAGGGATAGTCTATTTCGGGATATACTCCATCGAGTTTAAAACTAGCGTACTTTAAAAAACGCTTTTGGGTTTTTTCAATATTTTGAATGTGCGCTTGATAAAAGGGGCCCCAAACAACAACTGAGTATTCAAGCCGTCATCTCACGAAACGATTAAACAGCAATTTTAGAGTATCCTATTCAACAAAGTCGGCACTATTACGTATGATGAAACCCAATAGTATAAAACTCTCCGCCGTAATCTTTGCAATATGGCGACGAAAAGACAATGCAGCGTCCAGCAAAACACCCAAATCACACCGACTGACATCGCTCCAGGACCTGACCATTCATACTGTAATTGAACTGTACCGGACTCAATTTTTTTGTAAAGGTGATTACATTGCACTTGGATACATTCAAAAGAAGTTTATTATTACTACATCAATCGTTTATAAGAATAAAGCCATCCTCTAGTCTTATGTAGTCGTTCAGGTCTCTGAGTTTGCAATATAGTTTTACGTCATCAGCATAAAGTAGGTATTCAACACCCATTTTCTGAGTAAGATCATTTATAAATATATTGAAAAGGAGTGGCCCCAAATGTGATCCCTGCGGCACTCCCGATGTGGTAACAAAGCTAGAAGAATTCTGACCAAGACACTGTACAAACTGCGAGCGTTTTATCAAGTATGATTTAAAAAAAGATAATAACTTGCCCGAAAAGCCAATTGCGAACAACTTATCCAACAGAATTCCATGATTCAGCCGATCAAAGGCCCTAGAGCAATCAGTGTAAATCACATCGGTCTGCTCACCCCGATCAAGTAATTCCGCAAGGTCTTGCATAGGACAAAATAAATTTGAAACCGTGCGTGCTAATTGAATTATATAAATAATCATGTAATAAAATTTCGAAGACTTTTGAAAAGTTATTAATAATGCTTATTTATTATTATTAACTTACTTAACTTATGTTCAACTTAACGAAATTGTCCAAAGAATTTCACATTAACTTCTGTTTATACAGCCATACGAGCCATTTGAGAAACATTTACTGTTTTTTTTTTTACGTTAGTTCCATATGTAATACAATTTTTATAGTTTTTAGGTTTTGTCATGCAGTAATAATAGTAAATAATAAGCAGCCAAGTGCAAGTCCGACTTGCGCAATTAGTGTTCCGTACGTTGATTGCTTTTAAAATGAAAATTTTTGTTACGGAGGTATAAAATGATCAATGACTTCACAAAACACACCCCAAATGAGTTTTCAACAAAGTTTCTTCCCGATCTTTACTGAAAACTGATGACCTCGAAATTTTTGTTTTTTTTTTATATACCAGATATATCCACTCGTGATAATTTTCGATCAATCTACACCCTATGGAGAATATTCCAGAATTTTTTTCAAAAACTTTTTTTTTTCACTTTCGATTTCACCCCCCAAAACTTACTCTTTAAGTCAAAACTCAACTTTTAAAACTACACAGCTCTGAAGAGGCCATCAATTCCTATACTAGTGCAAAATTTTCAAGTTTCTCTGTCAGATAGTTTCGTAGAAAATCGGGTTTGATAGACGGATAGACAGGCGGACAAGCAAACGGACATACACTGAAGTGATCTTATAAGTACGGAACAGTAATAAAATGAGAATTTTGAACAATAACAAGTTTTTAGTTCGTCAAATGAGACAGAAAGTAAAAAATGTTGGGCTCTTCTGCATTTGCTCATATAGGTTAGGCATGGTGTAATTTGTGTTACGAATCTTCTTGTTGGAAACTCAAAATTTGCCCAACTAGTTTTTATAGTATTTTGTATAAAAGCTAGATATTATGCAAGTTAAAAGTTATTCTCTAGGTTATAATCAAATTTTAATAGCTCAAAGCTTCCATTCCAATATTTTAATCCTCTTTAAATTCCTAACGACTATCCTATTATGAAGTGTTTAATATTGTAACTGTAGTAGGAGAATCGTAGAAATTGCTAACAATGTTGAAAATATTCTATTTGGAAATGCAACTGCAACGTTGTTGAATTCTTTGAAAGTTAGTTTTGATTTAGTTTTATATTATTGACCTGTAACAAATTTACTAATAAACTAGAATATTTTTTAATTCTGGAAAATACTTGAAATAGACTCTATTTTCAAATTGTAATACTCAAACTAGTAATTTTGGTGGCATTGAAAAAATCTCACAAAAAAAAAATTAAAACCAAAAAATCCATCAAGAAAATCTATCAATAACCTTGCAATTTGATTAAAAGGTTGTTTCTTGTTCATATGGTTTCACAAATTTATTGTATAAACTTTGTTATTTAATAATTCCATTTAAAATAACTTTGTTTTGTTCTAATTGTATCTAAAAGAATTTTTTATTGACTATAAGTACATCTGAAGTGGAATTCAAGGTGCGACTTTTCGATTGTGAAACGAAAAATATTACTCAATGTAAATTGAAGGTCTAGAAGCTACTCAAGAAACGACTATAAATACGGGCCTAAAGAAATAACCGAAAGTTTAATAATATTAGAGACATCTTGCAACTTTTATTTTGGTAAGTCTTTATCTTTACTTGCATGTGCCCACCGTTTAAAGCTTGCGAAGTAGTGAAGAGAAGAAATTAAATATAAGGACTCAGCTGTTATCGTTATTTGAAACATGCGCCCACCATTTGGAGTTTGCGCAGAATTGAAACACAATAATAAACACCTTTATTAAGGATAACGATTTCCCTTATTTAGGAACTTATAGAAGAGGTTATTATGGTAGGGCCTGTTTTTTTTTCTACTTAGGTATACAAACCACTAAGAAAATACAGTAAAATTAAAACGATAATCTTTTATTGCAAATAACACTCACAACAGTTAGTGTTCAGATGTTTTTGGGATTTTGCAAGCTTTTTAGTGCTAATTTCAAATGAAATTTTATTTATCGCACATTCGAATTACTTTGGAAATATTGAAGGAAGTGATAGAAACCTGCTAGATACAACTTTAATTTAGAAACTTGTGTTAATCCATCAAATACTAATAACTGATGTGCTTAACCATGAAATGAATGAAAATAAATCCCTTATGTTTATAGAAGATGAATACTAACCTAGCTTTGCAACTCCTTCGCGTTGACACTGTGCATGCTTAAGATAACAATAAGTTATCGTCATTTGAAACATGCGCCCACCATTTGAAGTTTGCGCAATATTGCACCAAAATAAGAGACACCTTTATTGAGAATAACGATTTCCCTTATTTAGAAACTTATAAGAGAGGTTATTATGGTAGGGCCTGTTTTTTTTCTACTTAGGTATACAAACCACTAAGAAAATATAGTAAAATTGAAACGAAAATCTTTTATTGCAAATAACACTGACAACAGTTAGTGTTCAGATGTTGTTGGGATTTTGCAATCTTTGTAGTGCCAATTTCAAATGAAATTTTATTTATCACACATTCATATTACCTTGAAAATATTGAAGGAAGTGATAGAAACCTTATTGTGTCTAGCAGGTTTCTATCACTTCCTTCAATATTTTCAAGGTAATATGAATGTGCGATAATTAAAATTTCATTTGAAATTAGCACTACAAAGATTGCAAAATCCCAACGACATCTGAAAACTAACTGTTGTCAGTGTTATTAATAAATAACCAGTGTGGTTAACCATGAAATGAATGAAAAAAAAGGGTTAATACAAGATGAATATTAACCTCGTTTTGCAATTCCTTTGCGTTGACACTTGAGATAACATAAGCGTTGCTAAATCTCCCTATTTCTGCTCCGACTGGCTATTAGCTTAAAGTGTCCTGATATCCACTCTATGCACCTATTTGCCAGTTTCAATAGTTTTAAGCAAATATTCAGACTTCAATGTTCATTATATACATTATATGTATATATATATATATATATATATATATATATATATATATATATATATATATATATATATATATATATATATATATATATAATGTATATATATATATATATATATATATATATATATATATATATATATATATATATATATATATATATATATGTATATATATATATATATATATATATATATAGAGGCTGGTTTAAAAAGTCCTTGCAAAAATAAAAACTACTTATGTGTTTGGGTAAACCTTTTTTTATTTTTCGACATAGTCTCCTTTTAGGCTTATACACTTCGTCCAACGATGTTCTAGTTTGTTGATCCCTTCCGAATAATAGGATTTGTCCAAGTCTGCAAAATATCCATTAGTGTCTGCAATCACTTCCTCGTTTGAATAAAATCTTTGTCCCGCCAGCCATTTCTTCAAATTGGGGAACAAATAGTAGTCCGAGTCTGGAGAATAGGGGGGATGTGAAACGAGTTGGAATCCTGTTTCCATTAATTTTGCGACCACAACTGCTGAGGTGTGTGCTGGTGCGTTGTCGTGATGGAAAAGGACTTTCTTGTGGGCCAATCGCGGGCGTTTTTCTTGCAGCTCGGTTTTCAAACGGTCCAATAACGATGAATAATATTCACCTGTAATAGTTTTACCCTTTTCCAGATAGTCGATGAGGATTATCCCTTGCGAATCCCAAAAGACAGTCGCCATAACCTTTCCGGCCGAAGGAACGGTCTTCGCCTTTTTTGGTGCAGATTCCCCCTTAGTAACCCATTGTTTAAATTGTTGTTTGGTCTCAGGAGTATAGTAATATATCCATGTTTCATCCACAGTGACGAAACGACGCTTAAAGTCCTCCGGATTCTTCCGAAACAGCTGCAAACCATCCTTGCAACACTTCACACGATTCCGTTTTTGGTCAAGCGTGAGCAATCGAAGCACCCATCTTGCGGATAGGTTTCTCATGTCCAAATGTTTATGCAAAATATTATGTACCCGTTCAGTTGAGATGCCCACAGCACTAGCAGTCTCACGCACCTTAACTCTTCTGTCATCCATCACCATATCATGGATTTGATCAATGATTTCTGGAGTCGTAACCTCCACAGGCCGTCCAGAACGTTCAGCGTCACTTGTGCCCATATGGCCAGTCCGAAAATTTTGAAACCACTTATAAACTGTTCTAATCGAAGGTGCAGAGTCACCATAATGTTTATCAAGCTTCTCTTTAGTCTCCTGAGGCGTTTTGCCTTTCATAAAGTAATGTTTAATCACCACACGAAATTATTTTTCGTCCATTTCTTGAAAATCACTCGACTTCCTTGATTCACACGAATGCCAAACACAAAGAAATAGACCAATATGGCTGAAACTTGGTGTGCGTTCATTCAAGAGATGCTACTAACTAAAAATGACCTCGATACGCGCCGGTGGTGCCATCTCTCGGACTTTGCACGGACTTTTCAAACCAGCCTCGTATATATATATATATATATATATATATATATATATATATATATATATATATATATATATATATATATATATATATATATATATATAAATTATTTACTAAAAAGTAACTGAAAATAAACTAATTTCTCTTTCTAATATATGAAATTATATGAAAATAACCGATCAAGTGCAAGTTGAACTTGCGCAATTAGTGTTCCGTACGTTGATTGCTTTTAAAATTTAAAAAATTTGTTACGGAGGTATAAAATGATCAGTGACTTCACAAAACACACCCCAAATGAGTTTTCGACAAAGTTTGTTTCCAATATTTACTGATGAACTGATGAACTTGAAATTTTTGATTTTTTCATATACCAGATAAATTATTAAAGGTAATGTACTCGTGATAATTTTCGTTTAATCTACACCCCGTGGAGAATATTCCACAATTTTTTGATAAGTACTTTTCAAGATAATACAAAGAAAAGTGCGCGCAAGTATTACATTATATATATATATATATATATATATATATATATATATATATATATATATATATATATATATATATATATATGTATATATATATTTTACTCGTGTTTTTACAAGCTTTCATTTGACACAACACTCGATGACCTAGTAAAAAAAAAATTTTCAGTTCCGATTTCCTCCCCCAAAACTAACCCCTTAAGGCAAAATTTAACTTTCAAACCTACATGGCTCTGATGAGGCCATCAATTCCTATATTATTACCAAATTTCAACTTTCTATGACAAATAGTTTCGGAGAAAATCGGGTGTGACAGACAGACGGACAGACACCGAAGTCATCTTATAACTGTTCCGTACGGAACACTAAAAAGTAGCCATACGGTAACTATGTTATCTTAGTGAATGTTTAACAAAATCGCCAGTAATGAGATAAGTATTTTTGCAAAATTAATTTGGCAATGCCACATGTTATTTTTGACCACCACACTGTCTTAATTCCAAAATGGCTACTCAAAACAATTACATTTTTGTAGAGTTTAGTAAAACGTATTTTGTAAAAATAGTGAATAAAACGATTAATAAAAATACCCCACAATTGAAGTTTAGGCATCGTTCTGTTCATAAAAAGTGATAGATATGAGTAAAATAAGCGATTTTTATGAAGTAAATGTTATTAAGATTTGTGTTAGAGGAGAAATTTACTTAACAGCAGGTTAAAATTACTTAAATACCATTCGTGAGTTTTCTTTAAGTTCACACAAAAAAATTTTAGTTAGTACGTTACATAATTTATTTACCGGCGCAGCGCTTAGAACAACTGAATTTCAGTGAGTTGTAAGAAAAATTAAGTACTTTTGCGATACATGAATTACCAGTAATTATCTTTTGTTTACAAAGATTCTTAATACTTGTAACGACCAGAAAAGAGCAGCTACACAAACGTTAGAAATAGAATCGCTATTTTGAAAATTACTTCCTTACCAATAAAATGTTCGCACCCTTTAAAACTTTTATTGAGTAGCAAAATTTACAGGAACTGGAGTACCTAGCCCAGGAACAGCTTCAGCTGGACCACCTGCCGGTGGTTCAACTCCCAGTGGAACACAAACAAATGGTGCATCACCTCCTAGTGGTACGCCACCAAATGGTGCCTCACCTCCCGGCGGCGGTACATCACCAAATGGCGCCTCACCGCCCGGGGGTGGTGCACCACCAAATGGTGCCTCACCTCCTTCCGGTTCACCTCCTCCGATAATGGGTAGTATCGTAGCTGGACCTGATATTCCATCGAGGTCCCTCCCCGCAAATAATCCTTCAGGTACAGATGGTGGGTCAGCAGAAGTTGTAGATAACTCAATTGATACGTTTGATAAGAGTAAGTATAGTAATTTAATAAAGAAAGTTGTTAAATTAAACATACCTGGATCAATTTTTTTTCAGAGTTCCTAGATAATGGAAAACATAATTTTTCATTCTCAGATTGTTAACATGATATGATATGCTTCATTTATATGAACAATATGCCCTTTTCAGGGTTCTTGAACTAAATATGAAAATTAAGTTATTTTTTCATTACTATCAATTTTAATAGAGCAAGGGGTGAAAGAGATCAGAGAATCTTGTATAGGATCAATAGGATTACTAGAGTTTTTTCCAGGATTTTGGATAAAAGAACGTGCCCAAGTTTTACGCATAATAATTTATTATAAAATATATAAGGTGCCAAAGGGGTGGAGAAGTGTGGTAGAAGAGTGACTTCATGTTTGTCTTGTTATAGGTCTTTTTCGGAGTTCTTTCATTCAAGGAATCAAAATATTACAGTTTTTTTATTATTCTTATTCATAACATGGGCGGAGGATGAAAGGGGTGGGGGTCATTTTATCGTTTCAATAGGATTATAAGAATTCTTCCTGTTTTTAATTGGGATATATAACATTTAATATGAAATAATTTTTCTATAGTAAAACATACGCAGGGTGAAAAAGGTATAGGACCAAAAGGTGTGCGTGTATGTCGTAATATACTTCTATTTCAGTGTTCTTGATTACACAGTAAACTAAAAAAAATGTGGAGTTAAACCTAGAACAAGTTTTTGAAATACAAACGGTTAACTTAACGGAAATGTACTTATAAAACACCAGGAAAATTGTTGTATTTACTTTCCCTGTTAACTGGAAGTATTGTATTGGTGAAAACATTTTTTTTAGGTCTTAGCTCACGAAAAACATATTTTCTTTTAACTTCCAACTTATAATAATAACTAATACGAACTATTGCAAAAATAATAATCTAGCCATACATCACAAAAAAGGTTTATTTTTGTTTACATATCAAGAAGTTTTTCTTCATACCTGATAATTTTTTTATCTGTATAGTCAACACTTAAATTTTATTCTTTAAGGTACGCACGTATTTCGTTGGCAGAGAGCATATATTTTGTTCAATATGATTTTAAAAGAGAAGATTCTTGTTTGATCATTAAATATTTTTTTGATTGTTTAAACACGGTAAATTTTCAATTTTCTTTATAAATATTTTACCCTAAAGTGGATTGTATTAACTTATTCTTTAGCGCGAGATATTCAAATTTAATGTATATTTTAGAACTGCATGTTTGTAAGGAAAGTAGGGAGTAGATCATTTTACATTTTTTTCTTTCATTATTTCAAATTTTAATACATGTCCTTTTTCTGCTTATCACTTGTTATTAATATATCACTATAAAGTACCTATTATTTAAAATAGGGCTCAACTAGCCCTAGAATGTTAGTTTTAACAATTATTTTCAAAATGTTAAGAAAGAGCAAAAATGATCGTCAAATCTTTTAGTGGTGTAGATAGCGGGATATTATAGTATATTAATTTTAAGGTAAAATGAAGAAAAATTTATTTTTTCTACTTTGTCAAAAAACTTAATATTTGTAGTTTTTTTAGTTGAACTTACGAGGCTGGTTTGAAAAGTCCGTGCAAAAATAAAAACTACTTATGTGTTTGGGGTAAACCTTTTTTATTTTTCGACATAGTCTCCTTTTAGGCTTATACACTTCGTCCAACGATGTTCTAGTTTGTTGATCCCTTCCGAATAATAGGATTTGTCCAAGTCTGCAAAATATCCATTAGTGTCTGCAATCACCTCCTCGTTTGAATAAAATCTTTGTCACGCCAGCCATTTCTTCAAATTGGGGAACAAATAGTAGTCCGAGGGAGCCAAGTCTGGAGAATAGGGGGGATGTGAAACGAGTTGGAATCCTATTTCCATTAATTTTGCGACCACAACTGCTGAGATATGTGCTGGTGCGTTGTCGTGATGGAAAAGGACTTTCTTGTGGGCCAATCGCGGGCGTTTTTCTTGCAGCTCGGTTTTCAAACGGTCCAATAACGATGACTAATATTCACCTGTAATAGTTTTACCCTTTTCCAGATAGTCGATGAGGATTATCCCTTGCGAATCCCAAAAGACAGTCGCCATAACCTTTCCGGCCGAAGGAACGGTCTTCGCCTTTTTTGGTGCAGATTCTCTCTTGGTAACCCATTGTTTAGATTGTTGTTTGGTCTCAGGAGTATAGTAATGTATCCATGTTTCATCCACAGTGACGAAACGACGCTTAAAGTCCTCCGGATTCTTCTGGAACAGCTGCAAACCATCCTTGCAACACTTCACACGATTCCGTTTTTGGTCAAGCGTGAGCAATCGCGGCACCCATCTTGCGGATAGCTTTCTCATGTTCAAATGTTTATGCAAAATATTATGTAGTCTCCTGAGGCGTTTTGCTTTTCATAAAGTAATGTTTAATCACCACACGAAATTCTTTTTCGTCCATTTCTTGAAAATCACTCTACTTCCTTGATTCACACGAATGCCAAACACAAAGAAATAGACCAATATGGCTGAAACTTGGTGTGCGTTCATTTAAGAGATGCTACTAACTAAACATGACCTCGATACGCGCCGGTGGTGCCATCTCTCGGACTTTGCACGGACTTTTCAAACCAGCCTCGTAGAAGCATATTCGAATATAATTTATTGTTGTAGGATGTGACTATTATTATTCTATGCTGCAATCGCCTGCAACACCTCCCCCTAGACAAACACAAACTCCCATTGTTATGATATATGGAGGAACAAACTCTGCCGAACGAGAATTTCCACACATGGTAATGTAAAAGTACAAGTCCAGTAACATACATACATATATGTACTTTTTCTAGTACCAACTTAACGATTATGTTATAGGGACTTAATTGTTTCTGTTTCAGCCATGTTGTAAAAGCTATCTAATTGAAAACACTTTTTTCACTTAAACAAACATTTTTAAAATAAGCTACTCGTAATTTGTTGCACTCCTCTATGCTGTAAAATAAACCTGTATCTCCAAATGCGTAAGCAAAAATATCGCCATATTGACCACCATGTGAAATCTTCCTAAACTGGCACCAATCATTTAATAGTATTTTCACTCTTTCGTTCGGATCAATAGAGAAGGATCGAGATACTCCTAGTTTTCTCTAGACCATTAAATTGAAAAGTCTGTAATAACCAATTTTCATTATCCTTTATTTTAGAATAATTTACCAGGTGTACAAGTATGAAATGCGGATTTTTTTTCTAAAAAAACATGTTAAATTCGGAAGAATGATAAAAAGTGTTTTATTCAAAGTATGCTCCATCGCTTGTTGTACATTTTTCCCATCTTTCGGGCAATTTGTGAATACCACGCCAGTAAAAATCTTCCCCTTTTACTGCGAATCATTCATCGAGCTATTTTTTCACATCTTCGTACGAACCAAAGCGCTGCTCAGCAAGTGCGTGACCCATCGATGCAAACAAGTGGTAATCGGAAGGTGCCAAGTTTGGTGAGTAAGCCGTATGGGATAGAACTTCCCAGCTGAGTGCTTCCAACGTGTCGCGAACTGGTTTTGCCGTATGTGATGGAGCATTGTCATGAAGAAAAATGACTTTGTGTTGGGTCTTTCGGTATTCTGGCCTTTTTTCAAGCAGCGAACGGTTCAAATCGTTCAATTGTTGTTGGTAACGTTTAGTATTAACCGTTTCCTTAGGTTTTAACAGCTCATAATAGACCACGCCCCTCTGGTCCCACCAAACACAGAACATCGTCTTTCTGCCAAAGCGATTCGGTCTTGTGGTCGATGTGGATGGTGCGCCTGGATCTAAACAGGATTTTTTGCGCTTGGAATTCTCAAAATAAATCCACTTTCCATCCCCTGTAACTATACGATGGAAAAAAAAAACGACTTCCTTTTGTACCGAACGAGCAAAATTTCACACGTGTTTTTGCGCTTTTCCATTTGCCTGTGGTTCAACTCATGTGGTACCCATCTACCGGCTTCTGAATCTTTCGCATCTCTCGTAGCCGATTGAAAACAGCTTGTTGACTAACGCCCAATTGCTCGGCGAGTTGTTTTTGTGTTTGCGAATCATCTTCGTCCAACAATGCTTGCAATTCCACATCTTCGTATTTTTTTGGCGGTTTTCCACGTTCCTTATCTGCAACATCGAAGTCACCACTTTTGAAACGCCAAAACCATCGTTCACACGTATCTTGCGATGGAGCATGTTGACCATAAGGTTCTCGAAGTAATCGGTATGATTCAATAGCAGTTTTCTTCAAATGAAAACAAAAAATTAATGCTGTCCGCGAATGCTCTTTGTTCGGTATACATTTCAACATATTGAACACAACAACCAACGCTATGCACACACTTTTCCAATTTATCAGTCGTGCGCGTCTGACACTTGTTGATGACACAACAAAATGGCGCAGTGTCAAATCTTTATAGCACAAACTGCATTGTTGCACCATCTGTTGTCTGAAATCCGCATTTCATACTTGTATACCTGGTAGTTTTATTTTTAACTTTTAGAAAAGAAATTAGAGTAGTTGTCATATTTTTAATTTAGTGACTTATAGAAACCTCAAAATAACGTTATTTCTATCACCCAAGATACAATGTATGAAATTACTCACAAATTAGTCCTGCCAACCTAAAAATGCCTTGAATTTTTAATTTTTTAATTCTACAGTTGCGAAAAGTTTCCGATAGTTTTGTCACATTATATATTTTACATATTTTGTATAATTTTGCATAAATCAATCAAATCAAAACAGTTTTTTTTTTATAATGCACCACTTTTTAATGAAAACTGAGTTTTAAAATATTGTCAATAAAAATTTGTTTCGAACTTTTTTGATCACCCAGATTCATGTTTAATAATTTGAAAACAAACAATTATTTAATTTATGTTTTTTTTTTTATTATTTCTAGGCGTCATTAGGTTACGGGGAATCCAATGCTAAACAGTGGTTATGTGCTGGTAGCCTCATCGCTACAAATTTTGTAGTTACTGCAGCACACTGTTTGTCTGCTGTACCTTTGTAAGTAACCTGAACATAGAGTTTCTTTGATTTTTGTATGTAGGTCGAAAAGTTTTTGGTCTGACACGTAGATGTCGCCCTTTTCAAAAAATCCATATGATTACCAACCTTCAAACGATACGTGTCAAAATTTCATGACATTTCAACGATTAGTTCATAAGTTACAGTGGTTTTAGTGACGCTACTTTTGATATTTTCAAAACAATGAAAAAAATCGAATTTCGCATGTTGATTAAACACTGTTTTTTGATGGAAAAAAATACCGTTCAAGCAAAGCAATGGCTTGAAAAGTGTTACGGGGAGTTTGCCCCTGAAAAATCACTCATCATTTACTGGTATGCTGAATTTAAACGCGGTCGAACAGACACAAATGATGCTGAACGCTCTGGAAGCCCAAACGAGGTGATTACACCGGAAAACATTTAAAAAATCCAAAAATTGTTTTGGATGACCGTAAAGTGGAATTGCCTGAGATAGCCGACACCCCAAAGATATCAAAAGGACGTGTTGCTCATATTTTGCATGAACATTTGGGCATGGGAAAGCTCTGTTCGAAATGGGTACCACGTTTGCTCATAGTGGACCAAAAACAACAACTTGTTGATGATTCTGAGCACTGTTTTGACCTGTTTAAGCGCAATAAAAAGTATTTTTTCATGCAAAATGTGATAGTGGATGAAACACTGATCCACCACTACACACCGGAATCGAATCGACAGTCAGCTGAGTGGACAGAAGCCGGTGAAAGCCGTCTGAAACGACCAAAGACACAACACTCGCCTGGGAAGGTTTTGGCCTCTGTATTTTTGGATGCGCGTGTAATAATCATCATCGACTATACTGAGAAGGGAAAAACCATCAATAGCGTATATTATATAAAGTAATTGGTGCGTTTGAAGGCAGAAATCGCAAAGAGACGGCCCCAAATGAACAAGAAAAAAGTGCTCTTTCATCAAGACAATGCACCGTGTCCCAAGTCAATGGTTGCGATGACAAAATTGCACGAATTGAAGTTTATATTGCTTCCTCATCCACCGTATTCTCCAGATTTGGCCCCCAGCGACTATTCTCAATTCGCAGACCTCAAAAAAATGCTCACGGGAAAGAGATTTGGCTTCAATGAAGAAGATATCGCCGAAACTAAGGCCTATTTTGAAGGCAAAGACAAATCCTTCTACACGAAAGGTATAGAAATATTAGAAAAGCGTTGGACTGATTGTATCGCTCTCGAAGGAGACTATATTGATGAGCTATTAAAGTAAAGTCGAATTTTACAAAAAAAAAATGTGTTTTAAGTAGCTAGACCAAAAATTTTACAGCCTACATGTTGTGTATTATTTATTAATATTTCCTAAATTATTATAGATAGAGAAAAATTTTGCATTCCATAAATAAGGTTAATTTTTTTCGACCTCTTGCACGAACGAATGAGGAACAAGGTAAGGGCACAGAACATAATCCCAGTTCTTGAAAATTTAGACGCTATAGGGCGTCTCATAGATGCGCTATCGCGAGACAAAAATTTAGTAGGCATGTATACCTAAATTAAGGAAGATTACTAAAATAATATTTGTGTGAATCTTACATTATTGGGTACTTATTGAACATTTATTTATTGTTATTAGTGTATTTACACTAATAACAATAAATAAATGTTTTTATTGTTATTTAGTACCTAGTGACAACAACAAAGTACCTACGATATGCCTACAAAAAGAATGAAAGGACAAAGAGAATGAAAGGATCTTAAAACTACGAATAACAAAAGAACAAACCTTTTCGTGTTTCAAATAATAACATAAGGGCAAGACAAACACAACACTCCGCCGGCGCTGGTGTGTGAATTGCCCAGCTACCCTGTGCTCGCTTGTGGCAAGTTTCTTTCCTTACTGCGTCAGCTCCATTTTGTCACAACCTTATAAAACGTAGCCTATGTCCACCCCAAAAATCCAGGCTACATACCAGTGAAATTTGTTTTTAAATCGTATTGGTAGTGTCAGAGATTACCTCCAAAAAATAAACAAACATACAAACTTTACTTCTTTATTATATTAATATAGATTATATTATATAAGCCCGTATTTATCCAAAAACACGAGAATAATAAGGACTTTATCATTGCTCCTAATACCACAAAAGCCAAGAAGCCAACGATCTCTTTCCATAATACAGAAGTGATTAGGACGTCTTCCTTCTATAAGGGCAACGTGGTACTTAATCGTCTTCCTCAACATCTTAAAAGTCTTGATAATATTTCCCTTTATAAAAAAATATTCTGATGAATGTCCATAATAATGCTTATTGTTTACTCTTTCAAACGCAACATGTGTATATCTTTTCGTAAAAAATATTGTAGTATACATTTATTTATTTGTTACTGAGATGTTCTTGAGTCGATGCAAGTTATTTGTACCAAAAGTTGTGTATTATTATTAAAAACAAAACTTGTATTTTAGAGGAGAAGTTCGCTACGTAAAATTGGGGAACACGCGTTTGGATCAAGATACTCAGAATACTCAGTCGTTTAATATCGTTTAAACGAACTGCACATGAGCAATATGATCCACATACTCAATATAACGATATTGCTTTGCTCCAGTTGGATGGTGTGGCCCATTTTAATGAGTATGTTATGCCAATTTGCTTATTTTCTTCCACTAATTATGAAGATAGAAATTTAATTGCAACAGGTAACTATGATAGTTAGCAATTAGGATATAGTTAAAACACTAACGTGTTTTTGTTATTGCCAGTAGTGAAATCATCAAACTCTATAGACGGTTTTATTTTTCTTTCTAACCAGGGTTTATCGTTAGAAAGGTTAAATGCCTTCTACATTTCCTTGCAGCTAGTTTTGTGTGTAACGTTCGTGCATCCCCTCCTAACCACTTTCATAATGTCATCATACCATCTAACATGTAGGCTGAAAACCTTTTGGTCTGGCTACTTAAAACACATTTTTTTTTTGCAAAATTCGACTTCATTCATCAATATAGTCTCCTTCAAGAGCGATACAATCAGTCCAACGCTTTTCTAACATTTTTATACCTTTCTTGTAGAAGGATTTGTCTTTGCCTTCAAAATAGGCCTAAGTTTCGGCGATATCTTCTTCATTGGAGCCAAATCTCTTTCCCGTGAACATTTTTTTGAGGTCTGCGAATTGAGAATAGTAGCTGGGGGGCAAATCTGGAGAATATGGTGGATAAGGAAGCAATTTAAACTTCAATTCGTGCAATTTTGTCATCGCAACCATTGACTTGTGACACGGTGCATTGTCTTGATGAAAGAGTACTTTTTTCTTGTTCATTTGGGGTGGTTTCTTTGCGATTTCTGCCTTCAAACGCACCAATAACTTTATATAATATTCCCTGTTGATGGTTTTTCCCGTCTCAGCATAGTCGATGAAAATTATTCCACGCGCATCCCAAAATACAGAGGCTAAGATCTTCCCAGCCGACTGTTGTGTCTTTGGTAGCTTCGGGCGGCTTTCACCGGCAGCTGTCCATTCAGCTGACTGCCAATTTGGTTCCGGTGTGTAGTGGTCCATCCATGTTTCATCCATTGTCACACATCGCATGCGCTTAAACAGGTCCAAACAGCCCTCAGAATCATCCACACGTTGTGGTTTTTGCTCCACTGTGAACAAACGCGGTACCCATTTCGAACAGAATTTTGTCATGTCCAAATGTTCATGCAAAATAAGACCAACAGGTTCTTTTGACATCTTTAGAGTGTCAGCTATCTCACGCAATTTCAATTTGCGGTCATCCAAAACAATTTTGTGGATTTTTTTTATGTTTTCCGGTGTAATAAAAATTTGGGCGTCCAGAGCGTTCAGCATCATTTGTATCTGTACGACCGCTTTTAAAATCAGCATATCAGTAAATGATGAGTGATTTTCCAGGGGCAGAGTCCCCGTAACACTTATCAAGTCATTGCTTTGCTTGAATGGGATTTTTTCCTATCAACACACGAAATTCGATTTTTTTTCCATTGTTTTGAAAACATCAAAGGTAGCATCACTAAAACCACTGTAACTTATAAAATAATCGTCGAAATATCATGAAATTTTGACATGTATCGTTTGAAGGTTGGTACTTCCTAAAAATCATATGGATATTTTGAAAAGGGCGACATCTATATGTCAGACCAAAAACTTTTCAGCCTACGTGTTAAGTATAGGTCGTTCTGTATTTCTTTTTTCTCCCCACCGTTTCCATTTGGTCATTTTCCTCGTTCATCTTATCTTTTTCATCCTAACTACATGTTCTGCTCACCTTCATTTTGTATTTAATATTATATTTTTGATAACTTTCATTTTGGTATGGTATGGTATCAATTATAAAGATTTTTTTAGTTCTGCGCGTTATATTTCGGATTATATTCTCCTTACGGCGTTGGGAATTTGCTTCTTACTCATTGTTTTATTTTTGATTGCTTACTTTTCAGGCCCATACAGTAAGATTAGAATAATTTTATCCTCTCTGGGATATTGCCAGGAGTATTGTCCTGAGTTTTGGACCTAGAAAAACTTGTGCTCTTTTGTTTAAAAACAACTGAAGTTTTCAAAACGCGTTTTTGAGCTTAAAATGTGAATAACTCCGGTTATATCAATCGAATGGAGACAAACAAAAATCTAAACTCTTCGTAATTTCCAACAAATCCTCGTTGGTTTTAAATCGGTCAAATATATACAAAATTGAAAAAACAGGCAAAAATCTGTTTTTTTTTATCATTTTATTGTACAGATCGACTAAGTGAACCAATCGTCTTGAAACTTTCAGAAAATGTTCCTTTTGTTATAGCAAAAATACCCTGAAATTTTCGTACAATAATTTGAACCCAGTGGACACAATTGCATTTGTTATTTAAAATTTAAATTACCCGCCATTTTTTGCCATTTAGTCCATTTTTTCAAAATTTTGATCTTGACGTCAGCTTTCCCATGCCATTAAAAAAAAAAATTTTTCTGGAATCATTTTAACCATTTTTTTTACATTTGTTTATTAATCAAATAACAACAATTGACATTTTGAAAAAAAAAAGTTAACGAAAATGATTTTTTTTTAAAATAAAAATCTCGCGATTCTCTACCAGGTGTGATAAAAAATTTTCAATTTTTTTTTTCAAAATGACCGGAAAAACGCATTTTATTTGATTAGTAAACAAATGTAAAAAAACGGTTAAAATTTGTTTTAATGTCAACGAAAAGCTGGTGTACAGACCTAAATTTTGAAAAAAAAAAAAATCTATTTTGGACCAAATGGCATAAAATGGCGGGTAATTCAAATTTAAAATAACAAATTCAATTGTGCCTACTGGGTTCAATATGTTTGACCCACATTTCAGGGTATTTTTGCTATAACAAAAGCCATATTTTCTGAAAGTTTAAAGCCGATCTGTTCACTTAGTCGGCCTATACCATAAAATTTAAAAAAAAAGTTTTTTGTCGGTTTTTTCAATTTTGTAGTTTAAAACTTAAAACGAACCAGGATTTGTTGGAAAGGATCCCGCACAATCCTTATGGAAATTGGGTTTCGGCCAATTTCTTTGAAACTTGGCAGAGAGGTAGTTTTCAACATGCTGATTAAAAGTCTCAATGGGCACAACCCCCAAAAACCAACCCCAAACCCCCCACGACCCCCCAAGCCTGCAATGTGGGCATTGTTAGGTATCGGTGGGTACAGTTTCAATCAATCTTCGAAGCGGTTTTTCCTCGGCTACATTAGCTCAAACACCTTGCAAAGCTAACTGTTAACATTCTGATTGAGGGTCTTAATGTGCAAGACCCCCTAAATCAACCTCAACCCCCTCCCCCCATAACAGAATGAAGGCATTATAGGTATCCATACGTTGCCATTTTCGCAAGTCTTGAAAGTTTTTTCTTGACTGCGTTAGCTCAAACAATGAACAGAGCTGGATTGCAACATGCTGATCAAAAGTTTCATGACAAAACCACCAAAAATCAACCCCAGACCCCCAAAGCCTACAAAGCGTTTTTTCTTGGCTGCTTGAGCTTAAATACTCTACAGAAGTAACTATCAAAACTAAGAACAAAAGTCTCAATGTTCACAACCCCCAAAATCCTAATACCTAATAATGCTCACATTGTAGGCTTGGGGGGGTCGTGGGGGGTTTGGGGTTGGTTTTTGGGGGTTGTGCCCATTGAGACTTTTAATCAGCATGTTTGTTCGTGTGCAGCTTTGTTCGTGTCAGGAACAGATGCAAAGAAATTATCGACGAAACCAAGGAGGTACACAATCAACGGATTAGAAACAAACTTCTCGCTTGTCCCGGCAATTCCAGGTCCTTTTGGTCAGTCGCTAAGGCAGTTGGTCAGAATTTCACCAAATCCACCATACCACCACTCACACGACCAGATAATTCTATTGCAACGACACCTGTTGAGAAAGCGAACTTGTTGGCTGAACTCTTTGCTTCACATTCTACTGTCGATTTCCAAGGAAAAACACCACCTACTATTCCCATAGTGCAGTCAAGGATGCCCGATATTGTCTTCAGACAGCGTATCATAAAACGTATTTTGATGAAGCTAGACACCAAAAAGGCTTCAGGCGCTGACGGAATACCTGCCATAGTTCTCAAGAACTGTGCGAGGGAACTAACACCAGTTTTCTGTAGACTTTTCAACCTATCCTACAGAAAGGGAATATTTCCTTCCTGCTGGAAATGTGCCACAGTTCAGCCGATACCTAAAAAAGGCAAGAAGACCTTGCCAAATAACTACCGACCAATCGCACTACTCTCAATAATATCGAAAGTCATGGAAAAGGCTATCAATCAGCATCTTCTAAAATATCTTGAAGGATCCAACATTATTAGTGATCAGCAATATGGCTTTCGTAAAAATAGATCAACAGGAGATCTTCTGACTTACGTAACACATGTTTGGAACAACGCAATTGAACACTTTGGAGAATCTCGAGCGGTTGCTCTTGACATATCCAAAGCATTTGACCGTGTTTGGCACGATGGGCTGTTGGCTAAGCTACGTTCTTATGGTATGTCTGAAAAGTTCTGTTTGTGGCTCTCATGTTTCCTCAGAGAGCGTTCTTTACGAGTGGTGGCAGTTGACGGATTTCTTTCTAACACCTTCACTATCAACGCCGGTGTGCCCCAAGGTTCCATACTGTCTCCTACTCTCTTCCTCATTTATATTAACGATCTGCTGGAAAAGACCGAGAATCCAATCTACAGCTTTGCAGATGACAGTACACTTATCTCTTCATTCACTTTGAACGCTCGGACATCGACTACTCAGACGAATATCCGCAGACAGCAGGAAGTCATTCGTCTTAACAAAGACCTGGAAGAAATCCTATCTTGGGGTGACAGTAACCAAGTGGAATTTAACGCTACAAAAACCCAGGCGGCAGTTTTTTCTAAAAAAGTTAACGTTTCAGAACCCGACATAGTTATGTCGGGGCACTCCATCCCTCTAACATCGTCACTCAATCTGTTAGGCGTTAATTTGGGAGGAAATATGTCCTGGCATGAACATGTTGCAGGCATAGCAAGAAGAGCTTCTCAAAAGTTGGGAATATTGTTTCGAACCAGAAAGCTTTACACTCCACAACAACTGTTAATTCTTTACAAAGCTCAAATTCGACCAACTATGGAATACTGCTCCCATGTTTGGAGCTCCGCTCCCAAACATACACTGCATTTGTTGGATTCTATCCAGAGAAGAGCTGTTCGTCTGATTGGACACCCGGAACTGACCGACGGCCTTGATTCGCTGGAACATCGAAGAACGGTTGGCGACTTGAGCCTATTCTACAAGTACTTTCATGGAAAGTGTTCGAAAGATGTGGCCCGTTTAATTCCTCCCAGAGCGGTGCATATTAGAAGTACACGTCGCGCTAATGTTTCACATCCGTATGAGGTTCAGCTTGTTACTCCTCGTACAACGCTTTTCAAGCAGTCTTTTATATGGAGAACATCATACCTTTGGAATGGTTTACCCAGGACTGTGTTTCCCACCGAGTACAATCTACAGCGATTCAAGAACAACGTGAATCGCTTTCTCCGCACACGTGTCGCTCCTGTAGCGCTTTAGGGACTTCCCTGTAGCACGTGTGCTAGACCCATAAAAAAAAAAAAAAAAAATGTTGAAAACTACCTCTGTGCCAAGTTTCAAAGAAATTGGCCGAAATCTAATTTCTATAAGGATTGTGCGGGGGCCTTTCATTATGAAGAGTTTTGTTTTTTTGTCTCGATCCGACACATATAACCGAAGTTATTCGCATCTTAAGCTCAAAAAACGCGTTTTGGAAACTTCAGTTGTTAATAAACAAAAGAGCACAAGTTTTTCAAGGTCCAAAACTCAGGACAATACTCGTGGCGATACCCCAGAGAGAATAAAATCATAATATTGCCGTATCTAAAGTGTATAATTTCAAATGCTTTTTTACTGCACTATTATGATACTGCAGGAAAATTCCTAAATTGCTTTCGAAACCGCAAGAGACCGAAACTAGTTATTTAAGTGACTCTTAAATTGCTGGATGTTGTATTCTTATAGTAATTATTAACTAAACGTTTTATTAGATAACGTGAACTAAGTGGGCCATATCAGTTAACACCTCCTATGAAACTAACTTTACTTCCATATCTCAAAAAATCAAGATTTTGGTGAGTTCCAGCTCGCCAGTGAGGCGAATAGCTCTCTACTATCTACAATGTAATAAATGCATAGTACATTTTTGTGAACATATCTAAGTTTTGCACAATATTACACGAGATTGTAGGGCATACAGGTTTCTAGTTTTAGCAGGAAGGAAATATTCTTTTCTGTAGAATAAGTTAAAAAGCCTATAAAATAGTTTAGTTAATTGACATCTTTTTTTAAGGACGGTGATATGATTACACTGGTCAACACAAGTCTTGTTTCCTTTATTTTTTTTTCTGTTATTGGGTATTTCTATGGCCTTGACTATGAAAAAAATACTGGGAGATTGTTAACAGCTTTACCTTTTGAAATATACAGTTTTATTATTTTGCCAAAAAAATACAAAAAAAATAATACATTATGTTAACAAAATTTCTATTGAACACTAGCAAATGATCTTTTATAAGATTTCCTTGAATGAGCGACTTTAGATAGATCTCGTTGCAAACTCCATCAGTAGTGTGCCATCATATGTGAGTCCCACCGCCTCTGATAACGCTCTTCCATTGTCCGAAGATCCTGATGAAATCTTTCACCCTGCTCCTCACTAAAATTACCCAGATTTTGTGGAAATCGATCTAAATACTAGTGCAGGAAGTGGATTTTTATGCTCATGTTGCACCCTAGCTCTTGCAAGTTCGATAGCATGCACTCAACAAGCTCGACATGGTCGTCAGATTTCTTTTTGCCTAGGAAGCTACTCATAACCAAAACAAATGAATTCCAAGCTTTGGAGTCGACTTCAGTCATTGATTTGACAAAATTAGGATCTTTCACGAGTTGCCTAATCTGTGGCCCATCAAAAATACCAGCTTTCAATTTTTCTGAACTTAATCCTGGAAACTTGCGTGAAAGAAAATTAAAACATTCGCCACTTTTGTCAAGCGCCTTCACAAACTGTTTCATTATGCCGAATTTAATATGAAGTGGTGGAAGTATGATGCGGTCTCGGCTAACTAAAGGCACGTTTATAACATTTTTTGTACCAACTTTTAGCTCTTCCCGCACTGGCCAAACTTTTTGTGACCAATGGTGTTGTTTGTCACGACTATCCCAGAGACACATGAAACAAGGGAACTTTGTGTACCCCTCTTGTTGACCTAAAAGAAAGTTAATCATTTTCAGATCAACACAAATGACCCATTTGTGGTCTTGATACTTAATTTTTTCCATAACCTTAGAAACATTTACGTATTCTTCTTTTAAAGTCGTCGAATGTGCAATAGGTATAGATCCGTACTTGTTACCGTTATGAAGCAAAACACACTTTAAACTTCTTTTGCTGCTGCCTATGAAAAGACGCCAATCTCTGGGTTGGTACTGTTTTAATCCCATCTGCTGCAAAATACCACCAACATCGTTACAAAAAACTAAATCCTTCTCTTGAGAAAAATACAGTAACAGATTTTTTTCTCGGGTACGATAAAATGTATTGTTGGTTTCCGGAGTAAGCAAATTTTTTTCTTTTAAACGAGATGCTAAAATTTCAGAAGCTTCTTTTGGTAAGTTCAGATCTCTTACTAAGTCATTTAGTTCTTTCTGATTAAATGGTTGAGGTTCTGAAAGGCTACATTTGTAGTCTGAATCAGTCTTCACTTGATGTATTTCGTTCGGGTTCACAGAGATTTGGATCATCAGAAGATTTAGATGTGCTGGGTTGTACCTCTTGTGATTTTAATTGAGGTCGTTGAGCAGAAGATAAGTTAGGATATGACCACTTACTTCGATTTCCAGGGTTAATTCCGTTTATTTTCACAACGCAGAAGTAGCAATCGTCATGATGGTTTCGAGGTTCTCGCCAAATCATGGGTGTTACGAACATTATTGCATCTCTTTTTCCACTGGATCATAACCGTAGACATACCACACATTTCTGGCATACAATATGAGGAACCCATGGCTTGTCCTGATTACACAATTTTATTTTAAAGTATTGATGATACGCAGTTTTCACAAAGTCCGATATAGGTTTTCGATATTTTGCAAATATATATTCACCACAAATATAGCAAAAACAATCGGGATTAAGCACACAACATCTTCTTAACGAAGCCATATCTAAAACAACAACAAAATATATTTTAGTGTCCAATAAAAAACGAAAATCTAAGTAAAAATAGTAAATGAGGGTAATTAGCTATAACTCAAAAACAAAAGCTGTTAGAGAAAAATTGTTGCCATATTTAAAAAATACGCGTCAATTTGAGATCGAAACAAAAAAAAATCACAGGAAACAAACAATTTTCTTTTTTTTGTTGACCAGTGTTATCTATCCTGAAACATTGTTTTTAAAACACATATGGAGCTTTTAATCTCTTACACGTAGTTAGCAAATTCGCTAATGCTTAGCACATCGCTAAAATTCTACTTTTCTGCACAGTAGGTTAAAGGGTAACTAAGTTTAATATTCAGAGTGTCAGTATATCTCCACATACTGTGATCAAAAAATAGTATAACTTTTAAATTTAAATCGCCCGGGCATTTCAAATCGGATTAATTTTTTTTCGTTAGGTTGGTAGGACCCTAACTGTCATCTGTGTCAAATTTTAAGACCATAGCGTCAGTAGTTAATAAGATTCGCTCGCATTCATTCAACAACAAAAGTGCGATTTTTAACATGAGTGAAAAATTCAGCAAAGAAGTTGCGTTAAATTTTGTTTTAAAAATGGTTTTTTTTTTTTTTTTTTTTCGGCTTCCCAAACGTTCGGAATGATAAAAAAGTCATTTGATGATGATGCTGTACCCAGAGCAAGTGTTTTTGATTGGTATAAATTGTTTAAAGAAGGCAGAGAACGTCTGGAGGACGATGAACGTCCGATGAGAACCACGTCAATCAAATCAAGGATTTGGTGCTCAAAAATCGTCGAGCGACAATTAGATACCTTGTTGACATCACCAACTTATCATTTGGGTCAATTCAATCGATTTTAAATTTGAGCCTCAAACGCGTCTCCTCTCGTTTGGTACCAAAAACACTTAATTCGAAAAAGAGCGTCGTGTTAATGTCTGTGAAACCATGATTTCTGACTACCAAAACGTCATCAAGCGCATCATTAAGGCAGATGAGACATGGATTTACGCATACGATCCGGAAACTGCCAAAAAATCAAGCGAAAATCGTGCTAGAGGTGAGCCCAGACCGAAGAAACCATGCCAAAGCAAGTCGAAAATCAAGGTGATGTTAACAATTTTCTTCGATTATCGTGGTGTTGTTCATTATGAATTCCTTCCGCCGAGCCAAACTGTCAAAAAGGAATATTATTTGAGTGTTATGCGTCGTTTGCGTGAAGCTATTCGTCTCAAGAGGCCGGAATTATGGTCCGATAACTCTTGATTTTTTCATCACGATAATGCGCCTTCTCATACAGCATTGGTTCTTCGCGACTTTTTCATCAAAAATTCATCTCATATCATTCCGCATCCCTAAACTCCAAAAACCGCTTCGAGTACATCGTTTTGAGTCGACTAAGGAGATTAAAACCGAATCGAATAAGGCTTTAAAGGCCATTCTAGAAATCGAATTCAACAACTGTTTAAAAGACTGAAAAAACTTTGGCATAAATGCATTGTATCTGGGGGGGATTCCTCTGAAGGGGACGAAATAAATTTGGGAAAATAAATAACCTGTTTGCGTTTTATTTCAAAAGTCTTACTATTTTTTTTATCACAAAGCTGAAATAAAAGTGTCATTATTATAGAGGGGATAGTTTTGGGTATTATTAAATATACTATTTTAAGTAAGTGTTTATTTTAAGGATGGGGCAAAACTGAAACCGGAACCGTAAGTAAGGATTTAAAAAAAGTAGGTCTAGAACTGTTTTCTCAAAGCGAATGCCAAGCCGTTTACAGTGCAGTGCCAAAAAGCCAATTGCCATTAGGTATTCAAGAATTAACACAAGTATGTGCTGGTAGCAGAACTGAAAGCAAAGATACATGTCAGGTACGATTTATCCACTTTTATATAAAGTGGGAAGTTAAATAAAAAGTAAAATACTCCCCTTTGAAATTATTTCATAATTTTAAGTGCGATCGTATGCAACCGGATTCATTACTATCTGACTCAGCTCATTACAACATTTTTAAGTCGCCACCAGTCTTGCACTTAAAAAGAAACTTATTAAATCAAACTTAATGTCGAAAATCAATTAATGTTAACGCATTTATGAGGAGAATACCTAACTTAAATAAAGATGTCAGCTATTCTCTAAAAAAAATCTAATTAATTTATAAATGTGATGATATATATATATATATATATATATATATATATATATATATATATATATATATATATATATATATATATATATATATATATATATATATATGTATATATATATACATATATATATATATATATATATATATATATATATATATATATATATATATATATATATATATATATATATATATCTTCTTCTTCTTCCTACGTTAGGACCATGTCCTGTGTTCACTTCAAAGGTTTTCCAGAAACAATTGCGATGATGAAGACCAGCTCTCATAACATCTTATTGGTAGTCTTCCAAGCGGTCGAGGTGTGTTTGGTCGCTTCTCTTTTGCAACCTTAGCCAACCGGTCATTTGGCATTCTGTCTACACGGTCTCTCCATTCTCTTCTCCTATTCCTTGCCCATCTCACTACATCATGTATTTCACACATTTCCCTTATTTCTTCACATCTCTTCCGGTCAAATAAGGTATGTCCTGTTATCGATCTAAGTGTTCGCATTTCTGTTGTTTTTAGGAGTCGTTTTGTTATTGTGTTCTCCGCTCTGGTTTCTATCGCGTACATCATGATCGGTCTTACGCATGTTTTGTATATTCTTACTTTGCTCCTGGTGCTCATATATTTGTTTCTCCAAATTATATCTCTTAAGTATCCTGATATTAATGATGCCTTTGTTGTTTGAGTTTTTACTTCCTCCTTAAGGTTCCTAGTACTTGTTATGTTTGCTCCTAGATATCTGAAGGACATCACTTGTCCTACACTTTCATCATAAATCGCAAGTTTGCATCTTTTCGGTTCTTTAGATATTGTAAGGGATTTTGTTTTCTTTACAGATATTTGCATATTAAACACTTTTGCTGTTTGTTGGAACTTATGTAGGAGTCTCTGTAAGATATCTTCGTCTTCTGATATGATAACTGCATCATCGGCGTAGCATATTATTTTTATTTCTTTGTCTCCCAATCGATATCCTCTCCCAGTTTTCTTTACTTCGTTTATTATTTCATCCATTATGATGTTAAATAAGATTGGGCTTAGGCTATCTCCTTTTCTGATTCCGGTTGTCATAGGTATTTTATTGCTTAATTTATTTGCCACTCTTACATATGTGTGGTTGTTGATGTTCAGCTCTTTAATAGTTTTTATTATATTCGGGTGAATTCCCCTTTTTTGTAGTAGGATTATGATATCAGTTAACCGCACCCTATCGAATGCCTGGGTAAGATCAATGAAACACATAAACGCTATCTTATTAAACTCTATGGCTTTTTCGGTAATTTGGCTGATTATAAATATGGGGTCTATAGTAGACCTGTTCTTTCTGAACCCTTGCTGTTCTTCACAGATTCCGGTTAACATTATTTCTTCTGCTAAAATTTTAGTGAACAATTTTAGTACCGCACTCATTAAGCTGATACCTCGAACCCCTGATGCAGCTCTTTCATTTTTTTCTTTGCCACTGTATATCAGTATGTAGTTTTCATATTTGTCATTTCCTTTGCCTTTTTTTTTGGTCTCCGAGAGTGCACATATGTCTAGTTTATGTCTTTTTATTTCAAGTATGATTTCTTGGTCTTTTGTTGTTAAATGATATATATATATATATATATATATATATATATATATATATATATATATATATATATATATATATATATATATGGATGGGTTGAAAACTCTTGTAAAAACAAGATAAATAACATTATTTCTGCAAATACAAAATTTTATTTCTCAAAATTGAGCTCAATACATTTGGTCCAACGAGATTCCAATTTTTTGATTCCCACCGAAGAAAAAAATCAGCTGTGCATAATACTCATTTACAGCACAAATAATTTTTTTCATTCGACGAAAATTTCTTCTCAAAGGCAATTTTTTAGATAAGGAAAAAAAAAGTTACTTGGGATTGAATCTGAGGATTCGGGTGGTTGAGAAACTATTTGGAAGTTCATCTCGTGTGCTTTTGCCATTGCCTCGGCCGATATATGAGCAGGCGCGTTGTCCTTATGGAGGGAGGAGCACTAATGTTGTTCGCTTCTGCATCAACTCACTATGCATACGGTCCAATAACGTTGCTTAGTCAGTAATTTTTTTACTCTTTTTCAATCAAACATGATGATACCTTTGAGTCCCAAAAAGCAGTTTTTTTTTCCCGCCAAAACAACGCTTTATTTTTATGCATTTTCACCTTCGCCAACCCACTATTTTGACCTCGGGGTGTAATGATGAATCCACGTTTCGCCTACAGTCACGAAATGACGCCAGGAGTTCTTCGGATGGCGCTGCAACTTTTCCAAACACGATATTGAAATGTCCTTCCTCGTGAGTATTTGGTCTAAAGTCAACAAATGCGGCACTCATCGCACACTCTCGCTCACTTTCATTTTTATAAGTTCATGCGGAACATTATGTATCCGTGTGAGGTACTTATCATCTCAGCCCTCTCACGAAGCTTAAGCTACTATCTTCCATCATAATATTATGAATTTTATCGGCCATTTCTTTAGAAGAAATCTCAATCGGAAATCCTGAACATGCAGGACTTCCGATTGGCTTGACTAGTGGTACTTCCTTCAGTTTAGTTTCTATATGGGCTGCAGACCAATTTTTCAAATAGAAACGTTTTATCACTGCACGATACTCTGCTTTATCCAGTTCTAAGAAACTGTTAAGACCGGTCGCTTACGATAGCTGCCAACAAAAAACTGCTTGTTACATTTGTTTAAAACGTTGAGTACAACCGTTACAAGAATCACTCTTACCAACAGTCATACCGCTTAACAAAATTTTCTACTACTTCGTAGAAATTTACCAGACTTATAAATCCACCCTCACACACCACAGTCCTGGGCAAATTATTCTAAAGGGATGATGTTCTCCATATAAAAGACTGCTTGAAAAGTGATGTACGAGGAGTAACAAGCTGAACCTCAGACGGATGTCAAGTATTAGCGCAACGTGTATTGCTAACATCCACCGCTCTGGGAGGAATTAAGCGGGCTATATCCTTCGAACACTTTCCATGAAAATACTTGTAGAATAGGCTCAAGTCGCCAACCGTTCTTCGATGTATCAGCGAATCAAGGCCGCCGGTCAGTTCTGGGTCTCCAATCAGACGAACAGCTCTTCTCTGAATAGAATCCAACAAATACAATGTATGTTGGAAGCGGAGCCCCAAACATGGGAGCGGTATTCCATAGTTGGTTGAATTTGAGCTTTGTAAAGAATTAACTGTTCTTGTGGAGTGTAAGGGTTTCTGGTTCGAAATAATATTCCCAACTTTTGAGAAGCTCTCCTTGCTATGCCTGCGACATGTTCATGCCAGGACATATTTGCTCCCAAACTAACGCCTAAAAAATTGAGTGACGATGTTAGAGGAATGGAGTGCACCGCCATAACTATGTCGTGTTCAAAAACGTTAACTTTTTTAGAAAAAACTGCCGCCTGGGTTTTTGTAGCATTAAATTCCACTTGGTTACTGTCACCCCAAGATAGAGGAGAGAACGAAGAGATAAGCGTACTGTCATCTGCAAAGCTGTAGATTGGGTTTCCGGTCTTTTCCAGCAGATCGTTAATGTAAATGAGAAAGAGAGTAGGAGATAATATGGAGTCTTGGGGCACACCGGCGTTGATAGTGAAGGTATTAGAAAGAAATCCGTCGACTGCCACTTGTAAAGAACGCTCTCTGAGGAAACATGAGAGCCACAAACAGAACTTTTCAGACATACTATAGGAGCGTAGCTTATCCAACAGTCCATCGTGCTAAACACGATCGAATGCCTTGGATATGTCAACAGCAACCATCGAGATTCTCCAAAGTGTTCAATTGTTGATCTATGTTTACGAAAGTCATATTGGTGATCGCTAATAATGTTGAATCCTTCAAGATATTTTAAAAAAACCTGATTGATAGCCTTTTCCATGAGTTTCGTTATTATTGAAAGCAGTGCGATTGGTCGGTAGTTATTTGGCAAGGTCTTCTTGCCTTTTTTAGGTTTCGGCTGAACGGTGGCACATTTCCAGCAGGAAGGAAATATTCCCTTTCTGTAGGATAGGTTGACAAGTCTACAGAAAACTGGTGTTAGTTCCCTCGCACAGTTTTTGTGAACTATGGCAGGTATTCCATCAGCGCCAGAAGCTTTTTTGGTTTCTAGCTTTATTAAAATACGCTTAATGATACTCTGTCTGAAGACAATATCGGGCATCCTTGACTGCACTATGGGAATAGTAGGTGATGTTTTTCCTTGGAACTCGACAGTAGAATATGAAGCAAAGAATTCGCTCTTTCAACAGGTGTCGTTGCAATAGAAATTATCTGGCCGTGTGGGTGGTGGTATGGTGGATTTGGTGAAACTATGACTAGCTGCCTTAACGAGTGACGAAAAGGACCTGGAATTGTTGGGACAAGCGAGTTTGTTTCTAATTCGTTGATTATGTGCCTCCTTGGTTTGGTCGATAATTTCCTTGCATCTGTTCCGGGCACAAACAAAGGTGTTACGAATTATGATGTTAGGATTTACACGCCATTGTCGGTAGACAAGATGTTTAGAAGCAACAACTTATTTGCATTTTTTCGAAAAACGAATGTAAGCCTCCATACCAGCCAAAATAACATCGGAAACCTCCCTGGCGCAGTCAGATGTGTCGTCATATATATATATATATATATATATATATATATATATATATATATATATATATATATATATATATATATATATATATATATATATATATATATATATATATATATATATATATATATATATATATATATATATATATATATATATATATATATATATATATATATATATATATTGCAAGATTTCTTCTATTACACTTTCAGAAAATAAATTAGTTTGAAGTTACAAATAAATAAAGATTTAAAAAATCAGTAACAGGAGAGGCTGATTTTGATATTTTGGAAATAAAAATTAAAACATTTTTTGAGCATTGTTCAGGAAGTTATGAGTAAATATTTTTTATGTGAAAATACATGTTCATGAAATAAAAACATTCTCAGTTTTTCGACTGATTTCCGGACAGTTACTAACACTTTAAAGGCACCACCAAAATCCACAATAGTCTCCAATATTTCTTTTATTTTAACTTAAAATTAATTTTTGTGAATTCAGCCGGAAAATTATCACTTTATAATGTGTCGTGCAGAAAATAGTTTATTTTTCGAACAAGCCAGAAAAGTACTTTTATCCAAATTAGTAAGTTTGTTAAGATTTTATATCTGTTACATAAAATTTCAAAAATTCAATGTTACTGTCTCTGTCCAAGAGGAAACCGAATTTTTTTAAAGTAATAGCGCGATCTGTTGTATTTGTTTTTTTTATTGAGAGCGGCAACCTTCACCAATGTTGTGTTAACTGTTTTATGATATTGATTCAGATGCCTAGTCAAAGTGATAAGAGCAACAGTGTGTTTCTACGAAGAGTTGAAAGATCAGTTTGGAACAAAGATTGACAATTGACTTTTATGTTAAACTGGATGGAAAAATTGAAAAAGGGGGCACCCTAAATTAAGTTCACAACATGTTGATCACTCGTTAGGACTCGAACTTCGTTGAAACGATTGTTACTGATTGTTACGTCGTTCGTTCGAACATTCAGCTTTGAGCAAAAACCGATTTTGTGTGTGCCATCACTAGCATTATTCACCTTATTTAGAACTCTTGTTTCTCTTTTTCCGACTTCAATTGTCCGTAGAAAAACAATACGACTTCATGGCGAGTGTTCAAGCGGCATTGCTCTCAACTCTCAACAGTATCACAAAATGATACAAAATCGATTAACCCTATCTTTGAGGAGATAATTGACCGTGTTTTATTTTCTGAGAAAAGTTCAATTTATCGTTGAGCAGATGGTATATTTAATAATATATATATATATATATATATATATATATATATATATATATATATATATATATATATATATACTAGCCGGGCCCGCGGCTCCGCTCGCGTGGACTTGATTCACCACTATCGTCACTTCTCATTCCTTAATTTACCCAACGTAATAAAATATCTCCCATTATTTCCCCTTATCTCTCAATATTTCTCCTTATCTCCCATTATCTCTACATAATTTCGATTTTCTAGGCTTAACTCTACTCATCTCCCATTATTTCTCCTTATCTCCCATTATTTTTCCTTATCTCATATTATTTCTACTTATCTGCCATTATTTCTCCTTATCTCCCATTATCTCACCATAACTCCCATTATCTAGACTCATCTTTGCTTATCTCCCATTATTTCTCCTTATCTCCCATTATTTATATTTATCTCCCATTATCTCATCTTATCTCCCATTATCGAGCCTTATCTCGACTTATCTCCCATTATTTCTCCTTATCTCCCATTATCTAGACCTATATAGAACATATGTTTAAATTTATAAAAACACGTAAATCGGATAAGTGGTTCTCAAGTGATAAGCGCACTAACGGACAGACAGACAGACAGAAAGACGATGCATTTTATATATATTCTAGATAGAAGATTATAGATAACCTGGCCAGAGAACAAATGTATGAATGAAAAAAAAAAAAACTCGTAAATCGGATAAGGGGTTCTCGAGTGATAAGCGCACTAACGGACAGACACACAGACAGAGAGACGTTGCATTTTATATATATTATATTCTTTGCTACATGATATTGTTCCATATTTAATGCTTTAGGCAGTGTATTGCAAGATAACGCGCTAGCGGCAAACTTTTCTCCGACTTGATTCACTATTATCGTCACTGCTTATTCCTTATGTCACCTAACGTAATAAAATATATCCTATAACCTGGCCAGAGAACATATGTATGTTTAACAAAAAAGCACGTAAATCGGATAAGTGGTTCTCCAGTGATAAGCGCACTAACGGACAGACAGACAGAGAGACGTTGCATTTTTATATATATATTATAGATATTCTTTGCTACATGATATTGTTTCTTATTTAATGGTTTAGCATGTTTTAAAAAAAAGCACGTAAATCGGATAAGTGATTCTCCAGTGATAAGCGCACAAACGGACAAAAAGACAGATATACGTTACATTTTATATATATTATAGTTTACATGAAATTTCATTAAAATATTCTAGGTCTTGAAAAAAATGCACTATAAAGAGTTTTTCATTATATAGAGTTTCACTATAAACAGTCTCGACTGTATTTATATATATATATATATATATATATATATATATATATATATATATATATATATATATAATATATACATATATGTATATATATAATATATACATACATATATATATATATATATATATATATATATATATATATATATATATATATATATATATATATATATATACATATACTAGCCGGGCCCGCGGTCCGCTCGCGTGGACTTGATTTACCACTATCGTCACTTCTCATTCGTTAATTTACCCAACGTAATAAAATATTTCCCATTATTTCCCCTTATCTCTCAATATTTCTCCTTATCTCCCATTATCTCTACATAATTTCGATTATCTAGGCTTAACTCTGCTCATCTCCCAATATTTCTCCTTATCTCCCATTATTTCTCCTTATCTCCCATTATCTCACCATAACTCCCATTATCTAGACTCATCTTTGCTTATCTCCCATTATTTCTCCTTATCTCCCATTATTTATATTTATCTCCCATTATCTCACCTTATCTCCCATTATCGAGCCTTATCTCGACTTATCTCTCATTATTTCTCCTTATCTCCCATTATCTAGGCTTATATCGAATTATATAGAACATATGTTTAAATTTATAAAAACACGTAAATCGGATAAGTGGTTCTCAAGTGATAAGCGCACTAACGGACAGACAGACAGACAGAAAGACGTTGCATTTTATATATATTCTAGATAGAAGATTATAGATAATCTGGCCAGAGAACAAATATATGAATTAAAAAAAAAACACGTAAATCGTACAAGGGATTCTCGAGTGATAAGCGCACTAACGGACAGACACACAGACAGAGAGACGTTGCATTTTTATATACATTATATTCTTTGCTACATGATATTGTTCCATATTTAATGCTTTAGACAGTGTATTGCAAGATAACGCGCTAGCGGCAAACTTTTCTCCGACTTGATTCACTATTATCGTCACTGCTTATTCCTTATGTCACCTAACGTAATAAAATATATCCTATAAGCTGGCCAGAGAATATATGTATGTTTAACAAAAAAGCACGTAAATCGGATAAGTGGTTCTCCAGTGATAAGTGCACTAACGGACAGACAGACAAAGAGACGTTGCATTTTATATATATTATAGATATTTTTTGCTACATGATATTGTTCCATATTTAATGGTTTAGCATGTTTAAAAAAAAAGCACGTAAATCAGATAAGTGATTCTCCAGCGATAAGCGCACAAACGGACAAACAGACAGATATACGTTACATTTTATATATATTATAGATGTAATAAAATATATATCTATAACCTGGTCAGAGAGCATATGTATGAATTTAAAAAATCACGTAAATCGGATAAGTGGATCTCGAGGGATAAGCGCACTAATGAACAGACAGACAGACAGAGAGACGTTGCATTTTATATATATTATAGATATAGATTATTATTATTATTATGAAACCTGGCCAAAGAATATATGTATGAATTTAAAAAAAAAGACGCATAAATCGGATAAGTGGTTTTCGCGTGATAAACGCACTAATGGACAGACAGACAGACAGAGAGACATTGCATTTTATATATATATATATATTATAGATTATCGATTATAGATATTCTCTGCTACATAATATTGTTCCATATTTAATGGTTTAGGCGGTGTATTGCAAGGCAACGCGCTAGCGGCAAACTTTTTTTCCGACATCATTCACTATTTTACGTCACTACTCATTCCTTATGCTACCTATCGTAATAAAATATAGCCTATAACCTGGCCAGAGAACATATGTATGTTTTAAAAAAAAAAAAGTACGTAAATCGGATAAGTGGTTCTCCAGTGATAAGCGCACTAACGGACAGACAGACAGACAGACAGACAGACAGACAGAGAGAGAGACGTTGCATTTTATATATATTATAGAATAGATATATATATATATATATATATATATATATATATATATATATATATATATATAATTTAAATTTTTTATTTCTTGGTTTGTTTGCTTAAAAGAAACACCTTACCTTGACGTTTCTCCCTGAAGTTTAGAGCATTTTCTAAAAAGTTTTATATATATATATATATATATATATATATATATATATATGTATATATATATATATATATATATATATATATATATATATATATATATATATATATATATATATATATTACGTTCGGAAACTAGTAATGATGTAGTAGGAATTGTAATCTTTCAGTACTCCATCTACGGCGTTAATAACCATTTCCTATTCTTTTAAAATTATCATCATTGTTTTCTAGGGCGACTCTGGTGGACCACTGCAAATTCGAAAGAATAACCGATGGTATCTTATTGGAATTACATCAATTGGTATCCAGTGTGGAAATATTAATTCTCCAGGAGTATATACTAGAGTAGCATATTTTCTAACATGGATTCAAGAAAACGTTTGGAACAAATAAATTTCGCTAACAAATACTTTATTTATTTTATTGCAGTTATGTTGATTTTTCTCCAAATAGAAAAATTACAAGAAAAAATTGTATTTTTCCGCCTATTAATATTAACTATTAAAAAATTCAGTTCAGAGCAATAGGGTAATCCAGTTAGACTTTTTTTTCTCTAAGCTTTATCGTTCTCTGTGCTTTTAATACAGAATAGGTCCGAACATGTATTTAAGCCTCGCCAAATATAATCTATATAAAAGGTTAATAATAAAATAAAAATCAGCCCTTAAAATTATTTAAAATTTAAAATACGTACCTGATTAAAACTAGGCTTTGGTGCTACTTAGTAGATCAATGAACTCTGAAATTCTCGAATCCGTCTTATGTTTCCTGTCAGATTTTTTGAACAAAAACAAAATTTTTGTAAATGGAATTTTGAAAATTCTATTGCTCCACTGAGTAAATAATAGTTTTCTATTATAAGTTTGTTTTTATACAATTTATTTCGGTCGGAGTAAATTCAATTTTATAAAATTTTAATGTTTCTTATTTAAAAAGCTCGTTAACTTTTACACGGGCCACATTGGCAAATTGATTTTATTTAACCAGGTCTCAACTTAATAAACATGTTATAAATAAAAGCAGTTTGACTAATTGTTGAAAATCATAAGCACATGGTTCAGCATAGTTTTTCGTTTCTTCTGTTTTTTCTCATATTTATAAAAAAAGGAACAATTTTATACATCCATTATATTTAAGGACTAATTGCCCAGACTGTTTAATTATTCTGTTTGGCAACAAGACAGAGTTTTACAGATATTAGTGATTCGTGGTAATTTTCTCAGTAATGGGATATTAATGTTACTCCAATAATGAAACTAAATTAGCTAAAACCAATTTGAAGCAGTAGCTTGTGTACATACAGGTTTGTTTATTCGATTAAAATATCTTCTAATGAGTTTGTCGTTACAATGGTCACTTCGAATTGGAACGATTTTTCGGACAAAATAACTAATTTACCTTAAAGCGTCAATCAAACATTTCTTACTTCTATTTTCAGATTCTAATAATGAAATTAATCATTAGAAATTTGCAAACATCTGAATAGTATTGACAGAGAGAACCAGACTGTTACACTGGGTTACGGTCCGGTGAAAACTACAGAGGAAGTGATTATCCAAAGCATTATTCATAATGTCGGGTCAATATGAATAATGACGGTAAAAACTGGACAGTTTAATAAATCCGTACATATTATACTTATTTATTAGATTGTTTTGTCATTATGACTAATGTTACAAGGTTAGTGGGCACAGACCAGATATTAAATAAAAATTTATTTTATTATAATTAAAGCTGCTTCGAACTAACCAGATTGGATATTAAATAAAACATTATTTTATTCTAAACACAACTAATCTCGAACTAACGAGAACAGACACAATATTAAATAAAAATTTATTTTGTTGCAAATAAAGAGACTCATGAGGTAACCACGTACGCACGAACTAACCAAACCAAAGCTTTGTAATTGGAAATGGAAATTATTCTAATAAACGCATTAGGTACTTGTGTACCTAATTATTAATTCGAATTCACAATTTTTAACATTTTAACATATATTATAATATAATAGATTCTGTTATTCAACCCCAAAATATTCATTTATGCCTAACTGACTACTTATGTTTATTGTCTTGTTTGAGTATATAAATTTATATTTTATATTAAATAATAATAATATATGTGATTTTATTATTGTAACAAAAAAAGAATTCTATAAAGAGAAAAATGTTTTAATTACTCTGTCTAGTACATACAGAGATGTATGATGTCTGATAAATGTAATATTTCCAGAAATAATTATTAGATTGATTGATTATTTTGGTATTTTTCATATTGCCCGCGCATTATGAATACTTACTTATTACACTTACTTTATATATATATATATATATATATATATATATATATATATATATATATATATATATATATATATATATATATATATATATATATATATAACCGTTTACTTGTAGCTTAATTGTTTCACTGATGTATAACTAATTTATAGCATTTAATGCCCCTATTAATTATTTCTGTCTTTCAGTCAGTTAATTTTAGAATTTTGTCTATTGTTTAAGACTCTACTTATTTCATTGTAGTATCTAACATTCTAAATTAGTCATATTACAAAGGTTGTAACAAATCGAAACGTAACTACACGTTAAACACAATAAAACTATATATATATATATATATATATATATATATATATATATATATATATATATATATTATATATATATATATATATATATATATATATATATATATATATATATATATATATACATATATATATATATATATATATATATATATATATATATATATATATATATATATATATATATATACCATACAATAAAATTCCGGGTTTCAATCCGTTCGTCCAACGATGAATTTAAATGACGTTTCGCCAAAATCTCATTTGGCATTTTCAAGTGCTCCCGCTGCTGCTCCTCGATACTATGATTTTGCTGCTGCTGCTGCTCGAAACTAACTGTTAACTGCTAAATGTTAGCTTCGAGCGGCACAGTTATATCAATTAATAGTCCTTTTTCCAGTGTAGCCGACAAAAACGCCCGATATGCTTTAAATTAAAAATAAATTGAAATTATAAAAACAGTCTTTTTCCACCATCGGTGAAAATCCCTATAGTAACATATATATATATATATATATATATATATATATATATATATATATATATATATATATATATATATATATATATATATATATATATATATATATATATATATATATATATATATATATATATATATATATATACTATATATATATATGTATATATATAGTAGTCTGGACCAAGGGGGGGGAGTGACATGGATATAAAAGGTTTTTCTTTCATGAAAAAAAGACTGCACATACAAACATAAGAATATATCCTCACTTTAAAAATCATTGACCGATGGTAGGGGGAGAGCCATCTCTAAGTTGAACTCTAACAACGTACATCCAATTTACAACTGTTTATAAAGAGAACTATTTTGTACATACATTGCTCCCCCTTGGCTAGATTACAGATATATGTATATATACTCGTATATATATATATATATATATATATATATATATATATATATATATATATATATATACAGTGGCGAACAAAAGTATGGAGACATTTAAATTCTCATCTCTAGTCTTAACATTTAAACGATTTACAATTACAATATTTATTTATTAATCGTGTACATACTAACAAACATTTTGAAGACCAAAACAGTTATTGTTCATTAGAAATGTGCTTAGTTTTTAAAGCAACAAAATTATGCACAAACAAAAGTATGGAAACATTTTTGTTATAAAATAAAAATTCGACTAAGACGACTAAGATGTCGAAAATATTTAATATTTAGTGGGATATCCAATCACTGTTTGACATCTTCTTCCCATAGAGTCAATAAGCCTAGCACAAAAATCGGGTAGTATTTTTTCCCATTCTTGTTTTAATGCGATCCAAAGTTCGTCCCGATTATTTTATATTTCTTTTCCTAATTTGTTTATCCAGATAGTGCCAAAGCTTCTCTATTGAGTTCAAATCAGGTGATTGTGAAGGTCAGCGCATCACCCGAATCCTTTCCTCAGAAAACCAATTCTTGGCCAAGCGAGATGTGTGTTTTGGGTCATATATATATATATATATATATATATATATATATATATATATATATATATGTATATATATATATATATATATATATATATATATATATATATATATGATTCTTAAACAAAAAGAAACTGAACCTGAATTTGCGAATTACTAGGCCTCGACTATAAAATGGGTTTTTTCCCGGGTTTCTCACAGAAATCTACCTGATTTATTGCCAACCATTAGGCGTTATAAACGCGTTAAGAACCTTTTCAAAAGAATGCGTCATAAAAATGGAATTCGTGCTAATGTTAGATAAAAATGGGAAACCCGAAATGGCCAAGATCTCAATAAATGCATAAAAATTTATACATAAAATTCCGGTAAAAATTTTATTATATAGAGTGTTACTATTTTACAGATTCACTATATGCAGGGCTTTTTACATGAAATTTCATTAAAATATTCTAGGTCTTGAAAAAATTGCACTACAAAGAGTTTTTCATTATATAGAGTTTCACTATAAACAGTGTCGACTGTATATATATACTCGTATATATATGTATATATATATATATATATATATATATATATATATATATATATATATAGGGTGTTATGAAATTCATTGCATATATTGAAATAGGGGACTCGTGGGGTCAATTCAAAAATTTTTAAAAAATTAAAAAAGCTGGATTTTACCAGCCCAACTTACTAGCATCTGAAAGGCCGTCACTGTACGAACTAACTCAAGCGCAGGCCTGCGTCGACAAATATACTATGTACGATTTTCTTCAACAATTACAGATTTTCAGATTTCAGGTAAAATTAATCTAATAACAAATAAAAATCTATCATGTTCTCCAGGCCTCCATTCAACCATACGACGTGTCCATCTGTTATTATTCATCCTTGAGATATGCCCCGCCCAATTCCACCTTAATATACATATTCGTTGTATTATATCTGTCACTTTTGATCTTCTTCATAGCTCAATGTTAGGAATACGATCTCGGAGTCGAATATTTAGCATTCTTCTCTCCATTGCTCTATGGGTTACCTGGAGTTTATTTATTATACTTTTATTTAAAGCCCACATTTCAGTGCCATATGTTAATACTGGCAGTACATATTGACCGAATACTCTGGCTTTTATTGTATTTGGGATGTCCAAATTAAATGTAGATTGTAACCTTCCGTTTTTTTTTCAAGGGTTAGAACGACACAGTTTTGCTTAAGACAATTTCTATCAAAGAAATAATCTACAGTATTAGTTATTTCACTTTGGGCAAAAAATAGTGGACAAATTATTGTGAAAATAAGGTTCTTTTTCTGTCAATGAAAATTAGCTTTAAAATAACATTTTTTTGCAAGTAAACAAATACTGACTCCATAGATTTAATGTAATCTCGTAGTAAATTTTATTTGAAATGTGTATATATTTTATATACACACAGCACTTTTTAATCCAAGAACATGGATGGATGGGTGTTGTGGGGATTAGGTGCATCGACTACTATATAGCTATTTCAAGAACAACTATATAAACTATTTTTATTGGGCAGTTGTACCTTAACAGCTTACTGAGAGTAATTTTTATATATTTTTTATTTCTTGTGAATGTAGTTACAAAAAATTCCACTGCTGTTGGTTTATGCTCTTAAAACTACTCAAATGTTAATCACTGCTAAATGTTAATTTAACTGAAATGTATTCATCACTTCTTCGAAGAAATATAAGGAATATTTTACTGAAATTCTGTTTGGAGTTTGCTCAAACAAATAAGCTTAACTCGAACGTCAAAGCCAGCTGTTAAGTGGCAATGACCCAGAGTATAAACGTACTTGCTGTCGCGTGATACCAAGGAATGTCTTTTGAAATAATTGATAAGAAATCTTCTAAATTATGGTCAAATATTATTTTTACTGTAGGATTAATTGTACCTAAAATTTGAAAATCTATAGTTGTTGAAGAAAATCGTATGGTTGGCAATATAGCAACAATGCGCCTGCGCCTGAGCTAGTTCGTACGATGGCAGCCTTTCATGGGCAGGTTGGTTTGGCGGTTCTGCCCTTGTTTTTAATTTTTCAAAAATTTAGTAAATTGAAAAAAAGTATTGAATGTGCTTCTACTTGAGCCCATATATATATATATATATATATATATATATATATATATATATATATATATATATATATATTTAGAACTCTTAGAACACCTTAGATCGAAATGTGTATAGTCAGCCTAGTTATGTGATATTTTGTTTTCCTTTTGAATACATTTTATTTCAGTTGTAACAATCCTGGTGAAGCCGAGAAAGATAGGCGAAATATAGAGTTTTAAACAACATGAAGAATTATTATTACATAGACCGCTATCCCGGTACTTTTCACCTCGTAATCATTATTACGGTCAAGAAAATT
This sequence comes from Pachyrhynchus sulphureomaculatus, assembly GCA_019049505.1. Lineage (NCBI taxonomy): Eukaryota > Metazoa > Arthropoda > Insecta > Coleoptera > Curculionidae > Pachyrhynchus > Pachyrhynchus sulphureomaculatus. The sequence continues at coordinate 42,336,795 of CM032454.1, read as the reverse complement.
AAACACAGATACACAGAAGGCTAATACCATATACTGAGAAATTCCAAGCGATATCTAATAGAGTTATATACATAACAATAAGATTGAACAACACCTTCACACTAAAAGTAATACAGGTCTATGCTCCTGCGACAAGCAATGAAAATCAAGGAGCAGAAGAATTTTATGAGGAAATATCTCAGGCGCTTCATGAAGACAGAACAAAGTATACATTGGTAATAGGAGACTTTAACGCCAAGATAGGAAAGAAAGCAGAAAGTACCGAGAGTTATAAGGAAATTTTGGCCTGGGAGAGAGAAACAACAGAGGACATATGCTGATGACATTTCTAGAAAGGAAGAAACTCTATAATATGAACACTTCCTTTCAGAAAAAGAAGAAGAGGAAATGGACATGGATTAGTCCTGATGGTGAGACAAGAAATGAAATTGATTATGCACTAACAACACATAAGAACATAGTAACAGACGTGAAGGTCCTAAATAGATTTACAACGGCTAGTGATCATAGGCTGATCAGAGCAAAGGTATTTTTAACAAAAGACTCGAACGAAAACGTTTACACAACAAGAAAACAAATAAAACAGACAGACAAACACTAAAAGAAAATGTAGAACAATACCAAAAATAGATTACAGCCAACCTTAATAACAACACATTAACTACAGGAGCAAGTATAGACGAAAGAAACAGAAAAATAATTGAAACACTCAAGACCACCGCAGAAAAAATAGCTCCCCAACCTAGGCGAAAGAATAACAAGCTCAGTGAAGAAACAAAAAGAATGTTGGAACAACGTAGACAACTTATACACGAAGGAAACAGATTAACTGTCGATTATGCAGAGTTGAATAAGACAGTATGAAAAGCGGCAAAAGAAGACATAAACAAATACAAAGAAAACATGGCTAAAGATCTTATAGAGAAGAACAAAGAATTAAAAGTTTTTGGAAGAGCAAACGCCTGTAAAAGTGAGATAATTAAATTGAAGGGCCAAGAAGGAAACATAATCAATGACAAGAAAAATATCCAGAACAGAATTACAACTTTCTATCAAGACTTCTACAGTTCAAAAGTCCAAAATGTCGTAGTTGAAGAGGACAATTCATCAACAGACAAAAGAGTAATTAATGTCAACTCAGAAGAAATTTCTGACATAGAAATGGATGAAGTTAAAAAAGCCTTACAACAGATGAAAAGTGGAAGGGCGGCTGGAGAGGTTAATATTATACCTGAAATGCTAAAATGCGGAAGTGAGGCCCTAATGAATGAATTAAAAGATCTTTTTAATGAAAGCCTCAAATGTGGAAATATACCAGAAGACTGGGAAAACGCCATAGTCATCGTTATATACAAAAAAAAAAGTGACCTCGAAAAACCTAGAAAACTACCGGCCAATTAATTTACTTTTCCAAGTTTCCAAGCTGTTCTCACGAATCATAACAAACAGACTGGAACACAAAATAGAATTATACCAACCGATAGAACAGGCTGGATTCAGGTCAAGCTTCAGTACGATTGAGCACTTGCACACATTGAGAATACTAATCTAGAAGGCCATTGAATATAATATACCAATGTGGCTCACATTTGTAGATTTTCGCTAGGCTTTCGATACAGTGGAAAAATGGGCGCTTATAAGAGCTCTTAGAAATGCTCGTATAGACCACAGGTACAGCGAACTGGTAGCCAGAATATATGAACGAGCAACACTCAAAGTTACGGCAAACCAAGCACTGACATACAAGGTCCCAGTAAACAGAGGAGTAAGGCAGGGCGATGCAATATCGCCTAAGTTATTTACAATGTATTCAAAGAACTGAATTGGGACGAAAATGGCCTTCTGATAGCTGATACGTATGGGATGGGCAGCATATGGAAAATTGAAATATGTACTGAATATGAACATTCCTCAAAGCTCAAAAACCCAAATTTATAATCAATGTACCAGCTACAACGTATGGAGCTGAGACATGGGTTTTAACTAAAAGAACAATAGAAAAACTACAAGTTCACCAACGAGCAACGGAAAGGAAGATGTTGAAGGTCAAGAAAACTAATAAATGGATTAGACAACAAACAAAGGTGGATGATATCATCAAACGGATAACATCTCTGAAATGGAGCTGGGCCGGCCATGTATCGAGAGCGACGTATAAGTGGAGTGACAAGATCCACCTCGTGAGACCATGGGATGAAAAGTGAAGCATAGGAAGACCCCAACAAAGACAGAGCGACGATCTGAAGAGAATCGGAGGGCTTAACTGATATCAACAAGCACAACGTAGAGAAAAATGGAAAGATTTGAGAGAGGCCTATACCCGACAGTGGGTAGAGAGCGGCTGAAGGAAGAAGAAGAAGAAGAAGAAGATATATATATATATATATATATATATATATATATATATATATATATATATATATATATATATATATATACATATAGCATACCTTCCGTGGTCTGGAAAAAAAGAAGACTGAACCAGTTCTTTTGACAGCTGCTTTTCATATCCAGATGCTATCTCAGCCATATTGAATATATCTTTATCTTCAGATCCAAAAAATATTTTCTAATAAAATATAAATTCGGCCCCTATCAGGGACATTGATCTCTTGATCACATTTGAATTAGTTAAACATGAACATATTAATATCTCTCTTACAGTCATTTGATAACTTCTCTAGTCTCAATCTCTTCCAGCATTTTTAGTTTTAATTAATTTCAGATTAAGATTGAGTTGAGGATTAGAATAGTTTTTACTTTCGTTCTCTACAATCCGTAAAAATGTCGCTTTGCCCTAAATAAGAATATTTTACGTGGTTTGCGGACAATATATACTCAAGTCATGCAGAAAAAAATTTAATGATCAGATTCGTAATATGTGTAAAGAATGTTTCGAGACTGCAATAGATGAACCGAATTACTCATGGACACCGAAAAAAATATGTTCTTCGTATAAAATCAGTACGGAACGATGGAAAAAGGGAGAAAAAAATTGTGAAGCCATTTGTATCTCCTGTGCTTTGGTGACAACATGAAAATTATGATATAAACTGCTATTTCTGCAGATGTGATACAGCTGGGATCAATAGTAGAAATAGAAAATTAAGGTCGTATCACAAAGTGAATTCAGTGAAATTTTCTTTGCCTATTTTGGGAAGAGAGTCAGCGTTTGAAGAAGATCAGGATGATTTTCTAGATACCGACGAAATTGACAACATTATTAATGATCCTCGGAATGAAGATGAGGAATATTATAGACTGAACATAAATGATAGGATCAACAGAGGAGAATTCAAATCCCAATGAAACGTGGATTCATGGTTACCTTCTAACCCATAGTCAGGCCCTAGTCATGTAGTTATGTGGGCACACCCATAATTATGTGGTTATAGAAATTCGCACGCCTAGGATTAAGTGTTTATAGAGGTACTTGGCGATTGGGTTCAAGGGTATAGTGTTAGAAGGATATGGCATTATAACATTATGAGATTATATGAGTCTAATGGTTTGGCTCTTTTGTTCTGTTATCAGATTCATCAGATCCACATTTCCCTCGAGTTCCGAGGTTATAAGCGCCTTCATACCTTGGTTCATGGTGTTTTGGGCTTATGGACTCATGGGGTCGGATGGTTTTGGATTCACGGAATTCTACTATTCCACAGGCATATAGTCTTGGTCATCTGAACATAAAATCCAATTTTCACCGAGTTATGTGTTTATACATGTTATCACACCCTCTAAAATTGCGTTTTTTGAAGTTAGGGAAAAAATGGGAGGTGATGGAGCAAAATTAAAAGTGAATTCGTTTTCAGCGATTCCGAGAATATATAAAAGACCTGGTCTAGTCTTCAATACATGAAAATATATTTTTGTGGTACTATGTAATTTATTAGTAACTAAAATATAATATTTAATTTTGTAGTCTAGGTGGGGCTTTATACTGCAATATTGTACATATAAATATATTATTGTATGAAGTGTAACGTAAACTACAAATGTTATAGACTACTGATGCGATTTTAATATAGATATATAATATTTTGAAGATTGAAATGATTGTTAAATATCTGTATTTAAAAATCTTACATAAAATAGACCTATCTGTGAAGGACAAGAAAAGATTTTTAAGAATATACAAGTATAAAATGAATAGGTCCTGTTAATTTGCAATCTTGCAAGAAACTGGAAACCTTTTTAATGTTATGGTGGCATTACTCTTACTGTGCTAATGAAGTTTATTTTTACAGAAAGTTGACTTAAAAAAATAAGCGAAAAAAATGAAGTTAGCCCACTTTAAAGAGAAAAATTCTCTGATTTTACTTGTGCTTATTAAATTATGTTGTGGTCAGTTCCAGGATGGTAAGTAGATAACAAAGTTAGGAAGTGTTTTTTCTCACTATTTAAATACCCGGTAATTAACCACACCATATCAAAAGGACTTACTATTTGATTCATTTACTTAGAAAGTATTTAGAATTTAGTATTTGAAAGGTGTTTATGGTCAGTAGATAAGTTTTGAAAGCGGAAATGAAACAAGATGAATTAATGAGTCGAAATATATATTTTCTCCAGCGATTTTCCAGTTCATTTACCCCATCTCTGAAGAGGTTTTCTGAAAGACCTTCAAAATACTCATTTACGTATACTATCACCACATCATTTGTTAAAAAACACTTCCCACATAAAAATATCTTGAGGTTTTGGAACAGATAGAAGTCAGACGGAGCCAGATCTGGCGAATAGGGTGGATGTTTCAACAATTCGTACTTTAATCCGACCAGTTTTGCCGTTGTCAAAACAGCTCAGAGCAGGTGCATTGTCATGATGAAAGATGTTTTTTTCTTCTGCAAACTGGACCTTTTCTTACGAATTTTCTCATCCAGCTGGTCCAAAAGAATGCAATAATACTCTCCTGTGATTGTTTTATCGATATGAAGGTAATCAGTTAACAAAATTAAACACAAATAAAACACTAATAATGTTTTTTAATTTTCACTATTTTATTATTTTTCTTGACAATTTCTCCGGACAAATATGTATTTTAAACTAAATGTAACATTATCACTGTCTTTATTGGAAAACAAGATAGGCCAAGCCTCTTTCTTATAATTTTGAAAGTATAAAAATTTCTAATCATGAATGTATGCTTATACTAACTTAACCTAAGCTCTTATATTAGTGATCCTATACTAACTTAACCTAGGAAATGTGTTTATATATACATGAATTTCTTAATGCTAAGACTTAAAACTAAGACTAAAACTACCTTAGTCTAAGACTTACGCTAACTTAAAATTAGGACGTAACATTAACTTAAACTAGGACTAATTATAACTTAACCTAGTATGACAATCTTCTTGTCACGGCGGGCGAGGGGGGGTCATCGTCTTCGTCCGAGTGCAGCGGGTCGGACGGTCTCGGGAACTGGCGGCTGGCGGGAGGTGGGAGTCGGAAGGAGTCCCTGATGCGTGGGTTGGGGTGCTGGAACGCCTTCTCCAGGAACTTCTGTTGGATTTTCCTCATATGTGCCTTTACGGTAGGCACACCGAGGTCCCTATGGAGTTGTCGGTTCCTCATGAACCATGGGGTTCCCGTAATCATCCTCAGGGCCTTGTTCTGCACTGCTGGAAGTTGAGCTCTCCTTGTTTTGGAGTGCTAGCACCAAGTGGGGCAGGCGTAGGTGAGCCCTGCCTTTACTGTGGTGTTGTATACCAGAAGCTTGGTCTGTGGCAGCAACTTACTGGAGCGATTCAGGATGGGATAGAGTTTGCCCAGTAGTTGCTTAATGTAATATTGAATACATATCCTTAAATATAGTATTTTCGTTCAACCTGTTTAAGAAATCCTCAGTGTACTTAGATAATTCTAACTATACAATTGGGTACAATAATATAAAACCATAAATACACATTATACCATTGGAAAAACCTAAATATTTAATCCTGCTTATTGTTCTAGGTAAATCTGGTTGGGTTAATTTCTAATTTTTTTAAAGGTTTAATAACAGAGAGTTGTTGGTTTCAAGTTGTTGATTCAGTAAAATGTTCCTACTCTTATATTTGTTAATCTCCATGCTTTCTAAGAAATTCAACTTTTTGGATTTAGATTCCTTATGAAGAATTTTAAAATTTTCGTCAAAATTGTGGTTTTCTAACATTAAATGGTCGTCATAATTAAAGGTGTTATTTTATTTTATGTAGCTTCTTTTATTACTAAGTTGGGAATGTGGAATCTTTGGCACAATGATACTACTCAGTATATATCACCACTATACCAAACACTTTATTTTTGCACTCGACGCGCGTTTTGCTAACCATGTTAGCATCGAGCGCAAAAATAAAACGTTTGGTGTAGTGGTGATATATACTGAGTAGCTTCTTTTATGTTCGTTAATTCTTTTTTGAAATGATCTACCTGTCTAGCCAACGTAGAATTTTGAGCAAGAACTGCAATTAAGTTGGTATACTCCCGATTTTGTCATTTTATCACTTTTATTTTTGTTATTTTTTATTAGATTTGAAAGTTTATTATTAGTTTTAAACGCGATGTTTAAACTTCTTTTAGACAATTGTTTGGATACAAAGTTGGTTATCTTTCCTGTATAAGTGAGTGTTTTAAAATTACGTTTATGAATTTTAATTGTTGGGTATACCATATTAATAGCTTGTCTATAAGATGTTTTGTTGACGATTTTATCTATTATATCTGGTCGATATACATTGTTAACCGCTATCTGTTTTTATTATATTTAGTTCTTTAATATAATTCTCTCTTGTCATTGGTATGTGAAGAAGTCTATAAATAAACGAGTTAAAAGCAGCAATTTTGTGTGAGTGAGAATAATTAGAGCTATTATGTATTATTGAGTCTGTAAGTGATCGTTTATGGAAGATCGAGAAGTCATGTTTATCGTTAATATTTTTAATCGTTAAATCTAAGAAATTAATTGATTTATGCTGTTCCATTTCCACAGTAAATTTTATATGTTGTTGAATATTATTTATAAAGTTAAGAAATTGTGTAAATTGCCTATCTGTTCCAGAAAAACAAACTAATATGTCAACTACATACCTATACCAATAGAGAAATATATTTTCTAAAGGGATGCTTATGAATTATAGATTCTAGATGATCCATAAAGATTTCGGCTAACAATGGACTTACGGGGTTCCCCATTATTAAACCTTCTTTTGACATATAAAAAACATCGTTAAATTCAAAGTAGTTTTGATCCAAACAAACCGATAGATAATCTAGTAATTCTTGTTTGATTATTATGTTTAGTTTGTATTGGTCTAACAAGTTTTCTGGTCTAATTGGAAAGTTATTTTTATGCAACTTAATTAAAGAATACAATTGAGGGGCATGAGGGTTCATTAAAATTCAATTTTGTTTCTCAAATTCATTAAAAAGTGTGATATCTTTAATACTATTTTAATAAGTCTTTGAAATAATTCTGTGGGATCGTATTTTATAATTTGGAATGTTTTAGAAATGTAGTTTTCTTTTGTTAAAGCTACTATTGATTTACCTTTGTCTGCTCTAGTGAATATGATGTCTTGAGTTTTGGTCTTCTTTTGTAAGGTTTTTGCGATTCGTTTGAATAATGTCCATTGGGTTGTTCAAAGGATTGCAGTTTAATTTGTCTTACTAACATATATTTTTCGATTATGTCTTCCTTGTCAAGTGCTAGTTCGCATTCTACTCCTAAGTATTCTCTGTTTCTTTGATTGTCTTTTGATTTTAAATTATAAAAAAACCCTTTTCTAAAAGATTTGTTTCTTCTGGGGAAAAGGAAGTTTCCGTCAGATTAGTGCAGCGTTTATAAAATTGGTGTGTGGTGTGATCTCTAGAGATTGAAGTTTTTTCTTTTGCTTTTTAAATTTGTTGTGGATAACACTGGTCAACACAAGTCTTGTTTTCTTTATTTTTTTTTTTCTGTTATTGGGTATTTCTATGGCCCTGACTATGAAAAAAAATACTGGGAGATTGCTAACAGCTTTACCTTTTGAAATATACAGTTTTATTATTTTGCCAAAAAAATACAAAAAAAATAATACATTATGTTAACAAAATTTCTATTGAACACTAGCAAATGATCTTTTATAAGATTTCCTTGAATGAACGACTTTAGGTAGATCTCGTTGTAAACTCCAGTAGTAGTCTGCCATCATATGTAAGTCCCTGATAACGCTCTTCCATTGTCCGAAGATCCTGATGAAATCTTTCACCCTGCTCCTCCCTAAAATCACCCAGATTTTGTGGAAATCGGTCTAAATGCGAGTGCAGGAAGTGGATTTTTATGCTCATGTTGCACCCTAGCTCTTGCAAGTTCGATAGCATGCACTCAACAAGCTCGACTGATCGTCAGATTTCTTTTTGCCTAGGAAGCTACTCATAACCAAAACAAATGAATTCCAAGCTTTGGATTCGACTTCAGTCATTGATTTGACAAAATTAGGATCTTTCATGAGTTGCCTAATCTGTGGCCCATCAAAGATACCAGCTTTCAATTTTTCTGAACTTAATCCTGGAAACTTGCGTGAAAGAAAATTAAAACATTCGCCACTTTTGTCAAGCGCCTTCACAAACTGTTTCATTATGCCGAGTTTTCTCCCATAACCTTAGAAACATTTACGTATTCTTCTTTTAAAGTCGTCGAATGTGCAATAGGTATAGATCCGTACTTGTTACCATTATGAAGCAAAACACACTTTAAACTTCTTTTGCTGCTGTCTATGAAATGACGCCAACCACTAGGTTGATACTGTTTTCATCCCATCTGCTGCAAAATACCACCAACATCGTTACAAAAAACTAAATCCTTCTCTTGAGAAAAATACGGTAACAGATTTTTTTCTCGGGTACGATAAAATGTAATGTTGGTTTCCGGAGTAAGCAAATTTTTTTCTTTTAAACGAGATGCTAAAATTTCAGAAGCTTCTTTTGGTAAGTTCAGATCTCTTACTAAGTCATTTAGTTCTTTCTGATTAAATGGTTGAGGTTCTGAAAGGCTACATTTGTAGTCTGAATCAGAGTCTTCACATGATGTATTTCGTTCGGTTTCACAGAGATTTTGATCATCAGAAGATTTAGATGTGCTGGATTGTACCTCTTGTGATTTTAATTGAGGTCGTTGAGCAGAAGATAAGTTAGGATATGACCACTTACATCGATTTCCAGGGTTAATTCCGTTTATTTTCACAACGCAGAATTAGCAATCGTCATGATGGTTTCGAGGTTCTCGCCAAATCATGGGTGATACGAACATTATTGCATCTCTTTTTCCACTGGACCATAACCGTAGACATACCACACATTTCTGGCATACAATATGAGGAACCCATGGCTTGTCCTGATTACGCAATTTTTTTTTAAAGTATTGATGATACGCAGTTTTCACAAAGTCCGATATAGGTTTTCGATATTTTGCAAATATATATTCACCACAAATATAGCAAAAACAATCGGGATTAAGCACATCTTCTTGACGAAGCCTTATCTAAAACAACAACAAAATATATTTTAGTGTCCAATAAAAAACGAAAATCTGAGTAAAAATAGTAAATGATAGTAGTTAGCTATAACTCAAAAACAAAAGCTGTTAGAGAAAAATTGTTGCCATATTTAAAAAATACGCGTCAATTTGAGATAGAAACAAAAAAAAATCACAGGAAACAAGCAATTTTCTTTTTTTTGTTGACCAGTGTAACTGATTCTACTTTTTGTCTAATATGTGAATCGCAGATATCAAATTCTATGTTTGTGAGTCTATTAGTGATTTCACCATGGATGGTTTTCAAGTATATGTTATAGACATCTCTTTTGTTGTACTGAATTTTCTGTTGCTCTTGGTCTTCAAATAAATATATTTCGGATATACATTCAATTTGACACAATAATGGGGAACCACTTAAATCCATTGTAGCCGAAATCATTATGGATCATCTAGAATCTATAATTCATAAACATCCCTTTAGCAAATATTTTCTCTATTGGTATAGGTATGTAGATGACATATTAGTTTTTTTTTTCTGGAACAGATAGACAACTTACACAATTTTTTAACTTTATAAATAATATTCATCAAAATATAAAATTTCGATCTTATGCCAACCATTTAATCTTAGAAAACCACAATTTTGACGGAAATTTTAAAAATATAGAAAGCATGGAGATTAACAAATATAAGAATAGGAACATTTTACTGAATCAACAACTTGAAACCAACAACTCTCCGTTATTAAACCTTTACAAAAATTAGAAATTAATTCAACCAGATTTACCTAGAACAATAAGCAGAATTAAATATTTAGGTTTTTCCAATTTTATAATATATATTTATGGTTTTATATTATTGTACCCAATTGTACAGTTAGAATTATCTAAGTACATTGACGATTTCTTAAACAGGTAGAACGAAAATACTATATTTAAGGACATGTATTCAATATTACATTTAGTTTAAAATTCTTATTCGTCCGAAGAAGACACCATGTACCGAAACAATTGTTACGAAAAATAATAATATAGTGGAAATTAAAAAACATTATTAGTGTTTTATTTGTGTTAAGTTACAATAAATTTCCATCAAATAACGGCTAACTCAGTAAATTAGTCAACAAAATTCCTTCTGCATCCCAGAAAAGTGATGCCATAATTTTTGTGGACGACTTTGACCACTTTGGCTGCTTTGAAGCTGAACAATCGGGCTTAGTCCACTGTGTCAGTTCAGGACTATACCAGTAAACCTCAGTCTTATCTATAGTTACAAATCGATGCACACAATCAGTTCTATTCTTTGTGAAACGAGCCAAATGTTGTTTATAAAGTTTCTTTCGAGTGCGTTTTTTTTTTTTCCGATGTTAGCAAATGCGGCACCCATCTTGTGAATAGCGCTCCATCCACGATTAATCGACAGTCTTCCAATACCATATCTTGTACTTGCACAACAGTTTTCTTCAGTTGTTGTAGTTTTGGACGTCCTGAACGTGAATCATCACTGACGCTTGTATAAGCACGTTTAATCTCGAGTCCATCTATGAACAGTTAGAAATAAAGGCGTAGACTCCTTTAATAGTTTCACTAACTTTGCAGGAATTTTAGTTGCCGCTAAACAAAGAATTTTATCACTGCACGATATTCGATTTTTTCCATTTTAAAAAATACTTAAACACCTCTACTTTAATCAGCTGATAAACAATGAACGACTTGACAAACCGAGTTGAAATTTAGGATGTGTTCATATGACAGATGGAGTTTCAAAATGGTGTTCAGTTTTTGATTCAAGTAATGCTCCATAGGTGTCGCTTTCAAAACTTATTGACTGACCAATATCAAAAAATTTAAATTGTTGTTGATATTGAGAATAAATAAGTAATTAGTAATTATATCCTTATTTGTCAAAAATTCAGGGGACACAACTATTGATATCAGTTCTGATAAATCTTAGTAGTCACAAGTAAAACTTTGGTATTATCGTTATTCACAGTCCTGCTGTAATACTTTCACATTCCTCTCCTGACAAGTAAAAAATTTTGTGTGAATTCGTATAAATAATTGTAAAAAAAATAGATAAATAATTATGTAATAAAAAGTACGTACAGTCTGTTCAGAGTGTGAAATAGATTAAGGCCCTAAAAATTTGATATTGGTACATGTTAAAATTTGATTTTGTCAGTAAATAGCATTAAAAGTATTATTATACCAAAAAACACCTTTAAAATACTTAAGGTTAAGTGGTTTTTTTGTGAAGAAAAAAATATTCAGAACCAGAATTTATCTTAATGCCAACTCAAATATTTTTGTAAATAAAACAAAAAGATTGAAAGAAAGGGTCTAGGCGGTTAAGATGGTGAAAAATGCCCCCAGCGCTTTTGAAAAAAAAAAATATCCTCATGTAGAACATAAAAAAATATGACTTTCCTGAAATTTTCAGCCCTCTAGACCTTCCCATAACCTCCAAAATCTATAAAACGTGATTTTCGGTTTTTTGGCGATATCTCCGGTTCTATTCATCGTAGAAACCTCTTTTTTTTTCAAATTGTAGGATTTTTTATTGCCTATAACATGCTATTTTTTTAAAAAAAATTTGGCGCGAAATTCAAATTGTTTTGAGCGTTTCAAATTTTTAAAATTGAATTAAAAAAAAAACTAGGACTTACTCAGGCCCAAAAAAATATATATATTGTGTATTTTATGTCAAACTATGCCTGTGAATTTTTTCAGATTTTTAGAGATGGGGAAAAATGGTTACAAACGCGAAAAAAAATGCTTTTTTTCGATGTTTTTCCGCATTTTTACCTACTTTTGGGGCATTTTGTTGTAGATCCTTAGTTGCTTCAAAATTATATATATATATATATATATATATATATATATATATATATATATATATATATATATATATATATTATCGAAATACTATTGAATCATTTTATGTAATATAAAGACCATATTGCGCCATTTTTTCCCTTCAAAATCACGATTAAGATAAGATTAAGGCCAGTTTAAGACAAGATTAAGGCAAGATTAACACATTTTTAAGTTATTTTTTTTGTTTTGAGTAATTAGTCATACTTCATAATTCATCCAAATATATAATTTTATAGAAATTAAAACATTTCTGTTTATAAAAACATCATATAGAAAAAAGATTTTCTATATTTAATTGAATTAACGTTAACTTGGTAAAAATCCATATTCAACAAATTAAATACACATGTAAGTGTGATTTTTACTTTATAATATAAATATTTTTTTACTTTATATTAATAATATTAAGTACAAATCACACTTACATGTGTATTTAATTTGTTGAATATGGATTTTTTTACCAAGTTAACGCTAATTCAATTAAATATAGAAAATATTTTTTCTATATGATGTTTTTATAAACAGAAATGTTTTAATTTCTATAAAATCATATATTTGGATGAATTATGAAGTATGACTAATTACTCAAAACAAAAAAATAACTTAAAAAATGTGTTAATCTTGCCTTAATCTTGTCTTAAACTTGCTGTAATCTTGTCTTAATCGTGATTTTAAAGGGAAAAATGGCGCAATATGGTCTTTATATTACATAAAATGATTCAATAGTATTTCGATAATATATATAATTTTGAAGCAACTGAGGATCTACAACGAAATTCTGTGCCCCAAAAGTAGGTAAAAATGCGGAAAAACGACGAAAAAAGAGGTTTTTCGCGTTTGTAACCATTTTCCCCCACCTCTAAAAATCTGAAAAAATTCACAGGCATAGTTTGACATAAAATACACAATATATATTTTTTTTGGGTCTGAGTAAGTCCTAGTTTTTTTTTAATTCAATTTTAAAAATTTAAAACGCTCAAAACAATTTAAATTTCGAGCCAAAATTTTTTTAAAAAAATAGCATATTGTAGGCAATAAAAAAATCCTACAATCTGAAAAAAAAGAGGTTTTCTACGATGAATAGAACCGGAGATATCGCCAAAAAACCGAAAATCACGTTTTATAGATTTTTGAGGTTATGGGAAGGTCTAGAGGGCTGAAAATTTCAGGAAAGTCATATTTTTTTATGTTCTACATGAGGATATTTTTTGTTTTTCAAAAGCGCTGGGGGCATTTTCACCATCTTAACCGCCTAGACCCTTTGCTTCAAATCAAGAACCTAATAAAAATGTATACGAGAATAATTCAACAGAAACATGTTTAAAAGGTTTAAAGCTTTTTGTTAAATGAAAATTAAAATAAATCTTCATTAACATTAGGACATACTGGTTCACAAATGTATAGATTCCCTACTGGTAGAATTCCTGGGGATGCAAAACCATTTCCCAATAGCAAACACGCCCGAATTGAACTGCTGCCTTTTTAGCAACTTTCCCTATAGACCAAACATATGTAAATTACACAGTGATAAGTCGGGAGTGTAAAATGGATATTCTAAAACGTTCCAACGTATGCGAATAAGCAGATCTTAAATCACTCGAGTCCCATGATGCCCTTAGAAGGTTCCCAAGACGTTTCTACTTAAGATGTTTACACACACACTTAGTAATCAGAAAATACGATCATCGTGGCTTTACCTATTAAGGGTATCTTTGACTTTAAAGCACCTATTTGCGCGAAAAGTAATTTCAAACTTTTGGGACATTTTCATCTGATGCTGCAAATCTAGCATATCCAGGCCTGGCCAAACGTTTAATGAATTCTCCTCCGGGTCAAAATTTATTGTATCATTTAACCACCAATCGTTGAAAAGTAACATCCCAATATCTATTAAAAGGAAAGTATTCAACCCATATCTCCTTCCATGGGAACAACACTTACTGAAAACTATGCCGAAAAACTGCAAGTAATCCTACGCACCATGGAGCGAATTAAGAGGAAGAATGAAGGTCGCTGATGTAGTTCAGGTTAGCAGGGTTAAACTGGAACTGGGAGGGAAACGTGGCAAGAACTACTGATAACAGGTGAATAAAGAAAACCTTGGAACTTAAAAACGTCTACCAAAAAGATGGGTCGATGATATCATCAACATCATCATCATCAGCTTATACTGTCCACAGCTGGACGAAAGCCTCCCTCAAGTCTTGCCACTTTTTTCTGTTCTGGGCCGCTTGTACCCAATTTTCAGCCACTCTTTTCAAATCATCAGTCCACCGACTTGGTGGTCTACCTCTACTCCGATAGGCTTCGGATCTTGGTCGCCACTCCATGATTCTTCTCGCCCATCCTTGAACTTAGCAACATGCCCAGCCCATTTAAGATGTAGAATGAATTTGACTGCGTCTTGTATCCTCGCTCTCTTCCTGATAATGTGATTTGGGATGTGATCTCTAAGAGTAACGCCTAACATTGCCCACTCCATCTTTCGTTGCGTAACCCATATTTTATTGATGTTTTTCTTCGTCGTTGTGAGAGTATCGGCTCCGTACGTAAAAATGGGAAATATGCATTGTCAAATACTTTTTTTTTAAACACATAAGAGGGTTAGATTTGAATACATAGGCCAGTTTGCTATATGCAGGTCTACGTTATAAACTGGGTCTTGGATAGATTGATTTTTAGACCAACCTTTCCTGAAGCTTCCTGAAGCATGTGTAACATAGTTTGTGCTTTGTGTATTTTGTCTGTTATTAAGACAATGTCGTCGGCGAAACAGAGGTGATTTAACTTTTCACTGTCAATGTTAAGCCCCATTCTTTCCCAGTTTATTGATTTTAGAATACTTTCTAGAAGTGTTACGAAAAGCTTGGGTGAGAGCCCTGCCACACTCCTCTTCCGATTCGAAATTTGCTGGTAGATTGATTAGTTTGTGTTTTAAAATGAGCTGTGGCATTTTCATATATGTACTTAATTACATTGGAATATCGATGATCAGTACGACACTCAGCAAGCGCTTCCAAAAGTCTCTCAAAAGCCTTTTCGAAGTCCACAAATATGAGTGCAGGAGGCTTATGATATTCTTTTTCAGTGAGGATTTTAACTGTAAGCAGATGGGCGTTTGTTCTATACCTCAAGCGGAAATTTTCCTGTTCTTTTGAAAGGAAAAACTCGAATTTATTTGCTAAACGTTTGGTAAGTATTTTCGTGATTAACTTGTATACATGGCTCAGGAGGATATAACTAAGGCGCTAGTGCAAACATATAGAGAGGCATATACCCAGCAGTGGGTGTAGTGGGCTTGTGATGATAGTGATGATTAATTATGTTCAATTAGGAAAGTGTTTGATAATTATGCTATGTTGTTTATATCCCGCTCCCACTTATCTCATCATTTTTAGGTAATATTAATTAACTGGGCACAGTTAGGCACCAAGGGAGAAGGCGGAAGGTCATATGGTTTCCTGCTCACCTTTATATGCTTTAAAAAAAGTACTTTCCTAACGCTAACTAGAAAGGCCACCCTGTTGCTCCGTGTTATCATTTTCATCATCTCATCAAGTTACAAGCTATCGCCTAATGCGGACGTCAGTCTTCCTTCTTGAAGGTTCCAGTTAAAGTCCCTTAAGGTTACATTATAGCACTTCTGCTATATTTATATAACTGTGTTGCTATCGGTATTTGAATCTTATCAAGAATAGTATCCTGCTGATGACCTCCAATTATATTGATTCTATCTTGATTAGCTACATTTTCTGTTAAATTGAATTTTGATAAATGTTCTCAATTTTCCACAAATTATTTTTTAAAATGGAAAGTCTGCCGTTGCAATGTTTAGTAAAAAGACTGACGGGGAAAAATTTTCCATATAAATTATCTTTTCAATGATATATTTTTAATGAAATTAAATTAGTTAGTAAAATTTTACTTACTTTTACCTAAAAGCTTGCTATTAATCAACTCTCCCCTACTGTTGTTACTCCAATGACTTTTTTAATCTTACGACATGCTGAAATAAATATTCGATTTAAATGTGATTTTAATAATTTTTGGAAGAATTTTGAAACACATCTACATCTTTAAATTCAAGGTATCATTATAGTTATTAAGTTGTAATAGCGTTGACAAGTCGTTAAACGAAAAAATAAGCCACGAAGATGAAATTACCACAATTTGAAATAAAAATTTTTTTGGTTTTATTTGTGCTTATAAATGTGTGTTTTGGTCAGCTTAAAGATCTTAAAGAGGGTAAGTAGAAAATAGGGCTAGTAATTACTTGTCGGTAAATTTTTTTCTTGTGTTTATCTACTTTTCGGTATTTAAATACTGTTTGACAAAAAAAATACATTCAGCAAATATTTAGAATTCAGTATTTAACAAATTATTTAAATAAACTGCTGAAAAATTTCCATGTCCCTTTTGTTTTAATGTTCGGAAAAAGAATGGACTGCGAATTGAAAAATATATAGAGACAATTGTAATATATTTATTATTTACTGCAAATGAAAATAAAGTGTTACTTTTACTCCTAACACATAAATATATTAATTTCAGGACTTTTTTTTTTGTCAAAACAAATTTACGTTTTTAAGTTGGTTCTATTGTATAATTTAGGTGCCCGTTACTTTGTGACAGTACATTTTAAATTTCTAAATGAAATGAAACGAATTACTTTGTTATTTGTCACTTATTTTTAATTAACTGCTATTGCAGTTTCGTAGGTTTTCTACATTGTCAAGCGTAATCCTACAAACTAAGGTGGTTTATTTATTATTTATAACAAATTTCCAAGTGCAATTTGGAATTACTCATCATTAAATTACAATGAACTTAAATTAATTTTTGATAGAGGGTTAAATTACATTATTGTTTCAAATTTGAAGAAATACTTTTCATTATTTTAGAATTTTTTACAAAAATTCCTTCTTAAAAATATATTTAAACTTTCAAAAATGGGCCAAACAGGGTTGAATTCTGAACATCTGTTTGATTATTTAATAGGATTGTATCTTTATTTTTATTGGGCTTGTAGATCTCTGTAGCTTCTAAAATATTTAATTTTCTTCCTTTTTGTGCTTTATGTAATATTTGTAGATTATTTATGTCTGGGAAAATATGATTTGTTTGATGGAATTGGTTAGCAAAGTTGGAGTTTTCTTTTTTAATCTAAAAGATGTTTGGTGTTCTGTAGTTCTAGTATCGACAACTGGCCATAAAACTTAACACGATTTTCAAAACCATCACTAATTTTGAACCCAAATACAGCATCAAAAATTCCATAGAACTGTGTAATCAACTTAAAAATTTTAATATCCCTGACAACTCCATCCTTGCATCATTTGATATAACCGACATGTTTTCCAAAATCCCGAATAAGGAGTATCTAAAAATCATTAAAAATTCACTTGAGAAACTTAATACAAATCCTATTATAAAACAAGAAATAATGATGTTCGAGTTGTGCATAGAAGAAAATTATTTTCAATTCAACAACCAATGTCTGAAACAGAAAAAGGGCCTTGCCATGGGATTCCCACTAAGCCCCTTGTTGGCGAAAATTTTATGTCAGATTTTGAAAACAATTTTCGAGAGTCACAGCGGGCAAACGATTTAGTTTTAAGGCGTCGGTATGTAGACGACATATTGGTCTGTTTTAAAGGAGACGACGAATCTCTCCAATTCACCCTAAATTCCTTGAATAGAATACATCCAAGTATAAAATTCACATTAGAAACAGAAATGAATAACAAAATAAACTTCCTAGACCTCTCCATCACCAAAGATAACAATAAACTCTCATTTGATGTTTTTAGGAAACCCACTTTTACAGACACCACTATTCCCAATAATTCATGCCACCCCAACTCACATAAACTCGCAGCCTATAGATTCATGATTCACAGAGCATTCTCCATCCCTTTAAATAAACAAAATTTAGAGAAAGGATTAGATATAATCAAGAATATTACCCACAATAACGGATTTCAGGAAAAACCGTAGATAACCTAATTAAAAATAAACAAAAACAACTAAATTTAATACATATTTATCCACTCGTTAAAAACGATGAGAAACAAAAAATTTTTCCTCATTGACATATTTCGGACCAATTTTTAATAAAATTGCATATATACTCGCAAAAGACAACACAAATATCTCTTTTAAATCACCCCAAAACTTTCCTTCCTCTTTTTCAATGCCAAAACTCATAAATACAAAGACTCTGGAGTTTATAAACTGTCATGTAATGAATGTAATAGCTGTTATATAGGCTAAACAAGGAGAAATTTCGATACTACATTTAAAGAACACCGAACATCATTTAGATTAAACAAAGAAAACTTTGCTAACCACTTCCATCAAACAAATCAGATTTTTCCAGACATAAATAATCTACAAATAGGAAGAAAGAATAAAGCACAAAAAGGAAGAAAATTAAATATTTTAGGAGCAATAGCACAATTAAAATAAAGATACAATCCTATTAAATAATCAAACGGATGTTCAGAATTCAACCCTGTTTGGCGCATTTTAAAAGTTTTTTAAATATATTTTTAAAGAAGGAATTTTTGTAAAAAGTTCTATAATATTGAAAAGTATTTCTTCAAATTTGAAACAATAATGTCATTTAAGCCTCTGTAATAGATTAATTTAAGTGTATTGCAATTTAATAATGGATAATTCCAAATTGTACCTAGAAATTTGTTATAAATCATAAATAAACCACCTTAGTTTGTAGTATCGCGCTTGAAAATGTAGAAAGCCTACGAAACTGCAGTAACAGATAAATAAAAAAAATAACTGACAAGTAACAAAGTAATTCGTTTCATTACATTTAGAAGTTTGTTCTAGACTAACAAAGTCTTCCTTACATTATTTGACTGTAAAATAATTAATTTACTAATAATTATTTAAACATTCATTCTTGTCGGAAATCAATAATTTTTTCCCAAAATCAATAAAGTTATCCTTTTCGAGATAATAAGCTTTAGTTTCGAACGTGAGCTGCCCTTATAGACTGTTAAATCCCCTTTTGGAAATTAAATAAAACCGGCCACGCGGGCTTACACAATTAGTATTCCGTACGCTGATTGCTTTTAAAATAAAATAAAAGGCTAAGTTAATTACATCCCTGACATTTATATATCTTAAGATCCAATATGTATTTTTATATTTTTTCCTAGTCAATAATGTATAATAGGTATAGCATCTTAGCTGCTTAATAGCCCATAAATTAATCTATCTCAATTTAGAATCTAGTAATGAAAGTATAAAACAAATATTTACGATATATACATTTGTTTAATTATAAACATATAAAATAAAATAAAATTATTTTGACCCACAACTCGGTAGCGGTAATGTAGTAAAAAATATATTAAAATCCTCCACCATTTTGGCAAGCATATTTTTTATACCAAGTAAAATATAAAACGTAATGCACTCGTGCTAATTTTCGCTCAATCCACGCTTAACAGAGAATATTCTAGATTTTTTCAAAATTTTTTGATAAGTACTTTCCGAGATAGGATGGGAAGACATCGAGTTTTGGCCATTTTTTAAAATAATGCAAAGAAAAGTGCGCGCAAGTATTACATCATAAACATTTTTGAACTCGTGTTTTCACAAGCTTTCATTTGACACCCCACTCGATGGCCCTGTAAAATATGTTTTTTCACTCCCGATTTCACCCTCCAAAACTAACTCCTTAAGTTAAAATTCAACTTTCAAAACTACACGGTTCTAACTGGGCCATCAATTCCTAAATTTGTGTCAAATTTGAACTTTATTTGTCAAATAGTTTCGGAGAAAATCGGGTGTGACAGACAGACAGACGGATACCGAAGTAGTCCTATAAGTGTTCCGTAGGGAAAAAGAACCATCTTACAAAACTTTGGCATATCCATGAGATCTTTTAATTAGCAGCTACACCATTAAACCATGATTAATATATTAATAATCTCGCACTTCAATTTCCTTTTTAGGAGATATATGTTTTGAACGGTATACTCTAGGAACTGGAAACTGTACTTCATTAACTAATTGCCTGTATGCGTTACAGTTAATAGAGGACAAGCTAAATCCTCAATTCTGTAACAGCGCTTCCGAAGGTAACTTTAATGCTTTAGTTTGTTGCATCGATCAAGTGCAGCCGTTACGACGTAGTGTAAGAAGTAAGTGGATCAAAGTAGATTTTTTCCTTATTTATTTTTAAGACACGACTATAAATACAGGCCTGTATTTATAGTCGTTTCTTGAAGCAACTGTCCAGGTTGGTTTATTCAAGGCTTTCCTGAGGAGCAATAGTATAAAAAATCAATATAGTGCTAAAAATAATGATAAGTTAAGCATAGTTTAGATACAGAAATATTATGATTTTATCCTTTCTGAGGTATCACCAAGAACATTGTCCTGAGTTTTAATAAATTCAGTATTTTTGCACCAAAATTCAGGGTATTTTTGCTATAACAAGAAGCATATTTTGTGAAAGTTTCAAGCCGATCGGTTCACTTAGTCGACCTGTACAGGGTGAGTCAACGATAGAGTCTCTCATTTGTTTCGGAAAAGACGAAAAAATGTTAAATACAATAGTTTTTAGGGAATGTTAAGGTGCTTAGTTTAAAATTATTTTTGAGTATATAGGGTACATCAAAAAAGTGTGGTCGATATAACATATGTTTTTTAAAAGGAACATCCTATTTTCTAATTTATTTTTAATTTCTACGTAAAATTTTATAACTTTTTTATTAATATTGTTATATACCTAAACCTAGTAGTTTTTTTAATAGTTTTGTAAAAAATTGCCACTAGTGCCATTGTTTTTGAAGGTGGAATACTCATAGTTGGTACAAGTGTTCTATAGAGATAAAAAAAAAAAAAAGATATATGTTCAAAATAAATTTATACATTTCGACTCTTTTAAATTGAAAAATCTCAAATTTTTTGAACGGTACACTCTGTATATTATTATTTTTTCTGATAGATTTTATAAAACCCTCCAACTTTTATTAAGTATGTCATATACCTATTTCTAATAGTTTTCGATTTATTTTGAATTTTTAAATTTTTACCCTTGTTTTTAATACACTTACACTATTGTGAAAACATAAACAAATAGTTAATAATAATTTTAATATAGTTTAACTTATCTAATGATTAATTATTATGACGTAATAAATGTTCAAAAATATGCCCGTCTGCTTGAATACACATGTTTAGTCGTTTTACTACATTTTCCTTCCCTTTCCTTAGCATAAAGGGCGTTATTGTCCTGTACGCATCCCGTATCCTATTTTCCATATCTACTAGTGTTGTAGGGGGATTCACATAAACACGATCTTTAATGTAGCCCCACAAAAAGAAGTCTAAAGGTGTTAAGTCACAAGATCGAGGGGGCCACTGAATGAATCCATCCCTACCGATCCAATTTTGTAAGTAACGATCATTTAAAAATTCCCAAACTTCCCGTTGGAAATGAGCAGGAGCAGCGTCTTGTTGAATCCACATTTATTCCCTTTCAAAGTCATGTTATCAACTTCTTCAAGAAGATGAGGTAATTCGTTTTACAAAAAATTTTGATATCTAGGCGCGTTAAGCGGATCGCGGAGAAAATATGGACCAATAATTCGAAAATTTACTATTTTACACCATACATTAAGCGACCAATGGTTTTAGTTTTGAACTTCCCGGACCCAAAATGGATTACCTGTTGAATAATAATGCACGTTATGGCTGTTAACTGCTCCATTACTGCGAAAAGTAGCTCCATCAGAAAACATTATTTTAGATAAAAAAAATTTGGATCGGCCTCTATTGCTCCATTCATGGTGGTATAAAAGTTTACTCATCGTTCAAAATCACGGTCTTGAAGTTCTTGGTGTATTTCCATATGAAAGGGATGATACTTGTATTTTCTCGTGGTGCGATTGGCCGTAGATTGGATGTGTTAGATAAGTTAGCTAATTGACGGCTGCTGACCTGGGGATTATCTTCAACATGAAGTAAAATCTCCATTTCTTTTTCCTCATTGGTAGCATTCTGGTTTACTACTTTCCGTTTCTTATACTCAACGCTACCATCAAACCCTTCCATTAAGTACTGAAAAGATTTTCTAGATGGTATACGTCTATTAGGGTACTTCGCTCCGTAAAGCCTTACTGCCAAAAGACAGTTTTTTCACGCCTCGCCCAGTATATAAACCATATCAATTAATTCATTTTTAGGAAAATCCATAACTATTACCTTTATAGGTCACTTACTAGGACAAATTAAACTATTTTTACTTGCTTAATAGACATGTCAAAATTTGACAATGCCTACATTTTTGTTTTGTCTTGGCAACTATGTTGTTATAGCGTAAGTGAATTAAAAACAAGGGTAAAATTGAAAAATTCAAAATAAACCGAAAACTATTAGAAATAGGTATACGACATACTTAATAAAAGTTGGAGGGTTTTGTAGAATCTATCAGAAAAAGTAATAATATTAAAAAATTTGAGATTTTTCAATTTAAAATAATCGAAGCATAAATTTATTTTGAACATCCTGTAGCATCTAACTCAAATTTCTGTACATATATTTTTTTTTTCATCTCTATAGAACGCTGGTACCAATTATGAGTATTGCACCTTCAGAAACAATGGTGCTACTAGCAATTTTTTACAAAACTGAAAACTAGTATTTAAAAAAAAAATTGAAATATTAGAAAAAAAAAAGGTTTAGAAATTTTACGCAGAATTTAAAAATAAATTAGAAAATAGGATGTTCCATTTAAAAAAACATGTTATATTGGCCACACTTTTTTGAAGTACTCTGTATACTCAAAAATAATTTTAAACTATGCACCTTAACATTCCCTAAAACTATTGTATTTAACATTTTTTCTTCATTCCCGAAACAAATGAGATAATGGACTTTACTCTATCGCTGACTGTAAATAAAATGAAAAAAAGAAATTTTTCATTTTTTACTGTACAGTCAGTTTTTCAATTTTGTAGGTTATATATGCACTTGAGCGATTTAAAACTAACGGGGATTTGTGGGAAATTGCATTACGAAGAGTTTAGTTTTTTTTTGTCTTGAACCGACTTAAATAATCGGAGTTAACCACATTTTAAAATCAAGAAACGCGTTTTGAAAACTTAAATTCTTTATAAATAAAAGAGCACAAGTTTTTCGAGGTCCAAAACTCAGGACAATACTCCTGGTGATACCCCAAAGAGGATAAAATCATAATATTGCTGTATCTAGACTAGGCAATTTCAAATGCTTTTTTTACTGCACTATTAGTACAAGAGAAAAGTGATGGCACCTTAATAGGTTTATAAAAAACAAAATCTTACAAGTATATACTTAAATACTAACTTCCACTATCGCCTTTCTCAATAAAATTATTAATTAACTCTAGTATTTACAAGTTTATTAAAAAAGCACTTTACAATATAAATAACAGTGTGTTCAGCAAAAACTATACGATTTGGGAATAACCAGATTCGACAAAAATATTTTGCCAGTATGACGTCAACATTGGAACAGTTTAGAGTTTATTAATAAACATTTTTAAATTTTTGGAAAGTCCACGTTTACCAGTCCTTGTGCGATATTTTTTGACTGTACTGTAAAAAGTGAGTTAATTGTCTGTCCGTACCTGTAAAGCAAACAATTATATCGTCTACTTATCGATACCAGTATAGACAATTATTACTATTATTATTATGGTTATTAAATATCATTGTTTTAATACTGTCCATGAAAATTTCAGCAAGTAATGGGCTTAATGGACTCCCCATAATTAACCCTTCTTTGATATTGTAGAATTTATTGTTAAGTGAAAAAAAATTTGGCTTAGACAAGTTCTTAATAAATTAATTATGTCCATTGTTATAACTTCATTTACTTTGTTTTTTGTTAATAGGTTCTCTATTAAAATTACTGTTTCATCTGGGGGAACACTTGGAAATAAGTTTTTGACATCGAAAGAAACTAATTTAGAATTATCTGGTATTGTTATATTCTTAATTTTGTCCAGGAGTTCGTATTAGTTTTTGATACTGTATTTAGGTTCAAATTTGCTATGATATTTGATTAAATCAATTAAAAAGAATAACATCTTATATGCTGGAGCAGACATATAGGAGACAACTGGTCGGATTGGGTGGTCAAGTTTGTGTAGTTTTATGAGTGAATAAAGTTGTGGGATTTGGGGATTCATATTTATTAATTTGAATTTATCTTTATTGTGAATGATGCCTTTAGCCTGTGCAATTTATTGTTTTATTTCTTTTGAAAAAATATTTGTTGGATCTTTATTTAAAATTTCGTACTTTCCTCTTTTGAAAAAATCTAACGTTTTATTAACACATTCGATTTTGTCTGGTTGCTATTACTGTCTTACCTTTATCTGTTTTGGTAGAGATTACATCATTTTGTTTCGCTTTACTCTGAATGGTTTTTACTGTCCTTTGGTTTTTACTGTCCTTTTCTTAGTTGATGTTGTTGTTATTAGATATGAATTCTTTTTTCATAATTTTGGTTGTTTGAAATTTTGATAATATGTTGTTAGGACTATCCTTCAAGGCTATCTCAGTATCAATACTTAAGAATCAAAGAATATCAAAGAATCGGAGACATTAGGTATTGATACTAAGATAGCCTTGAAAGATAGTCCTAACATATTATCAAAATTTCAAACAGCCGAAATTATTAAAAAAGAATTCTAATATCTAATAACAACAACATCAACCAAGACAAGGAGAATAAAAACCATTCAGAGTAAAGCAAAACAAAATGATGTAATCTTTACCAAAGCAGACAAAGGTAACACAGTAATAGCAATAGACAAAATCGACTATATTAATAAAACGTTAGATTTTTTCAAAACAGGAAAGTACGAAATTTTAAATAAAGATCCAACAAATATTTTTCAAAAAGAAATAAAACAACAAATTGAACAGGCTAAAAGTATCATTCACGATAAAGATAAAATTAAATTGATAAATATGAATCCCCAAATCCCACAACTTTATTCACTCATAAAACTACACAAACTTGACCACCCAATCAGACCAGTTGTTTCCTACATGTCTGCTCCAGCATATAAGACGTCATCCTTTTTAAATGATTTAATCAAATATCATACCAAATTTGAACCTAAATATAGTATCAAAAACTCATACGAACTCGTGAATAAAGTTAAGAATATAACAATACCAGATAATTCTAAATTCGATGTCAAAAACTTATTTCCAAGTGTTCCCCAGACGAAACAATAATTTTAATAGAAAACCTATTAACAAAAACAAAGTAAATGAAGTTATAAAAATGGACATAATTAATTTATTAAGAACTTGCCTAAGACAAAATTATTTTTCATTTAATAATACATTCTACAATAGTAAGGAAGGGTTAATTATGGGGAGTTCATTAAGTCCATTACTTGTCGAAATTTTCATGGACAGTTTTGAAACAATGATATTTAACAACCATAATAACAATAGTAATAATTATACTGGTATCGATACGTAGACGATATAATTGTATGCTTTACAGGTACGGACAGACAATTAACTCACTTTTTACAGTATATTAATTCTTTACATAGAAATATCAGTTTTACAATGGAAGAAGAAGTTGAATGGAAAATCAATTTCCTAGACTTAACAATCAGTAAAGCCATGAAAAAACATGAATTTGCAATATATCACAAACCTTGTCATACAGATACCCACAATTCACAATAGTTCTCACCACTCTAACCATCATAAACTTGCAGCTTATCATAGTTTTATACATAGACTAACTAATATCCCCTTATCAGAAGAAAATTTTACTAAAGAATTAAACTAAATAAAACAAGTAGCCGTTAACAACGGTTATTCGGTTACTTTAATCAATAGTATCGTTAGGAAAAAACTTAGAAACAAGGCAATCTCAGAAATATACCCACGTTTTAAGGATAGAAATACCACTTTTAAATGCTTAACCTATTTCGGCAAACCAACGAAAAAACTGGGGAAATTTTTAAATCAAAAAAATATCAACATAGCTTACAAGACTAACAATACTATAGGGAAATATCTTAAAAACTACAAACCACAAATCAACAAAGACAATAAATCAGGGGTTTATCAATTAACATGTGGGTCATGTCCTAAAACATACATCGGACAAACTGGACGTACATTTAGACAAAGAATTACAGAACACGAAAAAAGTTTCATCCATAGAAAATCTAATTCAACATATGCTAATCATCTTTTAACAGAAAATCGCACATTTAACAAGAATTTCAAAATTTTACACACCCAACAAAAAGGTTTAAAACTAAACCTTTTAGAGACAATGCAAATAAATCGATTAAGGACTACAGGTACTTTACTCAACGAGCAGGTAGATTTAAGCAATTCACCATTATTGAATTTATTCTCCTAACTCCAAATCTGTGTGGATTTCCCAATACTATCAATGTAATTTAATTAGGTGTAATATTATAATTAAGAAATTATATAAAACTGTGAATATTAAACCTAACTTGACAGTGTAAAATGTAGATTTGAAGAAGCTGCATAGACAGCGAAACGCGTCATCGCAATTTAAATAATATCTATATATATATATATATATATATATATATATATATATATATATATATATCAATCGGTTTTATAACGTCTTCCGTCTTTCGATGCCTAATTTCCACTCCTCCTGGTTTCTCCATCCCTCCTCCTCCAGAAGCAGATAAAGGTAGCACAGTAATAGCAATAGACAAAATCGAATATGTTAATAATACGTTAGATTTTGTCAAAACAGGAAAGTACGAAATTTTAAATAAAGATCCAACAAATATTTTTCAAAAGAGATAAAAACAAAACAAATTGCACAGGCTAAAGGTATCATTCACGATAAAGATAAATTTAAATTAATAAATATGAATCCCTAAATCCCACAACTTTATTCACTCATAAAACTACACAAACTTGACCATCCAATCAGACCAGTTGTTTCCTATATGCCTGTTCCAACATATAAGATGTCATCATTTTTAATTGATTTAATTAAATATCATAGCACATTTGCAGCTAAATACAGTATCAAAAACTCATACGAACTCGTGGATAAAATTAAGAACATAACAATACCAGATAATTCTAAATTAATTTCTTTCGATGTCAAAAACTTATTTCCAAGTGTTCTCCCAGACGAAACAGTAATTTTAATAGAGAACCTATTAACAAAAAACAAACAAATGAAGTTATAAAAATGGACATAATTAATTTATTAAGAACTTGCCTAAGACAAAATTATTTTTCATTTAACAATAAATTCTACAATAGTAAGGAAGGGTTAATTATGGGGAGTCCATTAAGCCCATTACTTGCTGAAATTTTCATGGACAGTATTGAAACAATGATATTTAACAACCATAATAACAAGAGTAATAATTGTCTATACTGATATCGATACGTAAACGATATAATTGTTTGCTTTACAGGTACGGACAGACAATTAACTCACTTTTTACAGTATATTAATTCTTTACATAGAAATATCAGTTTTACATTAGAAGAAGAAGTCGAAGGAAAAATCAACTTCCTAGACTTAACGATCAGTAAAACCATAAAAAAACATGAATTTGCAATATATCACAAACCTTGTCATACAGATACCACAATTCAGAATAGTTCTCACCATCCTAACCACCATAAACTCGCGGCTTATCATAGCTTTATACATAGACTAACTAATATTCCCTTATCAGAAGCCAATTTTACTAAAGAAATTAAACTACATAAAGCAAGTAGCCGTTAACAACGGTTATTCAGTTACTTTAATCGATAACATCGTTAGGAAAGAACTTAGAAACAAGGCTATCTCAGAAATATACCCATCTTTTAAGGACAGAAAACCCACATTTAATTGCTTAACCTATTTTGGCAAACCAACAGAAAAACTGGGAAAATTTTTAAATTAAAAAAATATCAACATAGCTTACAAGACTAACAATACTACCATATAGGGAAATATCTCAAAAACTACAAACCACAAATCAAAAAATCAGGGGTATATCAATTAACATGTAGGCCCTGTCCTAAAACATACATAGGACAAACTGGACGTACAATTATAGAAAGAATTACAGAACACGAAAAAAGTTTCATCCATAGAAAGTCTAATTCAACATATGCTAATCATCTTTTAAAACATTTAATAAGAGTTTCAAAATGTTACATACCCAACAAAAGGGTTTAAGACTAAATCTTTTAGAGACAATGCAAATAAATCGATTAAGGACTACATGTACTTTACTCAACGACCAGGTGGATTTAAACTATTCACCATTATTGAATTTATTCTCCTAATTTCATGTCTGCATGGGTTTTCCAATACTATCAATATAATTTAATTGGGTGTAATATTATAATTATGAAATTATACAAAATTGCAAACATTAAACCTAACTTGACAGTGTAAAATGTAGATCTGAAAAAGCTGCATCGACAGCGAAACGCGCCGCGTCGTCACAATTATAAACAAACTAGTGGAAATTGACTAAAAACATACATATTTATAATGAATTTCCATCAAGTAGAAGCTACAGCTATCCGAAACAAGTTTTGTTCGTATTTTTTCTTATGACTCAATAAAAAATATTCCGTTTGCATGTTAGTTTTACGTTTTCAGGGCAGTACCCTGCAGAAATTTTTTTCTACGATGAATTTTAATTAGTAGCTTTTATTACACGTACTCTTATTGTGTTGGTCTTATTTTTATTAAGTACGTAAGTATTTTAAATACTACTCAACAATAGACATGAGTGATTTTACAGACATAATCGAAACGAACCGGTAGTAACGTAAACAGAGGCACTCAATTGATTTATTTTTCCTAAAAATAAATTAGGCAAATACCATATTACTAATATGCAAGAATATTTATACGAGGTGCATTCAAAAAGTATGGGCCGTATGCTTATATTTAAGTATTGGCGGGTCTGAACAAAGTTGTACATATACAGCGCCATCTGTTGATTATTTCCCAAGTCACCGAAGTTATTGTTTTATTCAGTACTCGTTTGCCTCTCGGTAAATGCAGACAACCATGTTCGCGAAAATCGTTGTTCCCGCCAGTTGCGAAGCTGTGATTCGATTTTTGTCTGCAAAAGGATCATATTTATGAAGAATTGTGCCTAGTTGATGGACCTACAACAATGGGTGAAGGAAAGATTAGATAGTGATGTCGAGACTTCAAAAATGTCCGCACAAATGTGCATGATAAAGAACGGAATGGCAGGCCTAGTATCCAGACCAATGAAATTGTTCAACAAGTGGACCAAAAAACTGGGATCTAATTGCACTTGAAACAGTGGTTTGGTGGACAACGGTTCAAAGATGACGAGAAACTCAAGATCGTCGTTGTCAACTGGATCAATTCCCAGGCAAAGAACTTCTGTGCAAAAGGATTAAAGAAGCTGGTGCAGCGTTACGAAAAGTGAACGAGGATTATGTGGAATTGTTAAGTAGGAAACTAAAACCGCTAAAAAAAACACTTTTTCTAACTAATATATTTTTTTATGACCAAATGACCC
This sequence comes from Pachyrhynchus sulphureomaculatus, assembly GCA_019049505.1. Lineage (NCBI taxonomy): Eukaryota > Metazoa > Arthropoda > Insecta > Coleoptera > Curculionidae > Pachyrhynchus > Pachyrhynchus sulphureomaculatus. The sequence goes on along the minus strand of CM032454.1, from coordinate 42,306,836 downwards.
TTATTTTTCGAACATGATTCGTAATTTTGTTTGGTTTAAAGTTACACAACACCTCTTTAGTCCGGTTCTGGTATTTATGTAATATCTTCAAAATCACTGACGTCTACTTATCTGTGATATCACAGTATTTAACTTCGTCTTAATTTGGAAATATTTTCGAGAAAACCATTGTTTTGCAAACCTCTTGTTTTTAGATGGACGACCGTTTGAAATAGCCGAATGCTGTTGTTAAAACACGCAGCTTGTGTGAAGGTTATAACATTAGAAATACAAGTTCGGTCGTGATAGTACTATCGCGATGCTTAAGTGCTGTTTCACATACAGGGTTACAGGGAAAATCGTCCTAGATAATTAAGGACGTTATAGTTTAGGTCGTTTCTGACCAATTTGATTCTATGACATGATGTCCTAAACTAAACCGTTTTCGAGATATTGAAGTTTAAAGATTTTCTAAAAAAAACATGTTTTTTTTGCTTTTATATTGATTTTTTTTTTATTAGAGGTTCTCGAGTGCGATTTTTTGGTTATTTTTAGTTAGTCTGTATGTCAAGTATCAAAAGTCATCAAAAAAATTTGAACTAGTTACTAACAGTTTCAAATGGCAGCTTGTTAATGTTTCTAAATTACGAATTTTTACCAAGTGTTTCCTACTTTAAATCAACAAAGAGAAAAAAAAAATGTATGGAAGTTATTCTGCAAATTATTTTAAAAACTTTTACGTCTTTTTAGCTATCAAAAAAGGTATAATACTAGGAGTTTAATAGGAAAACTGTACACAGAATGACACCTAAAGCGGGCTCGGGTAGCAAAAGGTAAATTTTTAGTTCTAGGTGAAAATACGAAAAATACACAAATAAAACAAGAAACCTTGCAATTTAATATTTTTTATTAATTATAATTCATGTTCTATATGGTCGCCCCTATTTCTAACACAAATTCTTATTCTTTTTCTTAAATTACTTTTCACAACGCTGGTTGTGAGGTGCCGCCTCATTTCGTCAGCCGCATCAATTATTTTTTGTCTTAGGACATCCACGTTTTCGATAGGAGTCATCTGGTCGTATACGAGACTTTTCATGTGACCCCACACATAAAAATCCATCGGTGTTAGGTCTGGGCTTCTCGCCGGCCAAGGTATGGGTCCGCCTCTTCCAATCCATTTGTTGGGATAATTGTCATTGAGCCATGCACGAACACTTCATCTGTAGTGAGCTGGGCAGCCATCGTGTTGAAAGTACATGTTTTGTCTCAAACCAATAGGTAGGTCTTCCATCAAATTAGGTAAATCGTTCCGCAAAAAATTGTCGTATTCCTCGCCATTCAAATTCTCTGGCAGGAAGAATGGCCCAACCAAATAATTTGAAATTATACCCATCCACACATCCTTTCGTTCTTTTTTTGTTTGGGTTGCCTTCCTCTTTAGAAGCCCCATAGTGGGCATTGTGGTAGTTTATAAGACCGTCTTTATCGAATTTCGACTCGTCAGTCCATAGTCTTTTCTTAAAAAAAGATGCATCTTCGACATCGGTATTGAGCATAAATCCCCTTCTTCAATGACTTGCACGGGCGTATAGTGGTAAGGGTGTTGCCCAACAGTATGCATACAAACCATACCTTCCATTGCGAAATACCAAGCTGTTGTGCGACAACATTTGTAGATGTGGTTGGGTCCACCTCAAAGAGACGTCGTATTTCGTTTTCTTCGTCTTCGTCAAAGATACGTGGTCGTCCCATGTCAGTCCGCCGTCTTTGTACGGAACCAGTTTCTCGTAGTCTTCGATAAGTTCCATCAAATACGCTAACATCAGGTACACGACGAGTAGGATATCGCAGTATGTATTCATCACGTGCACGCGACGACACTCCTTCGCAAAATCCGTAACACATTAGGATGTCAGCATATTCCTCGTTGGTATATGTTGCCATATTCACAAGCAGAGATCAAAATCCAGTTACGAGCCAATTCACACAGCCAGAAGATGAAACAGATATTTTTGAAAAGCACGGTATAGCACATCTACCACGGACGAATCGCATGAGCAGACTAAAAATCATTCAATAATGTTTAGTGAACAGAAAATGTCACTCGCACAGAGAGTACCCCGACCGGAAAAAAATGCTTACCCAACCCTTTTTATTGTTTGAAGGTGCAGGTAGTAAACCGGTAATTGGTAGTATCTAAATTCTCTTATTATGTTACTCTACATTTTGGCCTATTGAAATCTCATTTTCTTAGAATTTTTCAATAGATCCAGTAGATATTATACCGTTTTAGATAGCTAAAAAGACGTAAAAGTTTTTAAAATAATTTGCAGAATAACTTCCATACATTTTTTTTTTCTCTTTATTGATTTAAAGTAGGAAACACTTGGTAAAAATTCGTAATTTAGAAACATTAACAAGCCGCCATTTGAAACTGTTAGTAACTAGTTCAATTTTTTTTGATGATTTTTGATACTTGACATACAGACTAACTAAAAATAACCAAAAAATCGCACTCGAGAACCTCTAATAAAAAAAATCGATATAAAAGCAAAAAAAACATGTTTTTTTTAGAAAATCTTTAAACTTCAATATCTCGAAAACGGTTCAGTTTAGGACATCATGTCATAGAGTCAAATCGGTCAGAAACGACCTAAACTATAACGTCCTTAATTATCTAGGACGACTTTCCCTGTAACCCTGTATATTTACTCCATCGCTTGGAATCGTCGTTTCATTTAAAACAACTGCTGCAGCTGACAAGCTTTCAGACGGGCGATAAATTCCCAGCGACGGCGATAACGAGCCGTCACTTAGTAACATGACAGAATGGTCCGTGTGCAAACACACTAAAATATTGTGAAATACAAATATATTTTTTATCACCTAACAATGTGAGATTCCCATTGATATGAAGTGGAGAGGTGAAACTTGTAAATTTTATGAAGGTTTTGCCTGTTGAAAATTTCAGAAAGAACCACGCACACTTTAAATGGAAATTGGATTTCGGTGAAATGCTCCTTGACAAAAGTCTCAATTGGAACAACTCGCATAAATACTTCCTACCCTAGTCACCAAATCAACCCCAATCGAGCCCAAGCGAATCTAATCGATCATTTTCTGACAATCGGAAAAAAAAACTATATTTCGATGCTCAAAATAGGATAATAATCGCACCTAGTAAGTAAAATTGGATGCTCTTTCAGATTCCACTATCAGTTTTTTGCCACAACCCCTACAAATCTCGAAAAACGGAGCCGTAAGGGGATGAAATATTAAAATTCATGTACGAGATCTTATACATTCATGTGTAAGGCTCTTTTTACCCAACCAGGGGGAGATAGAGTTTTCGGGTGAGCCGAGTTCAATTTTTTAGACATTAAGGGTATTATTTAGGGTTTACCGGACCTCCAAAGGGTTGTGAAGGGGTTAAATTATAAAATTCATATATAAGCATTTTTTAATCAGATGTGTATCCATGGGGTTTTCGGGTGCCCCGAACTTGATTTTTCAGTTAGAGCCTATTTATCCCATCGAAGGAGGTGAAAAAGAGGATCGTAAGGGAATGAAATATTAGAAGTTGAATCTGCTTGTAGTATGTTGAATTTTTTAGTAATGGATATATTACAGTTATTGCAAATTTAGTATCTTGTACAGGGTGAGTTAACGATAGAGTAAGTTCATTGCCTCATTTGTTTCGGGAATGACGAAAAAATGTTCAAAACAATAGTTTTAGGGAATGCTAAGGTGCACTGTTTAAAATTATTGTTGAGTATACAGGGTACTTCAAAATTTTCTTTTAATTTATTTTTAAATTCTGCGCAAAATTTTATAACTTTTTTATTAATAATGTTATATACCTAAACCTTGTAGTTTTTCTAACATTTCATTTTTTTTTTAAATTCTAGTTTTCAGTTTTGTAAAAATTTGCCACTAGCGCCATTGTTTCTGAAGGTGAAATACTCATAATTGGTACAAGCTATGTAAAGAAATTTGAGTTAGATGCTACAGGGTGTTCAAAATAAATTTATGCATTTCGACTATTTTGAATTGAAAAATGTCAAATTTTTTAAATGGTACACCCTATTCTACAAAACCATAACTTTTATTAAGTATGTCATATACCTATTTCTAATAGTTTTCGATTTATTTTGAATTTTTACCCTTGTTTTTAATACACTTACGCTATAACATCATAGTTGCCAAAACAAAACAAAAATGTAGGCATTGTCAAATTTTGACATGTCTACTAAGCAAGTAAAAATAGTTTAATTTGTTGTAGTAAGTGACATATAAAGGTAATAGTTATGGATTTTCCTAAAAGTGAATTAATTGATATGGTTTATATACTGGGCGAGGCAGGAAAAAATTGTCTTTTGGCAGTAAGGCTTTACGGAGCTAAGTAACCTAACAGACGTTTACCATCTAGAAAATCTTTTCACTGTTTAATGGAACGGTTTGATGGTAGTGGTAGCGTTGAGTATACGAAACGGGAAAGTAGTAGACTAGAATGCTACTAATGAGGAAAAACAAATGGAGATTTTACTTCATGTTGAAGATAATCTCCCCGTCAACTAGCTGACTTATCTGACACATCCCAATCTACGGCTAATCGCACCACGAGAAAATAAAAAATCATCCCTTTCATATGGAAATACACCAAGAACTTCAAAACCGTGATTTTGAACGACGAGTAAACTTTTGTACCACCATGAATAGAGCAATAGAGGCCGATCCAAATTTTTTATCCAAAATAATGTGTTCTGTTGAAGCTACTTTTCACAGTAATTGCGCAGTTAACAGCCATAACATGCATTATTATTCAACAGTTAATCCATTTTGGGTCCGGGAAGTTCAAAACCAAAACCATTGGTCTCTTAATGTATGGTGTGGAATATTAAATTTTCGAATTATTGGTCCATATTTTTTCCGCGAACCGCTTAACGGGCCCAGATATCTAAATTTTTTGCAAAACGAATTACCCCAGCTTCTTGAAGAAGTTGATAATTTTGAAAGGGAACAAATGTGTATTCAACAAGACGGAGCTCCTGCTCATTACCAGCTGGAAGGGGGAATTCTTAAACAATCATTACCCACAAAAATGGATCGGTAGGGATGGATTCGTTCAGTGGCCCCCTCGATCATGTGACTTAACACTTTTAGACTGTTTTTTGTAGGGCTATATTAAAGATCGTGTTTATGTGAATCCCCCTACAACACAAAAATAGGATACAGGATGCGTGAAGGACAATAATACCCTTTGTACTAAGGAAAGTAAAGGAAAATATAGTAAAACAACTAAACATGTGTATTCAAGTAGACGGGCATATTTTTGAACATTTATTACGTCATAATAATTAATCATTAGATAAGTTAAACTATATTAAAATTATTATTAACTGTTTACTTATGTTTTCGGAATAACGTAAGTGTATTAAAAACAAGGGTAAAAATTAAAAAATTCAAAATAAATCGAAAACTATTAGAAATAGGTATACGACATACTTAATAAAAGTTGGAGGGTTTTGTAAAATCTATCAGAAAAAATAATAATATACAGGGTGTGCCATTTAAAATATTTAAGATTTTTCGATTTAAAATAGTCGAAATGCATAAATTTATTTTGAACACCCTATCATCTAACTCCAATTTCTTTACATATATCTTTTTCTTCATCTCTATAGAACGCTCGTACCATTTATGAGTATTCCACCTTCAGAAACAATGGCGCTACTGGCAATTTTTTACAAAACTCCAAAACCAGTATTTAAAAAAAAATTGAAATATTAGAAAAACTACTAGGTTTAGGTATATAACTATTAATAAAAAAAAGTTATAAAATTTTACACAGAATTTAAAAATAAATTAGAAAATAAGATGTTCCATTTAGAAAAAAACATATGTTGTATCGGCCACACTTTTTTTGAAGTACCCTGTATACTCAAAAATAATTTTAAACTCTGCACCTTAACATTCTCTAAAACTATTGTATTTAACATTTTTTCGTCATTCCCGCAACACATGCGATAATGAACTTTACTCTATCGTTCACTCACCCTGTACAACATCTTCAGGTTCGTTGCCAATCGAACTTCGACGAAAAATAGTTATTTCCCGCTTAACATCGATATTATAAATTCTCATCATTTGAGCAGGTGGTAATGCTAAAGTGCATATATAACAAGAAATTCTAGGCATTTTAGTACAGATGTTATTTGTCAGTATTTAAAAATATTTTAAAAATTGAAAACAGAATGAACGTGTTCACTTATTACACCACTACTCAAGATTGAGAGGTTGCACGGAAGTGCTAGTTGGACTATTAGTGGCATGAGGATCAAGGTGTCTATGAAGGCTGTAGGGTTGCCACGTTTCGCTCAAAAAAATCAATCTCATTACTTTATGGTCGTACCTCGTATATTATATTATATTATACAGTCGACACTCTTTATAGTGAAACTCTATATAGTGAAAAACTCTTTATAGTGCAATTTTTTCAAGACCTACATACATAGCAATATATACGGATTTTCTTTTTATACTCGTATAGTGAAAAACTTTCTATAGTGAAATTTCGGTCAACATTTTGGTCTTTCAGTATATAGAGAGCCGACTGTATTATATTATATTATATCATATTATATTATATTACATTATATTATATTATATTTATATTATATTATATTATATTATATTATATTGTATTGTATTGTATTGTATTGTATTGTATTGTATTGTATTGTACGAGGCTGGTTTGAAAAGTCCGTGCAAAGTCCGAGAGATGGCACCACCGGCGCGTATCGAGGTCATGTTTACTTAGTAGCATCTCTTAAATGAACGCACACCAAGTTTCAGCCATATTGGTCCATTTCTTTGTGTTTGGCATTCGTGTGAATCAAGAAAGTCGAGTGATTTTCAAGAAATGGATGAAAAAGAATTTCGTGTGGTGATTAAACATTACTTTATGAAAGGCAAAACGCCTCAGGAGACTAAAGAGAAGCTTGTTAAACATTATGGTGACTCTGCACCTTCGATTAGAACAGTTAATAAGTGGTTTCAAAATTTTCGGACTGGCCATATGGGCACAAGTGACGCTGAACGTTCTGGACGGCCTGTGGAGGTTACGGATGACAGAAGAGTTAAGGTGCGTGAGATTGCTAGTGCTGTGGGCATCTCGACTGAACGGGTACATAATATTTTGCATAAATATTTGGACATGAGAAAGCTATCCGCAAGATGGGTGCCGTGATTGCTCACGCTTGACCAAAAACGGAATCGTGTGAAGTGTTGCAAGGATGGTTTGCAGCTGTTCCAGAAGAATCCGGAGGACTTTAAGCGTCGTTTCGTCACTGTGGATGAAACATGGATACATTACTATACTCCTTAGACCAAACAACAATCTAAACAATGGGTTACCAAGGGGGAATCTGCACCAAAAAAGGCGAAGACCGTTCCTTCGGCCGGAAAGGTTATGGCGACTGTCTTTTGGGATTCGCAAGGGATAATCCTCATCGACTATCTGGAAAAAGGGTAAAACTATTACAGGTGAATATTATTCATCGTTATTGGAACGTTTGAAAACCGAGCCGCAAGAAAAACGCCCACGATTGGCCCACAAGAAAGTCCTTTTCCATCACGACAACGCACCAGCACACACCTCAGCAGTTGTGGTCGCAAAATTAATGGAAATAGGATTCCAACTCGTTTCACATCCCCCCTATTCTCCAGACTTGGCTCCCTCGGACTACTATTTGTTCCCCAATTTGAAGAAATGGCTGGCGGGACAAAGATTTTATTCAAACGAGGAGGTGATTGCAGACACTAATGGATATTTTGCAGACTTGGACAAATCCTATTATTCGGAAGGGATCAACAAACTAGAACATCGTTGGACGAAGTGTATAAGCCTAAAAGGAGACTATGTCGAAAAAATAAAAAAGGTTTACCCCAAACACATAAGTAGTTTTTATTTCTGCACGGACTTTTCAAACCAGCCTCGTATTGTATTGTGTTATATTGTATTGTATTGTATTGTATTGTATTGTATTGTATTGTATTGTATTGTATTGTATTGTATTGTATTGTATTGTATTGTATTGTATTGTATTGTATTGTATTGTATTGTATTGTATTGTATTGTATTATGTGATATTATAATACATAGGGTATCAGTTGATACGGTATATAATATGGTATGATTGCACTCCTTCGAAACAATAACAATACTTGAAAAAAATCAAATATAACGTATCCGAAAACCCCATTTTACTCCGTTACAACCTCTTTTACACCCAGGATGGGGTCTATCCCTTCGGAGCGATGAAAAGGCTCTAATACCTGAAAAATCAAATTCGGCAAACCCGAAAACCCTATAGATGCATGTATGATTAAAAAACGCTTATATATGAATTTTATAATTTAACCCCTTCACAACCTTTCGGAGTGCCGATAAGTCCTAAATAATACCCTTAATATCTAAAAAATTGAACTTGGCTCACCCGAAAACTCCATGGCCCCCTCTTTGGCTAAAAATAGGCTTACACATGAATGTATAAGATCTTATACATGAATTTTAATATTTCATCCCCTTACGATCCCGTTTTTCGAGGTTTGCAGGGGTGTTGCAAAACTACTCGTAATAGCGTAATCTGAAAGAGCATTCAATTTTACTTATTATTTAAGATTATTATCCTATTTTGAGCACCGGAACATAGTTTTTTTTTCTATTGTCAGTAAATGATCGATTGGATTTACTTGGGCTTGATTGGAGTTGATTCGGTGAATAGCGGGGGTAGGAAGTATTTTCGCGAGTTGTCCCGATTGAGATGCTTATTCAAGAGGACAAGATCTATCTCTGTGCAAAATTTGGAGCCATTTCACCGAAACCCAATTTCCATTTAAACTGTGTGTAGTCCTTTAGGAACTTTTTTAGGTCTATCACTAAAAGAAATTTTGTATTTGTGAAAAAATGCTTCCTGAGATTTTTTGCATTTCTTCACGCTTCCGAGCAACTGGATCACTCAGTTGTCACACGATTTTTCAAACGAAAAAAGATACTGAGTTTTAATCCAGTCTACGTTTAATAATGATATCGCTCTAAGAAAAGGAGGTGAAAGTGGTTGGGATGGTTAAATTTTTTGGTATCTTTTTTGAATGACGTGGCTCTTTCCTTATTTCTGATCAATGAAAAAAAATAATTTGAAAATAATCACTATAAACATAAGACTTGAAGAGTCCGTAATCAACCTTTCATTTTTAATCATAAATGAAATACGATTAAAATTTTAGATTTCCTAGGTGGTGGTGTTTTATAATGTATTTTGTTGGATTTTAATAGCTGTATGCGTCATCTAACGTGTAATATAGTAAATATTTAAATTTAGGTATTCTTAGATATAAGAAACTAAAATTTAGTTAGACTCTTACTTTCCGTGTCCTAAAATAGTCGGTACTTACGTACCAGTTCTGCAATCTTCTTTAAGAGAAGGGCAGATTCAATCGTCAACTTGAAATTTCCATCTTTTGAGATTTGCGCGGTAACGAGTAACACCGGTCGGCAATCTATTTACCATTGTATAAGACTGTTTAGAAGATTTTGCGTCGCTTATTTTTCATATGCCTTTATCGATATCGTTATCTCAAGCATGCGCAGTATTAACGCGGAGGAATTGCAAGGTTAGGTTCATCTTCTATATTTTTTTTTTCATCCATTTCATGATTAAGCACACCAGTTATTAGTATTTGATGAACAGACTTCAAATAACTTTTCTTATAAGTTCCAAAATAAGGGAAATCGTTATCCTTAATAAAGGTTTCTCTTATTTTGTTTTAATACTACACAACTTCCAAATGGTGGGCGGATGCTTCAAATAACTATAACAGCTGAGTGCTCATATTTAATTTCTTCCCTTCACTACTGTGCAAGCTCCAAACGATGGACGCATTCTTCAAATAAAGATAATGACAATGATCCACCAAAATAAGCGCTGTAAAATCTCTTTATTATCTGCAAGCGCAAGTTCTTTAATTTCAACTAAGTTATACACGACCATCGGATGCTCAGAGCAAAAATAAGAATAAATCTGAAGTAGGAGAGATATAGATTGATAACACATACAAAGATAAACACACCAACAGAAATAATAAAGCAAAACACAGACGAATATCGATAAACCCTGGAAAATCATATAAAACACATAAACTATCAAACAGACTCGGTCGGTCGGCTCGAACATCGGCTACTCAGAATATCCGCAGACAGCAGGAAGTCATTCAACTTAATAAAGACCTAGAAGAAATTCTATCTTGAGGTGACAGTAACCAAGTGGAATTTAACGCTACAAAAACCCAGGCGGCAGTTTTTTCTAAAAAGTTAACGTTGCTGAACTCGACATAGTTATGTCGGGGCACTCCATTCCTCTAACATCGTCACTCAATTTGTTTGGCGTTAATTTGGGAACAAATATGTCCTGGCATTTCACAACAACTGTTAATCTTTGCAAAGCTCAAATTCAACCCACTATAGAATACTGCTCCCATGTTTGGGTCTCCGCTCCCAAACATACATTTCAATTGTTGGATTCTATTCAGAGAATAGCTGTTCATCTGATTGGAGACGCGGAACTGACCGGCGGCCTTGATTTGCTGGAACATCGAAAAACAGTTGGCGACTTGAGCCTATTCTACAAGTATTTTCATGGAAAGTGTTCGAAGGATGTAGACCGCTTAATTCCTCCCAGAGCGGTGTATGTTAGAAATACACGTCGCCGATTTCTAAAAAAGGCAAGAAGACCTTGCCAAATAACTACCCACCAATCGCACTGCTTCCAATAATCGAAAGTCATGGAAAAGGCTATCAATCAGCATCTTCTAAAATATCTTGAAGAATTCAACAATATTGGCGATCATCAATATGACTTTCGTAAACATAGATCAACAGGAGATCTTCTGATTTATGTAACACATGTTTGGAATAACGCAATTGAACACTTTGGAGAATCTGGAGGGTTGCTCTTGACATATCCAAGGCATTCGATTGTGTTTGGCACGATGGACTGTTGGCTAAGTTACGCTCTTAGGGTATGTCTGAAAAGTTCTGTTTGTGGCTCTCATGTTTCCTCAAAGAGCGTTCTTTACGAGTGGCAGTCGACGGATTTCTTTCTAACACCTTCACTATCAACGCCGATGTACCCCAAGGCTCCATAGTGTCTCCTACTCTCTTGCTCATTTATATTAACGATCTGCTGGAAAAGACCGAGAATCCAATATACAGCTTTGCAGATGACAGTACACTTATCTCTTCATTCACTGTGAACGCTCGGACATCGGCTACTCAGACGAATATCCGCAGACAGCAGGAAGTCATTCAACTTAACAAAGACCTGGAAGAAATTCTATCTTGGGGTGACAGTAACCAAGTGGAATTTAACGCTACAAAAACCCAGGCGGCAGTTTTCTCTAAAAAAGTTAACGTTACTGAACCCGACATAGTTATGTCGGGGCACTCCATTCCTCTAACATCGTCACTCAATTTGTTGGGCGTTAATTTGGGAGCAAATATGTCCTGGCATGAACATGTTGCAGGCATAGCAAAGAGAGCTTCTCAAAAGTTGGGAATATTATATCGACCCGGAAAGCTTTACACTCCACGACAACTGCTAATTCTTTACAAAGCTCAAATTCGACTAACTATGGAATACTGCTTCTATTCAGAGAAGAGCTGTTCGTCTGATTGGAGACCCGGAACTGATCGGCGGCCATGATTCGCTGGAACATCGAAGAACTGTTGGCGACTTAAGCCTACTCTACAAGTATTTTCATAGAAAGTGCATGTTAGAAGTACACGTTGCGCTAATACTTCACATCCGTATGAGGTTCAGCTTGTTGCTCCTCGTACAACGGTTTTCAAGCAGTCTTTTATAGGGAGAACATCATCCCTTTGGAATAGTTTGCCCAGGACTGTATTTCCCACCGAGTACAATTTACAGCGATTCAAGAACAATGTGAATCGCTTTTTCCGCACACATGTCGCTCCTGTAGCGCTTTAGAGACTTCCCTGCAGCACGTGTGCTAGATTCATAAAAAAAAGAACTGGTTGAACTAAATATACAAGCAGCCAACAGCCTGTTCATGACTATAAAACAAATTGCAACATCGAAAAAAGAAAAACACAAAAATTAAGCAAATAGACACAAAATCTCACGAAACAGAGACGACTATTAAGAAATGATCCTACAAATTGCAGATTAGAATTGACAGAAATCGACAAAAAAATAAAGAAAAAGATGAGAGAAGATATCAGACAGTACAAAAACTTTGAAAGTGGGAAAAAGTTTGAAACACCTAAACAAACAAATGAATGAAGGGAGACATCAAATAATAAAACTTATAAATAACGATAACCAAGAGATCGCACAAATCAAAGAGATAAAGGAAGCTACAGAGAAATATTATCAAAAACTATATGACATGAAAATGTCCCCACCGCCAGGGAAAGAAGAAGGAAATAGAGTGATAGTAAGAAATATGGGATTTGAAGAAATTCCCGATGTAACAACGGATGAAATCATGAACGCCCTACAACATATGCACAACAACGAAGAACCAGGAGACGATGAAATAACTAGAGAAATGATAAAGTATGGAGGGACATCAATAATACACTTCAAGCTCTATTTAACAGGTACCTCATAGAAAGTAAAATACCAACACCTTGGATAACAGACCCATCAGCCTGTTATCGGTACTACACAAAATCCTCACTAGAATTATAACATACAGGTTAACGAACAAATTAGACCCTTATCAACCACGTGAACAAGCGGGATTTAGAAGGGGATACAACACTTTGGACCATCTTAAAACAATTAGACTACTAGTGGAAAGAGTAAATGAATAAAAGGTCACCTTGTGGATAGCAATAATAACGCTTTAAGTAACAGCAAAGTCGATGAAAGGTACACAACTCTTCTTGAATACACACAAGTCTCGAGAAATAAGTCTAAAAATAAACTTCACCAAAACCAAATATTTGAGCAACAAAAATAAAGATTACAGCCAGGAATTATTAATAGAAGATGAAAGAATAGGAAAGGTACAAACTTTCATACATTTAGGAAAAGAAATCGATATGTCAAAATACTCTTCCTGGGGTGCTAGTGCTGTATCGTCAGCGTATATAAAGTTACGTGTGAAAGGTTAGTCAGATTTTTCGTGTGAAGACAGGTCTCGCAGTGATTTTACCAATTTTTCATTATTCTTGTTCATAACTTATGTTCGCTAGGGATTTTCTGGGCAAAAAAAACATTTTCAATTTTTAAATAATCATTACTAACACCTAGGTTGAAAAGTTTTTGGTCTGACACATATATGTCCCCTTTTCAAAAAATCCATATGATTTTTAAGAAGTACAACGTTCAAACGATACGTGTCAAAATTTCATGACATTTCGACGATTAATTTACAAGTTACAGTGGTTTTAGTGACACTACTTTTGATGTGTTCAAAACAACGGAAAAAAAAAAAAAAAAAAATCTAATTTCGTGTGTTGATTAAACACTGTTTTTTGATAGGAAAAAATACCGTTTAAGCAAAGCAATGACTTGATAAGTATAACGGGGACTCTGACCCTGGAAAATCACTCATCATTTAGTGGCATGTTCAATTTAAATGCGGTCGTACAGATACAAATAATGCTGAACGCTCTGGATGCCCAAATTAGGTGGTTACACCGGAAAAAACATAAAAAAATCCACAAAATTGTTTTGGATGACCGTAAAGTGAAATTGCGTGAGATAGCTGACACCCCACAGATATCAAAAGAACGTATTGGTCATATTTCGCATGAGCATTTGGGCCTGAGAAAACTCTGTTCGAAATGGGTACCGCGTTTTCTCACAGGGGACCAAAAACAACAAGTTGTTGATGATTCTGAACGCTGTTTGAACTGATTTAAGCGCAATAAAAAGAATTTTTTTCATGCGATATGTGACAACGCATAAAACATGTATCCACCACTACATATTGGAATCAAATCGGCAGTCAGCTGAGTGGACAGCAGATAGTGAAAGCCGCCCGAAGCGACAAAGACACAACGGTTGGCTGAGAAGGTTTTGGCCGCTGTATTTGGGAATGCAAATGGAATAATTTTCATCGACTATGCTGAGAAGGGAAAAACCATTAATAGCGAATATTATATAAAGTTATTGGTGAGTTTGAAGGCAGAAATCGCACAGAAATGGCCCCAAATGAACAAAAAAAAAGTGCTCTTTCATCAAGACAATACACTGTATCACAAGTCAATGGTTACGATGGCAAAATTGCATGAATTGAAGCTCGAAATGCTTCCTCATCCACCATTTTCTCCAGATTTGGCCCCCAGTTGCTATTATCTATTCGCAGACCTCAAAAAATGCTCGCGAGACGGACGCCTACTTTGAAGGCAAAGATAAATCCTTCTACAAGAAAGGTATAGAAATGTTAGAAAAAAAGCCTTGAACTGATTGTATCGCTCTTGAAGGAGACTATATTGATGAATAAAGTCGAATTTTGCAAACAAAATGTGTTTTAAGTAGTTAGACCAAAAACTTTTCAGCCTACGTGTTAATAATACGCATAGTTAATTAAGTATTACTATGTTAAAACGCGAACGAATGTTTTAAATTAATATTTATATTTTTAGCCTGCAGGAAGTATCACACACCAGACATTTCCGCTAGGGGATTTATTGTAGGAGGAAGAAATTCATTAACCCAAGAATTCCCACATATGGTAAATACAGTGTAGTATGCCATAACATATTGTTTGATAAAAAAAGAAAAAATATCGGTGTCAATATTTACACAAATGCGCTCTTCTATCCTCCATGACAAGCTGTTAATCGGTATATATAGTTTATCTAATTTATCTAATATGGACATACATTATTATTTTAAGGGGGATCCTGGAGGTGGGGGTATACGCCCCCTCAACATTATGAAATAAGAAGGAACGCTTCTCATAGTTACAATTTAAAAATCAAAATAGTTATGAGACACGATGGTAGGATACAACAAATCGTACCAAGTACGCATACATAATAAGTACCCGTAAATTCTGTTCTCTTGTTTTTCAATCCTAGCCAGACTGACGAGCCGTGATACGGTGAAACGCGTTTCGGGATGGATTTGACGAATAACAGAACAGTGGATAACCTGCTGAAATATAGGCCTTGCCGGTTTCAGGTATTGTACTTTATTAAAATAATCAGAGTAAAAACTTCTGCTGTAAGTAATAAAAAATAACAGAACTATTATACTCCTTGACTCTAAGAACTGTAAAAAGATGTATATCACAGTATACTCGAAGCAACCCCCCTAATCTCCCAGCCCCACTCTTTTAGTTCCTTATATAGCTATGCTCAAAATTTGTACATTAGCTTATTTAAAAACTCAAAATGCCCATAATGCTATTGAAATTATAAAAAATTTCTAGACATAAACTAGAGATACCCTTTCTACTATTATTTCTAATATTATGTGCCAACCAAATTTGAAATCGATATCCCTAATTTAGTTCTAGAGTTATCATGCCAAGGGAATGATAGACCGATAGATTAACGGAAATGGGAGAATGTTTTTCGTTATCAAAAAAACATAAAACGCGAACAATTATCTTAAGAAGTGACGAAAAATGGATTCATTGGAAAACAAATATTAATATTTAAAATCTATATTTTTACTGTGTAGGAGATATCATAAACTCAAAAAGATCCATAAGGAAATCATAGGGGGAAGAGAATCATTAGCTGAAGAATTTCCACATATGGTAAATACCGACTGACGAATATGAGTTATTCTTTCAATAATTATAATGCATTATTATTAGTTTTCAAGATTTCAAGAACCCTGAAAATGCCCTATAACCTTATATATTCGAACGATACTTCATTTCGCTCATCAGTAATACAGGCAACAAACCGATCGACAAGAGAACAGTATTTGTAAATTAGATCTTTCTTAACTCTGAAACGTGAAGAAATGTAAAAATCTCGCAGGATGATTTAAACAATAGATATGGAGCGAAAACAATAAACCTTTTCCGAAATTGGGCTAAGTTTAACCTAAAATTAGCAAAAATGACCCGTAGAAGGAACTTTTTATTGAAGTACAAGTCAGCGGGCCTTATCCCTAGACACATTGTACAGAACTTTGGATGCATGAACAACTTAATGTCAGATAGACCGAATGATAATAGCAAGATCCAGCGCTTCCAGAGTAAGTTTGTGCCCTGATGAAGGTCCCAACCTAGGACCGAAATATTGGCTAAATGAATATAGTATGAACATCTGTTGATGTCCTTCTTTGCCGAGTTCCCCAACTAGTTTCATAACTTAGGATTTTGTTAGATTCGGCAACTTTTGCTTTCTCTCTCTTTATTTGTTATAGAAATGGAGTTTTTTCAAGATTTAAACAATAGATATGGAGCGGAAACAACAAACCTTTTCCGAAATTGGGCTAAGTTTAACCTAAAATTAGCAAAAATGACCAGTAGAAGGAACTTTTTATTGAAGTGCAAGTCAACGGACCTTATCCCTAGACACATTGTACAGAACTTTAGATGCATGAACAAACTTAATGTCAGATAGACCGAATGATAATAGCAAGATCCAGCGCTTCCAGAGTAAGTTTGTGCCCTGATGAAGGTCCCAACCTAGGACCGAAATATTGGCTAAATGAATATAGTATGAACATTTGTTGATGCCCTTCTTTGCCGAGTTCCCCAACTAGTTTCATAACATATATATATATATATATATATATATATATACCTTTCTATCCTGTTTAAATTTCCGATTGCCTCGTTTGTTTTTTTTCTGTATTAGTTTCTTCTGTTTGTGTGAGTTCTGTATCTTGTTCCGGTATTATGTCTCTATGTTGTTTGTATACTATCTCATTCCCATCTGATAGATTTTTGTAGTCTTCCCTCCAAAATTCCATAATTGTGTCTTCTTCTTTTTTGTCATTTCCTTCTAATTTTTTTGCATCCATTTCCTTTCCGTTCTATGTCCATTTATATTCTCTTCCTTCGATTATGATTTTTTGATATCTTATTTTAACCATTTTTATATTCGTTCTCTCGTTCTCTGCTATAGCTTCAATTCCTTTTGAATTTCCCGTTCATCTTTTTCTCTTAGATTTCTTGATTTTCTTTTATTTTTCATAACAGCTTCTTTATCCTCCGTGTTTCCAATTTCTATCTTGTATATAGTTACTCCTATTTTTATCACATCTTTAATCTGTACTTTTGTGTCCATACTCCTCTCCATAAAATCTCATTCCCGATATTACAATATTATTCCGTACGTTGTCTTTTTTCAGCCTACTCATCTTCCAATCTATACTTCTCATGTTTTTTCTAATTATCTTATTTTCTTCTTTCAATACTTCATTCTTCTTTTTAGTTCCTTCAACTCTTGTTGGTATCTCTTCTGAAGATGCTTCATTTCCTTTATATCTGACATCAGCTCTCTAATCATTTCTATCAAATTGTCTATCTTATCTACTCTTTCGTTTTTCTCTTTCTGTGGTGTTCTTATCAGCTTTTTACTCTTCTTGAATAATCCCACTGGCTCTTCTTTTTCTTGGACTCATCCTCTTTTCGAGTCTCCTGATGTATAATGATCGCTATCCATTGTTCTTTCTATTAAAAAAACTTTACGAGTGCTTCTCGTATATTCCATTTTCAAACACGGAAGAAAAAGAAAAAGACTGTTGTTTGTAATTCTTATCATCGTTCTACGGTGGTTCGCTCACCTTATACACAGTAAAACGATCAAGGTAGTCGCTTATTGTTTCGTTAGCTTCATACAATTTCACACAATTATTCTCATAAACCTCTAATTTTTTTTTTACTTATTGTCTTAATTCTAACACTCCGCTTTATTTCTAGTCCCTCTCGTTTGCAATCGACAGAATAATTAAACAGATCGAAACGCTACCGTAATAATGTTCCTTGAACAAGTTGAATTGCCGGGCGGTCGATTCACATGCACACACTTCGCGATCCGAAACTCAACTCCTTACACTCCTAAAAAAAGGGGTAGAAAGGCATAAGGATTAAGTAAGTATATAACATATATATATATATATATATATATATATATATATATATATATATATATATATATATATATATATATATATATATATATATATATATATATATATATATATATATATATATATATATATATATATATATATATATATATATATATATATATATATATATATATATATATATATGTATATATATATATATATATATATATATATATATATATATATATATATATATATATATATATATATATATATATATATATATATACTGTCCACTGCTATTTCCAGCCACCCTTTTTAAATCATCAGTCCACCAACTTAGTCGACTCTCTACTCCGACAGGCTTCGGATCTTGGTCGCCACTCTATAAATCTCTTTGTCCATCGTCCATCCTTAAACCTAGCATCATGTCCAGCCTAGTTCCACTCAAGATATAGAATGAATTTGACTGCGTCTTAGACTCTCGTTCTCTTCGTGATAATGTGATTTGGGATGTGACCTCTAAGAGTAATGCCTAACATTGACCTTTCCAACTTTTGTACCATGACACATATTTTATAGATGTTTTTCTTCGTCACTGTGAGAGTATCGGCTCCGTACATAAGAACGGGGAGTATGCATTTGTAAAATCCTTCTCTTGTTAAACACATAGGAAGGTTAGATTTGAATACATAGGCCAGTTTGCCATATACAGCCCAGAAGGAACCTATTCTCCGCTGAATTTCATGTATTTGGTTATCTCGTCCTATGCTGATTTCATGTCCCAGGTATTTATATGGGTGCACTTGCTCGATGTCTACCTTATTCAGTTTTATAGTGTCGCTTAATACAAGATTTGTCATAAACTGGGTCTTGGATAGATTGATTTTTAGACGGACCTTTCCTGAAGCTTCCTGAAGCATGCGCAGCATAGTTTGTGCATCTTGTACTTTGTCTATTATTAAAACAATGTCGTCGGCGAAACAGAGGTAATTTTCCCAGTTTATTGATCGTAGAATACTTCCTAGAAGTGTTACGAATAGCTTGGGAGAGAGCGTATTACCCTGCCTTAGTCCTCTTTTGAATCGAAATTTTTTGGTGAATTGGTTGGTTTGTGTTTTAACATGAGCGGCAGTATTTTCATATATGTAATTAATTACAATGGTACATCGATGATCAATACGACACTCAGTAAGCGCTTCCACAAGTCTCTAATGATTTACAGAATCAAAAGCCTTTTCGAAATCCACAAATACGTGCACAAAAGACTTATTATATTTTATACATTTTTCGATGAGGATTTTGTAAGCAGCTGATCGTTTGTTCCATACCCCGAGCGAAAACCTGCGTGTTCTTTTGAAAGGAAAAACTAGAATTTATTTGCTAACCGTTTGGTAAGTATTTTCGTGAATAACTTGTATACATGGCTCAGAAGGCTAAGGAATCGATAGTTTGTAATGTTTGAAGTATCTTCTTTTTTATGCATGATGACGATAGTCGCATTATTCTATTGCGATGGAGTTCCTCCTTCCAGGAGGCATTTATTGAATAGCATTTTAAAAGATTTGATAATTTGTTGTCCTCCTTGTTTAATTGCCTCTACCACAATATTGTCTTAACCTGGAGCTTTGCTATTTTTCCTGTCCTTCAAGGCTGATGTGATTTCTTCTTCCGTGATGTCTAGGATATACTCCGACTCTGATTCAGGATTTTGGGTATGTCGATTTTTGTTCTTTTATCTTGTAAGGGACATAATGGTTTATAAAATAATTCGATGATCTTTTTTGTTTGTAATTACATTACCATGCATGTCCTTAATCTTGCATATACCTTTCCTTCCCATTCTGTTCTTCCTTCTTAAGACTTTCAAGCTTTTATTCTTTCTACAACGTTTTTAATTTCCTCTGTATTTTTTTGTCTTTTGTCTTTTCTAATTTCTAATATCTCTTTTGTATTCATCTGTAGTCTTATCTACCATTTCTCTCCTTTGCTTCATTAGCTGTTTTACTCTTTGATTTGATTTCTGTTCTTTTTATATATATATATATATATATATATATATATATATATATACATATATATATATATATATATATATATATATATATATATATAAACATATATATATATATATATATATATATATATATATATATATATATATATATATACATATATATATATATATATATATATATATATATATATATATATATATACATATATATATATATATATATATATATATATATATATATATATATATATATATATATATATACATATATATATATTATATATATATATATATATATATATATATATATATATATACATATATATATATATATATATATATATATATATATATATATATATATATACATATATATATATATATATATATATATATATATATATATATATATATATATATATATATATATATATATGTATATATATATATATATATATATATGTATATATATATATATATATATATATATATATATATATATATATATATATATATGTATATATATATATATATATATATATATATATATATATATGTATATATATATATATATATATATATATATATATATATATATATATATATATATATACCGCCGTAAAACAAAAATCCACCACCTCTTCTCTAGCACAACATGCACACAATACCGGCCACAAAATCGATTTTGACAAAACCAGAACCCTACAAAAAGTAATAACCTATCCACTAGGGTAATCAAAAAGAAGCCATAGAAATAGAAAAGAGGCCCAACAACTTAAATAATCGGGATGATAGCCAACGTTTACCGAACCCTTGGAAACATATTCTATCCCAGTACCAAGTCCAACCAAGAGAAACAATAATTCAACCATATGTTACTTCACCAACACAAACATTACAAAGAACCACAGGACCGACAACGCGCAGCCAAAGCCGAGCCTCTATTGGCCAGGTCCGTCCGACCAATAGAAACACCCCCGAGTACATAAAACCGGCGCACTCAGGGCCAGTCTCGACACTCAACGCCAAGACACCGACCAGTGATCAACGCTTTGAAAAAGATGGATGAGATTCCATCGAAACGTCAGCGAAACCGTCCATCAAGGGACTTCAAGCTAACACGGGATACCCGAAAAACCATTACTACATATAGTATAGCTAGCGCGTTCGTTTGCAATACACAGCCCAAACTATTAAATGTGGAACAATATTATGTAACAGAGAATATCTATAATCTATAATATATGTAAAATACAATGTCTCTCTGTCTGTCTGTCTGTCCATTAGTGCGTTTATCACGCGAGAACTATTTATCCGATTTACCTGTCTTTTTTTAAATTCATACATATATTCCTTGATCAGGTTATATAATAATAATAATAATCTATATCTATAATAATATATATATATATATATATATATATATATATATATATATATATATATATATATATATATATATAAAATGCAACGTCTCTCTGTCTGTCCGTTAGTACGCTTATCCCTCGAGAACCACTTATCCGATTTACGTGATTTTTTAAATTCGTACATATGTTCTCTGACCAGGTTATAGATATATATTTTATTACATCTATAATATATATAAAATGCAACGTATCTCTGTATGTCTGTCTGTCCGTTAGTGCGCTTATCACTGAAGAACCACTTATCCGATTTTCGTACTTTTTTTAAAAAAACATACATATGTTCTCCGGCCAGATTATAGGCTATATTTTATTACGATAGGTAGCATAAGGAATGAGCAGTGACGATAATAGTGAATGAAATCGGAAAAAAGTTTGCCGCTAGCGCGTTCTCTTGCAGTACACTGCCTAAACCACTAAATATGGAACAATATCATGTAGTAAAGGATATCTATAATATATATAAAATGCAACGTCTCTCTGTCTGTCTGCCTATCCGTTAGTGCGCTTATCACTGGAGAACCACTTATCCGATTTACGTGCTTTTTTTTTAAACATACGTATGTTCTCTGGCCAAGTTATAGGATATATTTTACTACGTTAGGTGACATAAGGAATAAGCAGTGACGATAATAGTGAATCAAGTCGGAGAGAAGTTTGCCGCTAACGCGTTCTCTTGCAATACACTGCCTAAAGCATTAAATATGGAACAATATCATGTAGCAAAGAATATAATATATATAAAATGTAACGTCTGTCTGTCTGTCTGGCCGTTAGTGCGCTTATCACTCGAGAACCACTTATCCGATTCACATGTTTTTATAAATTTATACATATGTTCTATGTAATTCGATATAAACCTAGATAATGGGAGTTAAGGTGAGATAATGAAAGATAATGAGAAATAATGGGAGATAAGTCGAGATAAGCCTCGATAATGGAAGATAAGGTGAGATAATGGGAAATAAGTATAATGGGAGATAAGGAGAAATAATGGGAGATAAGCAGAGATAAGTCTAGATAATGGGAGTTATGGTGAGATAATGGGAGATAAGGAGAAATAATGGGAGATAAGGAAAAATATTGCGAGATAAGTCGAGCTAAGCCTAGATAATGGGAAATAAGGTGAGATAATGGGAGATAAGGAGAAATAATGGGAGATAAGGAGAAATAATGGGAGATGAGCAGAGATAAGCCTAGATAATGGAAATTATCTAGAGATAATGGGAGATAAGGAGAAATATTGGGAGATAAGGGGAAATAATGGGAGCTATTTTATTACGTTAGGTAACATAAGGAATAAGCAGTGGCGATAGTAGTGAACCAAGTCCACGCGAGCGGAGCCGCGGGCCCGGCTAGTATATATATATATATATATATATATATATATATATATATATATATATATATATAGCCAGCGTCTGCGCTGGGGAGGGGGGGGGGCGGGACATCTTCTCAAAAATCCATTAATGGAGAAAAAAAATTATATTTTTAAGGAATATATCTATTAAATAGAACAAAATTAAACTTAGTTTATTAGTACGGCATTAATTTTTTTAGATTAGCCGCAAATTTAATCACCAGTTCCTGCAAAAATTCTTCAAAATTTTTAGAGTTCAATGCTCCGTGAACGCTCATCATAGTGAGCCCCGTCAAATGATCCCATCCCATCGTGCTTCATCAGAAAGTCTGTGTTGTTCTGAGTGTGCCGAAAGACCGCTCAATGGAACAAGTTGTGCATGGCTGTACCAGCAGAATCAAAAAAACTGTCTTTATCGTAGAAAAAAAAAACAATCGACTTTTTTGATCATTTTCGCCAAGTTAAGATCTTTCAGCTCTTCCCCTGTCAATTTCTTGTCCATCTACATATTATACCATATTTCTAGTTATCCAGTCGATAAAAAGTGGCTAAACAACATTTATTGAACTTCAAATCTTTAATATTAATATTTACCATTTGCGAAGGATCCAGGTAAATAAGTGCAAAGGCTGGTGAGTTCTCATTAGAAAATCGCAATTTCAAGAGATATAATTATAGAGTCCCGATTCAGTATGACCAGAGATATCTTCCAGAATTCAGACGCATTAAGTGCTGAAGGGTTGTTCCTGTTCTGTTGCCTTCCTACAATCCTTCGGATGGTCAGTTCCACTTCCAGCTGCTCTATCAGTTGGTTTGCATCCTCCAGCAGTTCATCAGCAATTATTTCTGCATTATTATGATGGTTTTTTAACAAACGTACGATTCGATTAATGTGCTCCGAGGCTTTAATAAAGTCAAGGGTTTTTGATTGCAAAGCATTCACGACAGGTTCTGATACTACAGAATACTTTTAGATCAAAAGCATGGCCACTAACAATGACACTTTGACGACTGCTGAATTGAAGTTCGAGGGCGCTTTTGCGACTGTAAGCATTTCCTTCCGTTTCTAAGGGTTCAACAATCTCTTTGAAGTGTTTTTCTTCGACCTTCTCGTTTCACTCAGCCGTGATAATATCTTGTACAGTCGCAATGGGGTTTCGAATTTCGGAAATAAAATTGGGATCATTCGCTACAAGATTGAGTCTGTGCCATGAATAATGAACGAACAATGCATTTATATACTTTTCTCTCACTATGGTCTGTACCCCACTTACTTTGCCAACCATTGTGGAACAGCCATAGAAACCTAAACTCACACATTTCTCTCCCCCTGTTCAATAACAAACTCAACTACTGCCTTTGCAACTGATTTAGAGTCCAGTGCTTCTAACTCAATAAAACCAACGAACTCTTCGGATTTCATTTAGCTTCAAATCATAAAAGTGAAAGCCTTTATAGAGCTGCTCTTTGCCTGATATATCAGGCTTTTCGTCAGCTAATATGGTGTACGTCTATGCTTTTTTAAACACTTTTAACGATGTGCTCTCTAATGACACTGCCGCGTAAACTCACCATTACACTTTGAGTTTAAGGAGATTGAGAGCTTGCATTTTTTCTAGCATTTTGAAAGTGTTGTTTCAATGATATATCTCCAGTTTCGATACACATACATACACAAGATATGAAAAAAGATATCTCTTTCCGGTTTTCCTCTAAAACTTTATGGTTGAATTTTGTACCTGAATATCAACACAGATATCATAAGTAAATCTTCTAGGTGATTCAGTTGCCCAAACATGCCACTGGTTAGTCAAATTGCATTTCATGGAAGGTCTTACAATGAAGGATACCAAAACCCCTTTGACTGTGCTTGCCTGGATTAAGACACAGTACTTGTACAATCCACCTTTGAAACGCTTGGAATATACCAGCTATAGGAATATGTATCCACCCACTGATAACTAAACTTTCTCTTTAGGTGAGCGTGAGCGAAATCGGCGTCAACGTTGTAGGTGTTAGGTGAATTCCAGCAATCTGTCAGGAACAATTTTTTATCTCTTCTGAAATCAACGACGATCATCCCACATATTTACCCAGGTCATTTTCATGATTATCATTATTATTCGACACTCTTTCTGCTTCCGCAGTATCATAAGTTGAACTCCTGAATTCCGCTCTAGCAACATCTATTCCAGACGTGGAAAATGTCGAGATTGAGCTTTCGCATTCCCTCCCTCTTCGTTGCTAATGTTTCTCATTTCTTACTAGTTTTTGTTTTTATTTTATAATAAACGAAAACCTCAGTTAGTTATCACTTTATCAGTCTTCTCACACTTAGTTACTTTGGTATATTTCTTTAATTTTATTTTTCTTTTTTTGTAAACAAAGAGCGATTTATGACAAAAAAATGTATATTTTTAATTTTTTTGTCGTTTTTTTCGCTTTTCAATTATTATGATTGTTTAGGCTCTCAAGGATCTAGGAGGGAGCAGCTGCCCTCCCCTGCCCCTCGGCTACGATCGGGATATATGTATATATATATATATATATATATATATATATATATATATATATATATATATATATATATATATATTTATAGAGTATTTTATTAAAAATAAAACATTTTGTTATCATCGTCCTAAACTTCAGGAGGTGTACTAATTAATTCCGTACGTTTTTTGTGTTTTTTATTTATTTACTAGCATAATACACCCGATAAAGAAAAACATTCTCCATTATTCTCCATACATTTCACCCACCTTTTAGGTAGCTGGCGGCAAAAAGATGGTGGTTTCAAGTTTATGAATTTCGCTGTCCTCTTTTTGATGTCCTTCAATGAAGTCGAATGGAATTCGGCGCGGTGATGTTCCAGCGGCCAAAATAAATAAAAATAAGACTGCGGCGGAAAATAGACCACGAGAGGAAAACCTCATTCTAAAAAAATCTCGCATCGCTTTTGCCATGTGTGGCCTAGCGTTGTCCGGAACGATTACGATCAGAAAGATCACAGTCATCACTACGAAATCGCTCGTACCATATTTTGCACATTTTATGCGTCCCAACATCTTCTCCCAGAGTTTAAAAGTTATTTGCGCAGCTTCAGGTGCACTTTAAATGCGACGCCTCTGATGCTGCCTGTCAAATGACATCGTTTTCGGAATTATATATTATGGTTCGCAGCTTCGCGTGTAGTGGTAATTTTACTAACACACATAAAAGTATCGAAAAATAGTTTTTAATACTTACCCGTCTTGCCTAATAACATTTTCAAAAACGGACATGTAAATAATTACTTTTTTGAATTGTAAAATTTCTCCTAAAAAACTGGGCAGCTATTTTATATATTATTGTATATCAGGGGGGCTCAAACTTGAACTGCTGGCG
Source organism: Pachyrhynchus sulphureomaculatus (assembly GCA_019049505.1). Classification (NCBI taxonomy): domain Eukaryota; kingdom Metazoa; phylum Arthropoda; class Insecta; order Coleoptera; family Curculionidae; genus Pachyrhynchus; species Pachyrhynchus sulphureomaculatus. The sequence continues at coordinate 42,280,586 of CM032454.1, read as the reverse complement.
ATCTACCTCAATATTGTTAGACTACGATCGATCGACTCTGAGAGGCTGCAAGTAAATGTGATGCAGGATTGTCGTCTAGGTAGGGTGTATCGTGGCATAGATATTAGTTTTCCGCACAATATGCATTTTTTTAGTCAAGGTAAGTGTAGGTCTGCTCTAAAATGTCAATGAAAAAAAACTCATAATTATTCAAAATTGCGAGTTTATTGGTTCTTACAAAACCAACGAGTTCTAGTGTCTAAACTTAACTAAAGAGTGACTTTGGATGTTGAAGCGTGACACTGCATGTCCTCAGCATACTTTTCATAAGATGGTACGTAATTACCGAGTGCTAATCGCAAGCATGATGATATATGTTCGTCAGTTAGTCGATTGCGATATTTTGACTTAATTATCTTCATTTCAGAAAATGCAGACTCGCACAAGTAAGTTGACCCAAACATTGCCGTCAGTTGAAGGGCGATTTGCCTTAAATTCGGATATTTATCTTCAGACATAAAACACCAGAATTTTGTATCAGATGCTGTGGCTTTGAGATGTATGTCTAATATAATCTGCACTAACTCATTTTCAACAGAACATGAGTCCATGTTAAACTGACTTGCTATTTCAGTAGCTAATTCCTCAATGTTTTTACACGAAAAAGGATAACTCATAAATGATGCGATATTTGCCAATTTACTGAAATCATAAAAACGTATTTCGAATTGGTCCAAAATATTTGATAATTCTGCCTCATAAATATCGTAATTCAACTGAGGAATCCTTGCTTTCAAAGACGGAACATTTTTCAGATCCTTTCTTTTCAGCTGATCTATCATAAGTTGCAATTTACGAGTACTTTTGAATGCGTTTATTGCGCTAATCATCTCAATAATAGTTTTTAGTTTACCTTGAAGCTCCAAATTAATGGTGTTTAAATGCATTGTGATGTCTGTCAAAAATGCCAAATCAGTCAGCCATTTTCCGTTTTTCAGCATCTGAATGTCATTACCTCTTTCGTCCAGAAAAGCTGTTATTTCGGGCAATAATTGTTGAAACTTTTCTAGGAATTTTCCGCGACTCAACCACCTGACGTTCGTGTGAAGAACTAAATCAATGTGTTCAGCTGACTCACTATCTTCCAACTGCAATTTAAAGAGCCGTCGTTGCAAGCTACGTGCACGGATAGAATTCACAATTTTTATTGCAACGCCCCATAATCTCCTCCATGTTTAGAACTTTTGAACACAAAACTTGTTGATGTATAATGCAATGGAAGGAGAAAAATGAAGGGAAATCATCATTAGCTCGACACAATGCCACAAAACCGTTTTTGTTTCCAGTCATTGCTGGTGCTCCATCGGTTGTAATGCACATTAGTTTATATATTGGTAGCTTGTAGTTTGTTACAAAATTGAAGAAAACGTCATATATATCTTCGCCACGGGTCTTTTTTTTCAGAGGAATCATTGTCAAAAACTCTTCCTTAGCCGACATGTCATTGAATATCATTCGAATAAAAATACACAGCTGGGCAGTGTCTGTCATATCGGTGGATTCGTCGAACTGTAAAGAAAAGTATGTACATTCCATGATATCATGTTTTAGTTTATCTACCATCTCCTGACTCATGTCTTCAACACGCCTTGTGACAGTCGGACGAGATAACTGAAGTTCTCTAATAGCAGATATAATCTCTGTTTTATTTTTAAAATCTCCAAATAAAGTCTCAGCCGCTTCAATAAATGCTTCCTTCACAACTAATCCATCATCAAATGGTTTCTTGTGTTTCGCCAATATATGAGATATTTTAAATGACGCTATCGTTGCAGCTTTTGATTGTTTGGCTGGTCTTGTGAACATGGTTTGTTCTTTTTTCAAACAAGTTATCAAATCACGTACTTTTGGTTTTCTTAATTCACTCTGTGACGGAAAATCCTTTTCATAGTTTTTATGAACCGTTTTATGATGCCTCTCTAAGTTCCCACGCTTAGGTATTGCAACTGACGCACGGCAAATGAGACAAATGCACTTATCCTTTACCATACAAAAGAAAAATTCTTCCTCACAATCGTTATTAAAATGATAAGTTTTACTTTTCTTCGCCGCACTCATTTTGGACTATTTATTAATAAACTTTGTATCGATGTATGGCCTTCAAGTTACAACTCAGACTGACTCCTATTCCTGCAGGCGCAACATTTATATCGGCGCGAACGAAGTCTCGAATGTTCCCGTCAAACATGCCGCCGAAGTTTCTAGAAAAATCGGCGGGAATCAAAAACGCGGCTTTTCTTTGACAAGTACCGCGCGTTCCTTTGATAAAGCCGCCTTTTGCCGCTAGCAGGGTGTTATTACGATAAAAGAAAGTGATGAGGGGGTTATTCTGGCCTAATTGTGGATCGAATAAATTTTAGTAGTTTATTCATTACATTTTGTTTTAGTTACCTAAAACAAAATCTGTGAATAGTTCTATATCGGAATTTTTTTCTCGAGATCGACTCAAAAAGCACTCGCGATCGACCATTTGAGCACCCCTGTTGTATATCAATAATTTAACATTAACCTTATTCTTTCAGGCAGCAATTGGTTATGGAGAGAAAGATGAAATCGAGTGGTTATGCGGAGGAAGCCTTATATCTGAAAAATATGTTTTAACAGCAGCTCATTGCATCGTAAGATTACTGTACGTATTTATTTACTTTGACTTATTTATACCACTATTTATATAGTTGCTTAAATAAAATATATTCAGTGTTCTAGAGTTTTGGTAATGGGGAAGAATTAAAATTATAAAAAATCGTTCTTTCATTTTTTCAACGTTTCGACACCTATTATTTCTTCTTCAGGTCACTACAAATATCGTAATATGAACATATGTAAATACACAAACATGAAATATTTCATGGTGAGTTTTCTAATTATTAATTTTCTGTTTAGGAAAATTCAAAGAAGTATGTTTCCAATATATATATATATATATATATATATATATATATATATATATATATATATATATATATATATATATATATATATATATATAAAATATATATATATATATATATATATATATATATATATATATATATATATATATATATATTATATATGTGTGTGGCGTTGGTAAAGCAATTAAAGGCTAATCGAAAGATCCACACTTCAGAAGTTCCTTAAAGTGTTCTTTGTATTTGCCAGGCCATCCCAAAACATGTTTCGCCATATCGCGGCTCATCAGTTGGGCTGGTTAGGTCCAGCAACTACACGAACACCATTTTCAGTCCTTATCCAGGTACTAACGGAAAACAATGAGAAAATAGATGCTTATACTGCACTCTGTCAGTGATTTATTTAAAGTCTTTGCAAACAAAGCGGCTAGCACGGCTGACACTTAATTGCAGAAGCGTACCTTCTCGAGCTTCCCGCTCCAAGGCTTAGATGGCGTTGGTGAAGCAACCAAAGGCGAATCGATATATATATATATATATATATATATATATATATATATATATATATATATATATATATATGTATATATACATATATATATATATATATATATATATATATATATATATATGTATATATACATATATATATATATATATATATATATATATATATATATATATATATATATATATATATGGGTTTGAGGACGTCCTCTACTTCTTTTCTCATTCCAGCGCCTCCAGTTGATTACTTTATGAGTCCATCGATTATCAGAGAGTCTTGCGTTATGACCCTCCCAGCTCTACTTCAACGTGCTTACCCTCTCAGCTACATCAGCCTGAAAAATAATCGTGACCAAATGGTAAATCTGTCGCGAGGTGTTTCGGTAACTAAAATTAAATCCTCATCACAATAAATATGTTTTTATTTCATTTCTTGGGTGATATCTATGACCAGCTCTGTTCTTCTTCCTTCCGCTAAGCCCAACACTGTCCATTGACTGACTGACTGCAAGAGTAGTGCGAGATTCTGTGTTTCCTCTACTCGCCTGTTTTGGAAATTCGACATATTCATTTTTAATTTGGAGTATATAGCCATTTCCTTGTCGCTTCGGCCAAACGTTTTGACAAGGGGTAAGGAAGTTGGAATTAATGTTTTTAGGACCTGATATCCTCCCCATATTAGGAGATGAGAGGAGACCAAGACTCGCGTTGCCAGGGTCGCGTCCCTGAAGTATATCGGTCCCCTGCCGGGATCGCAGAGGAGTATATACCCGCTACCGCTACTCTATTACCCTTGTGTAAAATTAGGCATACAAATTATACTCAGTACATACGAAGGCAGCCTTTTAAGTTTTTACAAACGACCACTAGATAGCGCTATTGATATGGGACATTACCATATTGTAAAATTTGACATTTGTTATTGTTAAAACAATTGCAGCTCAGAAATTGGCTCAGTAGTTTGTTTACAGATGATTTTTTACGATTTTATTAAAGACCTAACTCAACAACAATGCTTCAAATCGCTTCGTTCAACTTTTGGTAATGAATCACCATCAGAAAAGACTGTTCCAAAAAACGTCGATGCTATGCCCAACATGATTGAAGAGGATCCGCATGGGTCTTCCCGTGAGATAGAGACATCCTTAGGCATATCGAAGACCCCAGTACATTCGATTTTGCATGAATATTTAGCTGTGAAAAAGATATGTTCCCGATGGATTTCGCATAATTTGATCGAAACTCAAGAACAGGCGCGTGTCAATTGGTATAAGGAAATGCCCAAAAAATTCGACTGAGCTAACATGGGACAAAACTTATATATATCCGAACGGGCCGAAAACTAAGCAACAATCAACTGTTTGGATATTCCAAGATGTACCGAATCTGGTTCTGGAAAGTAGTTCGTTCACGAAGCACTTCTAAGAAAATGATCGCTTGTTTCTTTGGTTACACTGAACATATTGCAACCATTGCTTTAGAGGATCGAAAAACAGTTAGGGCTAAATGATATACAACAACGCAACGCGCAACTACGCAACTGAACACTTTGGAGAATCTTGAGCGGTTGCTCTTGACATATCCAAGGCATTCGACCGTGTTTAGCACGGCAGACTGTTGGCTATGCTACGCTCTTGTGGTATGTCTGAAAAGCTCTGTTTATGGCTCTCATGTTTCCTCAGAGAGCGTTCTTTACGAGTGGCGGTAGGCGGTTTTCCTTCTAATGCCTTCACTACCAACACCGGTGTGCTCCAAGGCTCCATACTGTCTCCTACTATGTTTCTCATTTACATTAACGATCTGCTGGAAAAGACCGGGAGTCCAATCTACAGCTCTGCAGATGACAGTACGCTTGTCTCTTCATTCACTTTGAACGCTCGGACATCGGCTGCTCAGGCGAATATCCGCACACAGGGGGTCGTTCAACTTAACAAAGACCTGGAAGAAATTCTATCTTGGGGTGACAGTAACCAAGTGGAATTTAACGCTACAAAAACCCAGGCGGCAGTTTTTTCTAAAAAAGTAAACGTTGCTGAACCCGACATAGTTGTGTCGGGGCACTCCATTCCCCTAGCATCGTCACTCAATTTGTTGGGCGTTGATTTGGGAGCAAATATGCCCTGGCATTAACATATTGCGGTTATAGCAAGGAGAGCTTCTCAAAGGTTGGGAATATTATTTCGAACCAGAAAGCAGAATATTAATTAGAACTAGAAAGCTTTATACTCCACAACAACTGTTAATTCTTTACAAAGCTCAAATTCGACCAATTGTGGAGTACTGCTCCCATGTTTGGGGCTCCGCTCCCAAACATACACTGCATTTATTGGCTTCTGTTCAGAGAAGAGCTGTTCGTCTCATGGAGACCCGGAACTGACCGGCCGCCTTGATTCGCTGGAACATCGAAGAACGGTTGGCGTCGACTTGAGTCTGTTCTACAAGTATTTTCATGGAAAGTGTTCAAAGGATGTAGACCGCTTAATTCCTCCCGAAGCGGTGCATGTTAGAAATACACGTCGCGCTAATACTTCACGTCCGTATGAGGTTCAGCTTGTTACCCCCGCGTACAACTCTTTTCAAGCAGTCTTTTATATGGAGAACATCATCCCTTTGGAATAATTTGCCCAGGGCTGCGTTTCCCACCGAGTACAAATTACGGCGATTCAAGAACAACTTGAATCGCTTCTTCCGCACACGTGCCGCTCCTAGAGCGCTTTAGGGACTTCCCTGCAACACGTGTGCTAGACCCAAAAAAAAACAATTTGTTTGCCAGAAGACATCGATAAAATCAGGAAAAACAACCGACAACATCGCATCATTCTTCATCATAACAAAACCAGAGCACGTCAAACAAATTGATTATTTGAAAGAGAAAAACATCAAATTAATGTCTCATTGCCCCGCATTCACCTGATTTAAAGCCTCACGACTTTTTTGTTCCCGAATGTCAAAAAAAAATGCATGGACAACAATTTCCATCACCTCAAGAAGCTGTTGAATCCTTCCAAAACCATGTTTTTGAGGTACAAATTTCAAAGTGGAAAAAATGGTTCAAGAATTGGTTCGAACGCATGCAAAAGTACTAATAAATCTGAACGATCGCATTGTTTTTGTAAAAACTTAAAAGGTGGCCCTCGTATCATTTTAAATTAGTCCATTAGTTTAAAAGTGTTCAGTAAATTTACATCGTATACTACAAGGCGAACAACTAACTGTAAATTTAAAAAAAACGACAGCCGAATTACGTGTTGCGTCTTATTTATCAATTTTGGCAATGATTTTCAGTAGTTTTGCCGTTATCTAACAATAAAAAAAACATTTTTTATATATTTTAGTGGTGATCCTAAATGGGTACGTCTTGGTGATTTAGATTTAGCAACTACGACAGATGATGCTGAACCTCAAGATTTTGCAATAGTTCGAACTGTAGTTCACCCTGAATATGCACCACCTTCACTTTATCATGATATTGGGCTTTTAGAACTCGATAAACAGCCCAGATTGACAAAATATGTTAGTATAGCATGCTTATACTCTTCCGATTCTACACCGGAAACAAATGTGATAGCTTCTGGATGGGGAAAAACGGACTTTGCTGGTAAATCGATAAATAATTATAAATTAATTTTAGGTATTCAGTTAACATTACAAACACACATAATATTTTATATTGCAACTTGCAACAGTTTTAAACATTTTATGTATATTGAAGAAAATTGCTTACCATAGGTTAATAAGTTTCATAACTAATATAAAATTTTTACGTATAGTCAATATACTCTTACACAAGTCTAGTGCGGTATGTGACTCCCAATAAAAAGTTGTACTATTTTTTTGTGTTTGATGTGGTTGATAAAAATTTTGTTGGCGTAGAACTTACGAGTATCTTTATAGGAGGAATTAGGGGATTAATTTATTTATTTATTTATTTATTTATTATCAACGGTAACACCATTTCTACAAAACATCAACAATATGCAAGAGAAAAACAATGTAAATGAACAATATAATTAAAGCTAGATCTAAAACTAATAGGTCAGAATGCAGGGTATTACAATCTAAATTAATCACATTAAAGGTAAACAGTACTTGACATATAATATCAATGGGAGACTACTCGAAAATTAAAAAAAACTCTATAGCGAGGTCAGTTGCTTGACCATGCTTTTGAATCGGTGTACTGGGCCATCAATTAGCAAATTGTATTTATCAAAATTACCCTGCATTCTAAAGATTGGACTATGCAAGCCATAGTTTCTGGTGACATTAGCTGGGTAAAATAACGACCTGGCGCGGGTACGATGTACGGTATGAAAAGATAATTTACTAAGTAAATACTCACAGTCAATATACCCATTTAGGAGCTTAAATAAGAAATATAGCTCAGCTTGCATTCGTCTGTCCTGAAGACTGTACATATTTAACAATTTTTGTACCAGGTCATAGTTGGTGTGTCCCTCAGTTAAAGGAATTTTCAGTTTAAAAGGACAGATATGTAAGAATTTTTTTTGGACACTCTCCAACTGATTAATATGGACATTATAAAAAGGAGACCACACCGGGCTTGCACATTCCAAAATCGGTCGAACGTACGAGCAATAAAATAATTTAAACACATTACAAGAAAAATCGGCACTAAATCTATCAATAAAACCAAACACCTACCGTCTCGCTGCACCACGCTCATTTGATGGCCAATGAAAGATAAAGAACAATCAAACATCACACCAAGATCCCTAATCTCATGTACCCGTTTTAAAATGGTTGCATTTATATTATAATCAAACTGCATAGGACTCTTTAATCTGGAAAATGATATACAGGAGCATTTATCAGTATTCCGACTTAAGACGTGTAAAGTTGTAATTGGATAAAACATTTCTAGCTGATTGAATGATTTGTCTTAAGGTTACTTAAACTTTTTCTGAAGACTTCCACATAAAATTAGGTCTTTGATCCCACTTTCTATTTGTTAATGTTATGTTAGTGTTGATGTTAGATTGTAGATGCGCAGATCCCAGCAGGCATCTCCCGTTGTGATACCATCCTATCGGCTTGAGCTGCGTGAAGTTGCTTAAGTTTAGTGGCTGTGCCTATGTCTCTGGATTCACTGTGGGAAAAATAGCATGATCAAAAAATTCTGAAGGTAAAATACCCCTCGTTAGTATCTTCGGGTGTGGGCTGATTCGGGAGCGTCAACATGCGGAGATCGTAATTTTAAAATGGGTTTTTATAACAAACGAGGTTTAAACTCCAATAAAAATTGAGTGCATCAACACCTGCAATCAAATAAGCTTCATGTACTCGCTCTCTGCGAAACCAAAGTCAGTTCATGGACCAGCATAATCAACTTTCTCTATCTTGGGTACAACTTCTATTCCCGGTTTCGGAGTAACTTTGGAAGCTATCTTTTTGTCAAAAGTGATCTATCTCTCTTGCCAACGAGAGGAGGCTCTGGAGCCCCGACACTGTGATGTCATACTGTTAAAAAAACAAAGTTCAGCCGCTGTATCTATCCTCCACCAAGTGATACTACGTTTACAACAGGTTTCGCTCCTCTTGTAGATACCATCGATCATTTAGAGATTAATTATTCAACTAGCTTAAGTATTTAAATACGGCCGACGAATAAGGTCGTGAAGCTGAACTATTCTCAATCAGTTTATAGTTTTACTCAGCTTATCGATGAACTAACACGGACTCTCTTCTTCATTTTTAACTACCAATCCAGAGATTTACACTGTCACCGTAAATCCTCTGTGAGATTCTTCAGATCATAAACTGCTTTCGATATCGAATATCGTACCGATTAGTGGCAAAGAGGCTCCTAAACTGCGCAAGATTTGGCACTACGAATCCACTAAATGCATGCTGCCAACTCATGCAATATTTTCGAACTTTCCCTTGGTTAGACATTTGTTTGAGATCCGACGACTTATCTGACTGCGCTAAGGAGGTTTCCGAAGTTATTTTGGCTGGTATGGAAACTTACTTCCCTTTTTCTTAGAAATGCCCTTCCAATGCAAGCCTCGAGTTTGACCGAAAATGACACGAACATTTAGCCTACCGACCATGTGGTGAAAATCCTAACGTCATAAATCGTGGCATCTTTGTTTGTGCCCGAAACAGATGCAAAAAAACTATAGACAAATTTAAGAAGGCACACAAGCAAAGAATTAAAAATAAACTTCTTGCCTGCTCCAACAATTCCAGGTCCTTTAGGTCACTCGCTAAGGAAATCAGTCAAAATTTGACCAAATCCCCTTTACCACCACCCACATGCCGAGATAATACTATTGCAACTACCTCTGTTGAGAAAGTCACCTCGTTGACTGAACTCCTTCTTTCACTTTCTATTGTCGATTCTTAAGGAAAAATGCCATCCACTATTCTCATATTGCAGTCAAGGAAGCCCGATGTTGTCTTCAGACAGCGTATCATAAAACGCATTTTAATGAAATTAGACACCAAAAAAGCATCTGGTGCTGATGGACTAAGTAATTTGTAATTCGTTTATTACTAAAGATATCTAACATCAAATATGTACACAAACTTAAAAATAAATAAATTTTACGATCTATGAATTAATTTCGAGGTCATAACAATTAGCGTCATTAAATAGTCGTTTTGTATGTAATCGACCAGTGATTGACTCAGAAGACAGCTTATTTCGCTGTTTTGTTTTCATAAGATTAATATACAAGAATATGCGTTCAACATTAGCGGATGAGTGGGGCAGTGATAAAAGAGTAAAGATGAAAGTAGACAACAAAGGAACATTTGAGTGTCATCGCCGTACTTTAGTAAGCTGACATTATTCCAAAATAGTTCTATGTCATTAGGAAATGTTTTGATTTGTTCCCAAGTCTTAAAATACGCCACTCTGTATCAATTTGTTGGCAATCATTGTTCTGAACAATATTGGGAATCAGGAATTATCGAAAAGAGTTTTGCCACTTTTAACATTCGTTGGTTCAATTGTGTCTAAACCTTTTATTGGATTATTTTTCGATGAAAATCGTGCAGCTATATTCTTGCAAGCTTCGATATAAAAATCTAGGGATCTACGTTTAAACAAATTTACTTGATATGAGCTTAAATCTGAATTGCTAAGTAGTGTATTAGACGCCGCAGTGCCATAGTATACCGTATCGATATCCATAAAATGTCTAGAATTTTTAAAATCAACATTTTCGATTAGAATACTTGCTAAATATTCTCTTTTTAAAATGCAATCAAAAAAAAGTTCTTAATGTTTAACTTTGTTTAAATCGTTAAATAATGGTAACACACAAAATCTAAAAATTGCAAAAATAGCGATGTAGTGGAATTTTGAAGCTTCTCTAATATATTTTCTACAGCTAAAAGATGATCATTATTAGATACTTGGTCTATGAAAACAGAAAATTGTTTCAATACTTTTTTTTATTGCTACACGTACTGATAACCAGTCTGTCTAAGAGAAGTGAAGTATTTTATCTACTTTCAAGTCACAAAAAATTTGAAATTCTTTAAATTCTGAAACTCTTTTTGGACTAGAAGAAAAGCAATTGTAAATGTCCCTTATAAGATCCTCTATAAAGCCTGGCAGTTTGGTACAAGCATATGACGCGCAAAGATGAAACGAATGGCATGTGCACTTAAGTATAAAAATATTGAAGATTTCGTTTTACAGCAATGTCACAACAGAATTATTAAGCCCCATCATTACGTTTGCTCCATCAGATGCAAAACCTATTAGATTATTTTTATATGGAATATCAGCGCTTGTAAAAAAGGTTTCAGTATGTTCAAATAAGGATACTGCATTAGCAGCTTCTAATGGAATAAGAGCTAAAAAAACAATCACAGATGCGATGCTCTTTCGCATATCGCACGACTAAGCGCAAGTGTTTGGTTGTGCTAAGATTAGTGGACTCGTCAATAATAAATGAAAACTTAGTTTGCCGCAGATCTTCACATAAATTATCAAAACTTTCTTTACCTATAATATGATCAATTATGGCGTGAGTTTTCGTCGTCGAACATTTTAGCTTTTCAGCCGTTTTTGAATCAGAACAAACGGACTATATCAGTTTCGGTAGGTGCTCCATAATGGTGAATGGTAGATTATGTTCAGCAACAAACCAGGGTAATCTTACTTCACCTGAAAATATAAAAAGGAATTAAAAAAGATGTATCTACTATACACTGGTAGAATACAAAGTAATATAACAACGTACTGGTACTTAGTAAAAAATAATGAAATATTTTTACCTTGTTTAATTTTTATTTCAGGTTTTTGAGTTTTTGTCACAGTAAATGATGATATCTTTGGTTGTGATTTTATATTCTTTGATGATACCGAGTGTACTTGTGAAGAATTGTATTTCCTAAGAGCGTCTTTCCCTGATGTAATATTAATATCCCTATTACAATACAATAGGCATAGTTTTCGCTTTTACGCTTTCTTGTAGCCAGCCTGAAAATTCTTCTTCCCATTCTTTTCTATAAAATTGTAGGTATTTTTTTCGTCTTTCACTAGCGCTTGGACTAGGTTCTTTATGTGACGACATTTTGACTTGGTATTATAATATTATTTTTGGTAGATACTACTAGTAGACGCTATTAGTAACTCGGAAAAAGTTTCTCTTCTAAATAATGAAAATTAATGAAACAGTAAAAACCTAATTCTTGTTTATATAGACAAGCGAATTAGCTCGAAGGATCCTCTAAAAATGAGTTACGAGTTGTAGGACACAAGGGTATTCCCCGGTTTGTGGTGTACTGGATAATTTAATGTAAAGTTTTGAGAGCAGTTTGATAGGTGTTAGTGGAAATAGTTGTGTCACAGACCCTGATCTCGCTAGTTTCTAAATTGGAATATTTACACTCGGACGTAGGCTAAATGCTGATATTAAGCAGAAAAAATTTTCATGTGTAGTATTTTTTGTCAATAAACTAATATGTTAGTTCTTGAGAAGATAATATTTGAAATATAGACGATTTTTAAAATATCAATCAGTTAACTTCTTATTTTTTTTTAGGTGAATCAAGCAGTCACCTTTTAGCTGTTGACCTAGAAATAATTGAAAATACTAAATGTAATGTCTTCTACAAGAGCATATCTAAAAATAAACTAGCTAATGGTGTCGTGGATAGAATCCAGCTTTGCGCCGGTAGCAATGGAAAAGATACATGTCAGGTATGTATATGAAGTAGAATTTTGGGAAGCATAAGCTGACTAAGAAGCTAGAAACAGTTTTCACACTGTAAGTCACGTACTGGAAGGTGGATTGAGTAGCTTAAAGTTGTCACTGTCGGTCCCAAGCCCGGACAAAGGAGGAGGGTTGTAGCGGTAGGCCAGCTCCCTACCCTATGTAAAAAAAAGCCTCTGCTAAAAAAACCTAATCCAAAGCCTCGGAATCGAACGGATATACGAAGACGAAAATAGCAAAGAAGAAGGGCAACGATATGTGGTACATGGAACATACAAGGTCTCTCCAGGAAAGTAAATGAAGTTGTAAATGAATTAGAAAATCTTCGAGTGGAAATTGCAGTACTGACGGAAACAAAGAAGAAAGGAAAAGGCTCCGAAAGTTGGGGGCATTACGATCACTTTTATAGTGGAGTGCCCAAAGAAGATAGAGCAAAACAAGGCGTATCCATACTAATACACAGAAAACTGAGGAAAGTCATAACCACCTGGGAACCGATTAGTGAAAGAATCATAAAGATGAATCTCAAAATACTAGGTAATAACACAACCTTACTGGGGGTATACGCTGTTAACGACGACGATCTGGCTAATAACAAGAATTCATTTTTTGAACAACTAAATGAGGAAATACGCAAAATTGGAACATCAAGAGAGATATTACTTTTGGGTGATCTAAATGGAAGAATAGGAAGGAAAGAACACGATAAAGTGGTAGGAAAACATGACGAAGAAGTTACTAACGACAACGGAAGAAGAATTATAGAGATATGTGAAGAAAACAACCTTACAATATTAAACGGACACTACCAGCATAGGGATATTCATAAATATACGTGGAGACAAACAACAAGAGATTTAAAAATTATTATCGACTATATGATAATACGTCAGAGATCTAGATTAAACTTCCTAGATGTAAGGGTCCAAAGAGGGGCTTCATGTGGCAGCGACCACTACCTCGTGAAAGGAAAGATAATCTTACGAACAACACGGGAAAGCAAACTGGAAGATACAAGTACACAGCACACAATAAGTGAAACAACAATAAGATATAATACAGACAGCTTACAAAATGAAAGTATCAGAAATCTATACAAGAGTAGACTGGACCAAAAGATACAACGGACGGGATTTGTTAATATAGAAGAAGAATATAAGTATATAAAGGAATGCCTACACGCAGCCGCACTGTAAGCATTAGGGTACCAAGAGAAAAGGGAAAAACAGCAAAAACCATATTGGTGGGATGAAGAAATTGAATACGAAATTGAAGAAAAACGGAAAAGCTATCACAAATACTTAAGTTCAAAGAGCACAAACGACAAAATAAAATACAAAGAATCCCAAGCTAGAGTACGCAAAATGATTAGTGACAAAAAGAACAACCAATGGGAAAAGACATGCTCAAGACTCAACACTTACATAGGAGGAAGAAAAAGCATAGAAAACAGGAGACTTCTTAAAAATATGAGAACAGAACGGAAAAGAGAAATCGTCTCACCAATAACACCAGAAAAATGGAATCAATATTTTACAAATATGCTAACAGAAGATAGACCAGAGTTCAAAAGTACCCAACATGGAAACCCAAATATAGTTATACGAGGATCCCCAATAAGAATAACAACATCAGCAGTTAAAGAAGTATGTAAAACGCTAAAAAATGATAGAGCTCCAGGACCAGGAAACATCCCAGGAGAGATAGTAAAATACGGAACTGAAAAGCTATTTAGCGCTTTGAGGAACTTATTCCAAAGATGCATTAACACATCAGAAGTACCTGAGGAATGGGAAATATCATACATATCAACAATTCATAAGAAAGGAGACAAAAATAATTGCGATAACTATAGGAGAATAACGGTTACAGGATCTATTAGCAGAATATACGGAAAAATACTTAAAAATAGAATAGAAACGGAATATGCGGACGTAGAAGCTGAAGAACAGGCAGGCTTTAGAGCAGGAAGATCCACAATAGACCATCTCTTCTCACTGACACAAAACCTAGAAAAGAAAACCGCATTTGATCAGGAAGTCCATGTCTTGCTTGTTGATTTAAAAAAGGCCTACGACAGCGTGCCCCTAATGAGATTGTGGGAAACACTACAACAGAGTAATGTAAGCACCGAAATAATTAAAGACGTAAAATCCTTATACCAAGACGCAAGAAGTAGTGTGAAAACCAAATATGGTATAACAACAGGGTTCCCGTCACAAAGGGTCTCAAACAGGGCTGCTGTATATCCCCAACGCTATTTAAAATCTGTTTGGAGGGTGCACTGAAGAACTGGAAAAGGAAATGCAGCAGTATGGGATTACCACTGGATGACGATACTACATTGTACACGCTATTATTCGCAGATGACCAGGTAGTAGTCGCTCAGGACATCGATGATATGGAATACATGACACGAAAACTTATGGAGTAATATGAAAAATTGGGCCTATAAGTCAATATTAAAAAGACCGAGTACATGTGCGTCGGAGGACAACAGCAGGACTTGAAACTGGCCACAGGACACACCATCAAACACTGTGCCAGTTATAAGTATTTGGGAACGAGAATATCTAGGGACGGAACACTGGAAGAAGCAATATTCGAGAGGAATATCCAAGGAAGAAAAGCGATTGCAATGCTTAATAGTATACTATGGGACAAAAACATAACCATTAAAAATAAGAAGAGAATTTACAACTCAATAGTGAAAAGTATAATAACTTACAGCTCCCAGGTGTGGCCATTAAAGGAAAGAACAGAAAAAATACTAAAAGCTACAGAGATGGATTTCTGGAGACGAGCAGCCAGAAAATCCAGAAAAGACCGCATACCAAATGACACGATAATGCGAGCTTTAGAAATAAAGCACGAAATTAGGCATCGGAAGACGTTATAAAACGGATTGATATATATATATATATATATATATATATATATATATATATATATATATATATATATATATATATATATATATATATATATATATATATATATATATATATATATATATATATATATATATATATATATATATATATATATATATATATATATATATATAAGTCACGTACTAAGCCCATTTCTTCCATTTTTTGCTGTTAAATTTAAATGGAAATTCTAGAATGGAGTGTTATTGGTACAGCCTTAATTACAATTAAAATCACTTTTATGTCGTTTAGGATCTGATTTAAGCTGAGTGTTAGGTTAGTAACAAGCAATATCTTTAGAATACTACAGTAACATCCTTCTCTGTTCAAGTGCACAGACCGAATAGCTTATAAATTATAACTTTTCCCCATTTTTAGGGTTCCGTACTGAACACTTCAGTGTCCGTACGCCCGTCTGTCTGTCACACCCTCTTTCTCCGAAACTATTTGACATAAAAAGTTAAAATTTAGCACTATTATAGGAACTCAAGGCCGCATCAGAGCCGTGTAGTTTTGAAAGTTAAATTTTGCCTTAAGGGGTTAGTTTGGGGGAGTGAAATCGGAAGTGAAAAAAAATTTACCAGGTCATCGAGTTGGGTGTTAAATGAAAGCTGGTAGGAAGACAAGTTCAAAAATATATATAATGTAATACTTGCACATACTTTACCTTGTATTATTTTTAAAAAAATCGCTGTCCCCCTTATCTCGAAAAGTATCGATCAGAAAATTTTAACGATTAAACGAAAATTATCACGATTACCTTTAATAATTTATCTAGTGTACAAAAAAAACAAAAATTTCAATAAAGATCGGTTAAAATCTCATTTGAGATGTGTTTTGTGAAGTCACTGATCATTTTATACTTCCGTAATAAAAATTATTATTTTAAAAGAAAACACTAATTGCGCAAGTCCAACTTGCGCTTGATCGGTTATTTATTCAAGGTTTTTAATTTTGCAGGGTGATTCTGGTGGCCCGTTACAAAGAAAGAAACCAAATTATCCTGCCTATCAAAAGGTCTACGATATTATGGGAATAACATCGTTTGGAAGAGGATGTGGTTTGGGAAATAGTCCTGGAATATACACTCGAGTTTCGGCTTATTTAGATTGGATTGAAAATATTGTATGGCCTGATTTATAAAAATAAAATTTTATTCATGCAGCTCCTTTAAATGTATTTTTAACTTTATAAAATAATAAAGTAAAGTCTAGAGCAGTGATTCCCAAAGTGGTTTAGGTGGACCCCCAGGGGTTTACGGGAGACTCGACGGGGGTCTACGTTGGCGTGAAAAAAAAATGGGGGTTCACCAGTTGTAAGTGGGGGTCCACGAAAATTTATCTGGTTTCGATAGTAAAGAACAAAATGTTGGCTTGGCTTTACCTATCAATGTAGGCAGATAATACACTACGCAAAAAAATTAAGGGAGCAAAAAAAAAATCGGTGATTTTTGACAGGCTGTATTTCGGTGAAAAATGGTGGTATTGAGACTTTAAAAAAAAGCATTTTGAAGCTTTAAGATTCTAATTTTCAGATTTTTTGGCTAAAATTTTTTAGGAGCTACGGTTCTCATGCAATCCTAACAGATAGCGCAAAAAAATAATATTGCAAATATTTTGCTTTTTTTTTTTTGGTCCACGGACTTGAATTTTTTTTTTTTCAGTTAGGCCGGCATATGGATCAGATAGCCTGTTTATTTAGCATTAATTTCCTTCTTTTAAAACCTCCCTTAATTTTTTTGAGTAGTGTATTTTAAGAAGGTCAGCGACTGTTACTTGCATATTTGATATTCAGTACAACGCGCGTCGAGACCTTCAAAGCGCCTCCCGCCCACAACGCAACCCGTTCAGACGTGCAAAGGGATGAAATACGACTTGTGTTGTGCTTGTAATCTTGCATGAACTTGTTTGATTCTTCACCAATATAAATACGAATGCCAAGGACAAACGTTAGTTATTTGTTTTCCGGAATTTTGAAAAGAAAAGTGTGAGTGAATCGATGTCAGTGTTTGCCAGTACCGGAAAAAGTAAGTACCTGCCTATTTGTTATTCATACTTTTATTTTATATTGTAATAATATTATATTTGTTATGTTTTGCGTGTAGTAGGTACGTAATAAAAATTAAATACTGAACAGGGCCATTACCGGAAAAAGTAAGTACCTGCCTATTTGTTATTCATACTTTTATTTTATATTGTAATAATATTATATTTGTTATGTTTGCGTGTAGTAGGTACGTAATAAAAATTAAATACTGAACAGGGCCATTATTCGATACTTCTATAAAAGAGCAGAAAGCCGAGAAAGATTGAACTTTTAGTATTTTTTATTATAAAACTATTTATTTACCCGACTGTGGTGATTCACTAAAGGAGAGATATGATTGACCTGCATGTTTGTACATATTTCAGTGCCAATGACTAAAAATATTTTCGTAAATTGTACGTGTCTTTATATACCACTCGTAACGTACATCAAAGTCATAAATAAATCATTAAAATCGCGGAGTTTTGATGTCAAAATATTCTTTAAAAGTATTTTCTCTCGAATTTACAGAAATGTATCAAAATATAATTAATCAAAAAATATTTTATATTACATTAAAATAGGATCAGCCGTTTTGTGAAAACCTCTATATGGGTCTTAGCAGTTTATTGCTTTTAATAATTAAAATCAGTTTTGCCGCCGGCATTTTGGTTTTTTCATTGCAATAATTAATTAATCCTATTTTATTCTGTTAAAATAGCCATATCCTGTTAAAGTCGCCTTATGATTACTAAAACAAACATTTTTTTCTTTACAAGTAGGTAACTGATACGAAACATGGCTGAATCTAAGAAGAAATGGCGACAGTACAGTGTTGATTATTTGAAATTTGGTTTTCTTCCATCAAAGCCAGACAAACGATTGCCCATATGCCTTTTATGCAACAAAGTTTTGAGCAATGACTCTATGAAACCATCGAAGCTCGAAGATCATCTAAGAAGGTGTCATCCTGATAAAATAGGTAAAGATTTAAAATAGTTTCAAACATTGAAGGAAAAATATGGAAAGAGACCCACCGTGCACAGTATGGTCGCTTCAGCGTCTCAAAGTAACGATGATGGCTTGCGGGCATCTTACAATATCTCATTGCTTATAGCGAAATCTGGAAAACCGCACACCATCGGAGAACAGCTAATTTTACCCGCTGTTGAAGAGGTTTTAAAAACTGTTCTGCACAAACCTCCATTTGACGTACTCAAAAGAATTCCTTTGAGTAACAACACTGTACAAAGCCGTATTGATGAAAGGAGCTCTGATATTGAAAGCTTCTTGTGTAATTATCTGCAAACAACTCATTTTTCTATTCAACTAGACGAGTCAACTTTACCTGGTAATGAAGCATTATTATTGGCATATGTTCGATTTGTTATGGACGAAAAAATCCATGAAGAGCTGCTATTCGCGAAAACTTTGGAGACGGACACTAAAGGCGAATCAATATTTAATGTCCTGAGTGATTTTTTTAAGGAAAAATCGATTCCATTTACAAACATTATTTCGGTGGCAGCAGATGGAGCTCCTGCCATCTTCTGGCGATATGGTGGGTTTATAAGCCATCTTAAAAGAATTATACCAGGAGTAACTGCAATTCACTATGTCATCCACCGACAACACCTGGTAGCGAAAAATTTGAGTGATAGATTGCACCAATCGCTTCAATTTGTGATTAACAAAATAAGAAGCAATGCGTTGAATACCCGTTTATTTACACAATTGTGAGACGAAAATGATGAAGACTTCCAACGATTGCTCTTACATATTGAAGTACGCCGGTTGTCGCTTTTTAAATCAGTTTTAGAGTTTCTGGAAAGTAAAGATCCAGATTTAAAAGAAAACCTGATCAAATTGAAAGCAGACATCGCGTATTTGACAGATTTGTTCAAAAAATTTAATGACATTAACTTGCAGTTACAAGGGGACAGCCTAAATTTAATAAAAACAAAGGGTGTAATTTCGGCTTTTCTTGGAAAATTGAAATTTATGAAGCAAAATATTAGTCGGCGCGAATTCTTCCAGTTTCCAAACTTGTCACAGGCAGGCAGGTCTTGATGAGGATATTCAGACATACGTTCAACATTTAAATGCCCTGCATGATGACTTCAAAAATAGATTTGAAAATATTCTGAGGATGGAAATACCACCGTGGATCATAAATCCATTTGATGAAACGGAAGTGGCGAATGTGGTATTACAAGAGGAGCTACTCGAGCTTAGCACCAATGAGGAGCTGAAGGTGAAATTTAAAAAGGCTATCAAACGTTTTGGCTGCAGGCAGAAATACCCGAAAAATATCCTGTGCTGTGGGAAATTGCGAGAAAACTTTTGATAGCGTTTCCCTCGTCATACCTTGTCGAAAAAAGTTTTAGTGTCGTTACAAACCTATTAACAAAAAAAAGGAGCAGATTGAACATCACAGAACGGGGAGATTTGCGGTTATTTCTTACAAAACTGAAGCCAAATATTGATAATTTGCTGTCAATCCATCAAGTACATCCCTCCCATTGACTATTTTTTTTTAATTGTTGATTTGCATTGTTGAAGTTACGGTACGTTATTAATGTTTAATTTTAATTCTATTAAGTCTGTAATCATATTATTTTAATAAATAGAACACAAGAAAATATATTATTTTTCTTTTTATTTTTACCACTCCGAATTTAGGATTGACGCAAATTTCCATCGTTAGATCTAATCTTCAAATTTTTTGACCAGTTTTGGGAATATGGTAGAAATGTAGCAGCAGGGGGTCCACCGAAACCACTAAAATTTTGAAAGTGGTCTACGAGAAAAAAAAGTACCTCTGGTCTAGAGCGATCTCAAAAAAAGACCAATTTAAGGCATTTTTTTAATTTTTATTTTATATTATCTACGAGGGTGGATTGATAAATGGTAAATTTCTACAAAATGGTGAGAAATTTTGTGGTGTGGCATAACTTGATAAGCGTGGTTCTCGTAGGGGTTGTGTTCAAAGTAGACGCAACGCGCAGTTATTGC
Organism: Pachyrhynchus sulphureomaculatus; assembly: GCA_019049505.1. Lineage (NCBI taxonomy): Eukaryota > Metazoa > Arthropoda > Insecta > Coleoptera > Curculionidae > Pachyrhynchus > Pachyrhynchus sulphureomaculatus. The sequence continues at coordinate 42,259,979 of CM032454.1, read as the reverse complement.
GCAGCTATCGTGTGTTGGCAGTGACATATGTGAGATGTTTCGTAGAAATTGATAAAGCCGAGTCCATCACTGGACTTCTTCTCCAGCTCCTTGTCTCTTTTTAAGAGGCAGATTGGGGTTCTTATCTGAATTTCTTAGTTTTAGCCTTTAGTTTTAAGTAGTTTTAAATGTCATTTATATATATATAAACTTTTGTATTTTGTCTTTATGAGTTAATGGGCCTGTCCCGTAAATAAATAAATAAATAAATAAATAAATAAATAAATAAATGATAAAACATTTTCATTTTAAAAGAGTGAGTGGCGGCCCAGATAAAACTTGAATGAAGGAAGTTCACGAAGATTCTGCTGTTATTGGTTAAATAAATTTAAACGTGGCCGTTCAAACACTGTAGATGCTTCACTTTCAGGAGGCCCGATGGAGGTTTCTTCTGAAGAAATAGTCGATAAAATTCATGGTATCGTGATGGAAAATTCTTGCATTAAGCGTCGCAAGATTGCTGAAATGTTAGGCATCTCGTATGAATACCAGCTGTACAAGTACGAAATGCAGATTTCAGACAACAGATGGTGCACCAAAGCAGTTTGTGCTATAAAGATTTGACACTGCGCCATTTTGTTGTGTCATCAACAAGTGTCAAGACGCGCACGAGTGATAAATTGGAAAAGTATGTGCATAGTGTTGTGTTGTTGTGTACAATATGTCGAAATTTATACCGAACAGAGAGCATTCGCGGACTGCATTAATTTTTTGTTTTCATTTGAAGAAAACTGCTGTTGAATCATATCGATTACTTCGACAAGCTTATGATGAACATGCTCCATCGCAAAATACGTGTGAACGATGGTTTCGGCGTTTCAAAAGTGGTGACTTCGATGTTGCAGGCAAGGAACGTGGAAAACCGCCAAAAAAAATACGAAGATGTGAAATTGCAAGCATTGTTGGACGAAGATGATTTGCAAACATAAAAACAACTCGCCGAGCAATTGGGCGTTAGTCAACAAGCTGTTTCCAATCGGCTACGAGAGATGGGAAAGATTCAGAAGACCGGTAGATGGGTAGCACATGAGTTGAACGACAGGCAAATGGAAAAGCCCAAAAACACGTGTGCTCGCTCGGTACAAAAGGAAATCGTTTTTGCATCGTATAGTTACAAAGGATGAATAGTGGATTTAATTCGAGAATCCCAAGTGCAAAAAATCATGGGTAGACCCAGGCGCACCATCCACATCGACCGCAAGACCGAATCGCTTTGGCAGAAAGACGATGCTCTGTGTTTGGTGGACCGGAGGGGAGTGGTCTATTGTGAGCTGTTAAAACCTAGGGAAACGGTTAATACTAAACGTTACCAACAACAATTGACCGATTTGAACCGTTCGCTGCTTGAAAAAAGGCTAGAATACCGAAAGTCATTTTTCTTCACGACAATGCTCCATCACATACAGCAAAACCAGTTCGCGACACGTTAGAACCACTCAGCTGAGAAGTTCTACCCCATGCGGCTTACTCACCAGACTTGGGTCCTTCCGATTACCACTTGTTTGCATCGATGGGCCACGCACTTGCTGAGCAGCGCTTTGGTTCGTACGAAGATGTGAAAAAATGGCTCGATGAATGGTTCGCAGCAAAAGGGGAAGAATTTTACCGGCGTGGTATTCACAAATTGCTCGAAAAATGGGAAAAAAGTATAAAAAGCGATGGAGCATACTTCGAATAAAGTACTTTTTGTCATTCTTCCCAATTTAATATGTTTTTTTAGAAAAAAATCCGCATTTTATACTTCTACATGTATATATATATATATATATATATATATATATATATATATATATATATATATATATATAAATATATATATATATAATGAGGTGAAAAGTCTCAAGACCTTTGATGAAAAAACAATGGTTTTTGCCAAAATCGATTTTATTCTTTAACATAGTTTCCTTCAAGAGCCATACACTTATTCCGGCGATCTTCAAATATTTGGATATATATATATATATATATATATATATATATATATATATATATATATATATATATATACATATATATATATATATATATATATATATATATATATATATATATATATATATATATATATATATACATATGTATATATATATATATATATATATATATATATATATATATATATATATATGTATATATATACACATATATATATATATATATATATATATATATATATATATATAACATATATATATATATATATATATATATATATATATATATATATATATATATATATTTAAGTAAAAATGTCACATCCAGAAGGACTAGTGGTCCTAGAAAAAGCGTTAACTTATGTAGAACAACAAGAAAATGCAACCGCCGCGGACGTTTTGCTTATCAAACGTTGGAGAGACATTGCAGCCAAAAACAGAACTAACGCAAAACGAGTGCAGTTAAAAATTACCTCATTTTTAAAACATTAAAGTTAACATTGAAACTGTTTTATTTTCGATTTTCCGTACATATACATAAAATAAGTAAACTAATTGTTCTATATTTTGTTTTAATAAATACTTATGTACGTAAAAGCATATCGTATAAATGCGTTTTAAGTCAATCTGCAATGTTGTATTCATTCTAAACTTCTATTTTATAAAAAAAAAATTCGGATTAACCGAAATTTCGATTTCGATTATCTGAAATCACTTTGGTCCATATTATTTCGGATAATCGAGATTCTACTGTATATATATATATATATATATATATATATATATATATATATATATATATATATATATATATATATATACATATATATATATATATATATATATATATATATACATATATATATATATATATATATATATATATATATATATATATATATATATATATATATATATATATATATATAGATATATACATATAGCATACCTTCCGTGGTCTGAAAAAAAAGGAGACTGAACACGTTCTTTTAACAGCTGCTTTTCATATCAGATGCTGTCTCAACCATATTGAATATATCCTCAGATCCAAAAAATATTTTCTAATAAAATATAAGTCAGCCCCTATCAGGGGCGTGGATCTCTTGATCACATTTGAATTAGTTAAACATGAACATCTCTTACAGTCATTTGATAACTTCTCTAGTCTCAATCTCTTCCCATATTTTTAGTGTTAATTTTAGTTAATTTCAAATTAAGATTGAGTTCAGGGTTAGAATAGTTTTTACTGTCGTTCTCTACAATCTGTAAAAATGTCACCTTTGCGTGGTTTGCGGACAATATATACTCAAGTCATGCAGAAAAAAATTTAATGATCAGATTCGTAACATGTGTAAAGAATGTTTCAAGACTGCAATAGATGAACTAAATTACTCATGGACACCGAAAAAGATATGTTCTTCGTGTAAAATCAGTATTGAACGATGGAAAAAGGGAGAAAAAAATGTGAAGCCATTTGTGTCTCCTGTGCTAGGGCGACAACCTGAAAATCATGATATAGGCTATTTCTGCAGATGTGATACAGCTGGGATCAATAGTAGAAATAGAAAAACATGGTCGTATCACAAAGTGAATTCAGTGACATTTCCTTTGTCTATTTTGGAAAGAGAGTCAGCGTTTGAAAAAGATCAGGATGATTTTCTAGATACCGACAAAATGGACAACGTTATGAATGATCCTCGGGATGAAGATGAAGAATGTTATAGACTGAACATAAATGATAGGATCAACGGAGGAGAATCAGATCCCAATGAAACGTGGATTCATGGTTACCTCCTAACCCATAGTCTTAGCAGGCCCCTGGTCATGTAGTTATAGAAGTGTGCACGCCCATAATTATGTGGTTATAGGGGTATTGGATGATTGGGTTCAAGGGCATAGTGTTAGGGGGATATGGCGGTATAACGATATGGGGTTATGTGAGTCTAATGGTTTGGCTCTTTTGTTTTGTTATCTGATTCATCAGATCCACATTTTCCTAGAGTTCCGTGGATATACGCGTCTTCATACCTTGGTTCATGGTGTTTTGGGCTTATGAGGTTATGGGGTTGGATTGTTTTGGATTCATGGAATCCTACTAATACACAGGCATATAGTCTTGGTCATCTGAACATAAAATCCACATTTCCTCCGAGTTTTGTAGTTATACATGTCATTACAACCTCTAAAATTGAGTTTTTTGAAGTTAGGGAAAAAATGACAGGTGATTGGCAAAACTAAAAGTGAATTCGTTTTCAGCGATTCCGAGAATATATAAAAGACCTGGTCTAGACTTCGATACATGAACAAATATTTTTATGGTACTGTATAATTTATTAATAACTAAAATATAATATTTAATGTTGTAGTCTACGTGTGGCTTTATACTGTACTATTATACATATAAATATATTATTGTATGTAGTGTAACGTAAACTACAAATGTTATAGACTGCTGATGCGATTTTAATAAAGATATATAATATTTTGAACATTGAAGAAGAATTCTTAAATATCTGTATTTAAAAATCTTACATAAAATAAACCTATCGGTGAAGGACAAGAAGAGATTTTTAAGAATAAATGCAACGTCTGACAACACAAGTATAAAATGAATAGGTCCTGTTAATTTGCAATCTTGCAAGAAACTGGAAACCTTGTCAATGTTATGGTGGCATTGCTCTTACTGTGTTAATGAAGTTTATTTTTACAGAAAGTTGACTTAAAAAAATAAGCGAAAAAGATGAAGTTACCTCAGTTTAAAGAGAAAAAGTCTCTGATTTTACTCGTGCTTATTAAATTATGTTGTGGTCAGTTTCAGGACGGTAAGTAGATAACAAAGTTAGGAAGTGTTTTTTGTCACTATTTAAATACTCGGTAATTAACCACGCTATATCAAAAGGACTTACTATTTGATTCATTTACTTAGAAAGTATTTAGAATTTAGTATTTGAAAGGTGTTTAGGTTAGTAAATAATTTTTGAAAGCGGAAATGAAACAAGATGAATTAATGAGTCGAAATACATATTTTCTCCAGCGTTTTTCAGTTCATTTACCCCATCTCTGAAATGATTTTCTGAAAGACCTTCAAAATACCCATCTACGTATACTATCACCACATCATTTGTTAAAAACACTTCAGACGTAAAAATTTTTTGAGGTTTGGGAACAGATGGAAGTCAGACGGAGCCAGATCTGGCGAATAGGGTGGGTGTTTCGACAATTCTTACTTTAATCCGACCAGTTTTGCCGTTGTCAAAGCAGCTCTGAGCAGGTGCATTGTCATGATGAAAGAGGTTTTTTTCTTCTGCAAACTGGACCTTTTCTTACAAATTTTCTCATCCAGCTGGTCCAAAAGATTGCAATAATACTCTCCTGTGATTGTTTAACGGTATGAAGGTAATCAGTTTACAATATTTAACAGAAATAAAACACTAATAATGTTTTTTAATTTCCACTATATTATTATTTTTCGTGACAATTGTTTCGGCACACGGCACACGGAGAATTTTAAACTAAATGATGATCCATAAAGATTTTGGCTACAATGGATTTAAGGGGTTTCCCATTATTGTGTCAAATTGAATCTATATCCGAAATATACTTATTTGAAGACCAAGAACAACAGTAAATCAGCAGATATAGGACAATGATACGGAATGAAGAAGTGGTTAACGGAAGATAAAAAAAATTCAGTTCAACAAAAGAAATATCATAATATATACTTGAAAACCATCCATGGTGAAATCACTAATAGACTCACATAGAATTCGATATCTACGATTCACAAATTAGACAAAAAATAGAATCAATTGTCCATAACAAATTTAAAAAGCAAAAGAAGAAACTTCATTCTCTAATTAATTCACTTCCTTTTCCCCAGAAAAAACAAATCTTTTAGAAAAGGGATTTTCTTATAGTTTAAAATCAAAAGACAATCAAAGAAACAGAAAATACTTAGGAGTAGAATACGAATTAGCACTTGACAAGGAAGACCCAACCGAAAAATGTATGTTTTTTTACATGTTAAAATTTGATGTTATCAGTAAATAGCATTATGTTAAAAATATTATTATAGCAAAAACACCTTTAAAACAGTTAGAGTTACATGGTTTTTTGTGAAGAAAAAACATTCAGAACCAGAATTTATCTTAATGCCCACTCAAATATTTCTGTAAATAAAACTTAAAAGATTGTACAAGATTTGCTTTAAAGCAAGGTTTAAAGCAATTTTTATTTAATGAATTTAAGAGAAATCTCCATTAACATTAGGACATACTGGTTCACAAATATATAGACTCCCTGCTGGTAGAATTCCTGCAGCTGTAAAACCATTTTCTAATAGCAAACAACGCCCGAATTAAACTGATGTTCTTTTAGCGACTACCCTTATGGACCAAACACATGCAAATTACACAGTAATAAGTCGGGAGTGTAAAATGGATATTCTAAGACATTCCAACGCATGCGAATAAGCAGATCTAACATTACTCGAGCTACATGAGGCCCTTTGTAAGGTTCTCAAGACGTTTGTTCTTAAGATGTTTGCATATTGTTCAACACACAGGGTCTTTTAAAATCTTCAAGCATTCCCCTTGGTAATCAGAAAATACGATCATCATACCTTTACCTGCTTAAGGGTGACTTTAAAGCACCTATTTTTCCAACTTCGGACATTTTCATCTGATGCTGCATGCTAGCATGTCCAGGACTGGCAAAACTTTTAGTGAATTCTTTTCCGGGTAAAAATGTATTGAATCATTTAACCACCAATCGTTCAGAAGCAACATCCCAATATATGTTAAAAGGAAGGTAACCATTGTCTCCTTCCAAAACAACACTTACTGGAAACTATACCGAAAAACTGCAAGTAACCCTACGCATCATGGAAAGACGTATGCTGGATATCTCACTTCATGACCGAGTTAAAAATAGCGAACTAAGAAGAAGAACGAAGGCCGCTGATGTAGTTCAGACCATAACAGGGTTAAACTGGAACTGGTAGGGACACGTGGCAAAAAATACTGATAACAGGTGGATAAAGAGAACCTTGGAATGGCCCCCTTCAAACCTTTAAAACGCCCACCAAAAAGATGGGTCGATGATATAACCAAGATAACTGTCAAAAACTGGTACTAGAAGGTACAAGATAGGCTTTAGTGGAAACATATAGGAGAGGCATTTACCCAGCAGTGGGTGTAGTGGGATTGTGATGATGATGATGATTAATTATGTCCATTTAGGAAAGTATTTGATAATTATGCTTGGTTGTTTATATCGCACTTCCACTTATTTCTTCATTTTTAAGTAATAACAGTTTAAACACTGAAATTGATTGAGTCGATACTTGGTCGAAATTCATAACTGAAAGTTTTGCAAGAAGTAAAACTACCTAAATTTCCAATAAATTTTTTATTTTTAACATCATGACATGTTTCGCTGTACGACAGCTTCTTCAGATGGTTTTGTAACAAACCATCTGAAGAAGCTGTCGTACAGCGAAACATGTCATGGTGTTAAAAATAAAAAATTTAGTGGAAATTTAAGTAGTGTTTTATTTCTTGCAAAACTTGTAATAACAGTTTACTCAGCAAAGCTAGGCAAGCTGCCAAGGGAGAAGGTAAAGGGTCATATGGTTTCCTGCTCGCCTATGTATACTTAAAAAAGTACTTTCGTAACGCTAACTAGAGAAGCCACTCTGTCGTTCCGTGTTATCATTTTCATCAAGTTACAAGCTCTCGCCTAATGCGGACGTCAGTCGTCCTTCTTGGAGGTTCCAGTTAGAGTCCCTTAAAGTTACATTATAGCACTTCTGCTATATTTAGTGCTTAACTCAGCTTATTGACGAACCAACACGGATCCCTGATCGAGACGGGGAGTTCGCTAGTCTTCTTGATCTGTTTTTAACCACCAATCCGGAGATTTACACGGTCACCGTAAATCCGCCGTTAGGTTCTTCCGACCATAAACTGCTTTCGACATCGAGTATCCTGCCAATCAGTGACAGAGAGGCGCCTAGGCCGCGCAAGATTTGGCACTACAAATCTGCTAAATGGGAAGATCTCATGAAATACTTTCGAACTTTCCCTTGGATGGACATTTGTTTTCGATCCGATAACCCATCTGACTGCGCCAGGGAGGTCTCCGATATTATTTTGCTGGTATGGAAGCCTACATCCCTTTTTCGAAGAAATGCTCCTCCAACGGCAAGCCTTGGTTCGACCGAAAATGCAAAGAAGCTGTTGCTTCTAAACATATTGCCTACCGACAATGGCGTGAAAATCCTAACACCGTAAATCGTAACATCTTTGTCCATGCCCGGAACAGATGCAAGGGAATTATCGACGAAACCAAGGAGACACACAATCAACGAATTAGAAACAAACTTCTCGCTTGTCCCAACAATTCCAGATCCTTTTGGGCAGTCGCTAAGGCAGTTAGTCAAAATTTTACCAAATCCACCATACCACCACTCACACGGCCAGATAATTCCATTGCAACCACACCTGTTGAGAGAGCGAACCTGTTGGCTGAACTCTTTGCTTCACATTCTACTGTCGATTTCCAAGGAAAAACACCACCTACTATTCCCATATTGCAGTCAAGGATGCCCGATGTTGTCTTCAGACAGCGCATCATAAAGCGTATTTTAATGAAGCTAGACACCAAGAAGGCTTCTGGCGCTGACGGAATACCTGCCATAGTTCTCAAAAACTGTGCAAGGGAACTAACACCAGTTTTCTGTAGACTTTTTAACCTATCCTACAGAAAGAGAATATTTCCGTCCTGCTGGAAATATGCCACGGTTCAGCCGATACCTAAAAAAGGTAAGAAGATCTTGCCAAATAACTACCGACCAGTTGCACTGCTTTCAATAATATCGAAAGTCATGGAAAAGGTTATCAATGAGCATCTTCTAAAATATCTTGAACGATTCAATATTATTAGCCATCACAAATATGGTTTTCGTAAACATAGATCAACAGGAGATCTTCTGACTTATGTAACACATGTTTGGAACAACGCAATTGAACACTTTGGAGAATCTCGAGCGGTTGCTCTTGACATATCCAAGGCATTCGACCGTGTTTGGCACGATGGACTGTTGGCTAAGTTACGCTCTTATGGTATGTCTAAAAGGTTCTGTTTGTGGCTCTCATGTTTCCTCAGAGAGCGTTCTTTACGAGTGGCGGTCGACGGATTTCTTTCTAACACCCTCACTATCAACGCCGGTGTGCCCCAGGGCTCCATACTATCTCCTACTCTCTTTCTCATTTACATTAACGATCTGCTGGAAAAGACCGGGAATCCAATCTATAGCTTTGCAGATGACAGTACGCTTGTCTCTTCATTCACCTTGAACGCTCGGACATCGGCTGCTCAGGCGAATATCCGCAGACAGCAGGAGGACGTTCAACTTAACAAAGACCTGGAAGAAATTCTATCTTGGGGTGACAGTAACCAAGTGGAATTTAACGCTACAAAAACCCAAGCGGCAGTTTTTTCTAAAAAAGTTAACGTTGCTGAACCCGACATAGTTATGTCGGGGCACTCCATTCCCCTAGCATCGTCGCTCAATTTGTTGGGCGTTAGTTTGGGAGCAAATATGTCTTGGCATGAACATGTTGCAGGCATAGCAAGGAGAGCTTCTCAAAAGTTGGGAATATTATTTAGAACCAGAAAGCTTTACACCCCACAGCAACTGTTAATTCTTTTCAAAGCCCAAATTCGGCCAACTATGGAATACTGCTCCCACGTTTGGGGCTCCGCTCCCAAACATACACTGCATTTGTTGGATTCTGTTCAGAGAAGAGTGGTCCGTCTGATTGGGGACCCGGAATTGACCGGCGGCCTTGATTCGCTGGAACATCGAAGAACGGTTGGCGACTTGAGTCTGTTCTAATTCCTCCCAAAGCGGTGCATGTTAGAAATACACGTCGCGCTGGTGCTTCGCATCCGTATGAGGTTCAACTTGTTACTCCGCGTACAACGCTTTTCAAGCAATCTTTTATATGGAGAACGTCATCCCTTTGGAATAATTTGCCCAGCGCTGTGTTTCCCACCGAATACAATTTACAGCGATTCAAGAACAAAATGAATCGCCTTTTCCGCACTCGTGCCGCTCCTGGAGCGCTTTAGGGACTTCCCTGCAGCACGTGAGCTAGACCCATAAAAAAAAAAAAAAAAAAAAAAAAACTGTGTTGCTATCGGTATTTGAATCTTATCAAGAATACTATCCTGCTGATGAACTCCAATTATATTGATTCTATCTTGATCAGCATTCACAAGCTGCATTTTCTGTTAAATTGAATTCTTGTTCCCAATTTTCCACAAATCATTTTTTAAAATCGAAAGTCTGCCGTTACAATGTTTAGTATAAAGACTGACTGGGAAAAATTTTCTATACAAATTATCTTCTCAATGATATATCTTCAATGAAATTAAATTAAATTAGTAAATTTTTACTTACTTTCGCTTAAAAGCTTGTTATTAATCAACTCTCCCCTACTATTGTTACTTCGATGACTTTTTTAATCTTACGACATGCTGAAATAAATATTCGATTTAAATGTGATTTTAATAACTCTCGAAAGAATTTTGAAACACATCTACATCTTTAAGTTCAAGGTATCATTATAGTTATTAAGTTGTTAATAGCGTTGACAAGTCGTTGAACGTAAAAATAAGCTACAAAGATGGAATTACCACAATTTGAAATAAAAAATTTTTTGGTTTTTATTTGTGCTTATATAAATTTGTGTTTTGGTCAGTTTAAAGAGGGTAAGTAGAAAATAAGACTAGTAATTACTTGTCGGTAAATTTTTTTCTTGTGTTTATCTACTTTTCAGTATTTAAATACTGTTTGACAAAATAATACATTCAGCAAATATTTAGAATTTAGTATTTAGCAAACTATTTAAATAAACTGCTGAAAAATGTCCATGTCCCTTTTGTTTTAATGTTCGGAAAAAAAATGGGCTGCGAATTGAAAAATATACAGAGCCAATTGTAATATATTTATTATTTACTGCAAATGAAAATAAAATATTACTTTTACTCCTAACACATAAATATATTAATTTCAGCCTACGGCTCTTATTTTGTCAAAACAAATTTACGTTTTCAAGTTTGTTCTATTGTATAATTTAGGTGTCCGTTACTTTGTGACAGTACATTTTAAATTTCTAAATAAAATGAAATGAATTACTTTGTTATTTGTCACTTATTTTTTAGTGTTCCATACGGAACACTTATAAGATCACTTCGGTGTCTGTCTGTCCGTCTGTCGCACCCGATTTTCTCCGAAACTATTTGTCATAGAAAGTTGAAATTTGGTAATAATATATGAATTGATGGCCTCATCAGAGCCATGTAGTTTCAAAAGTTAAATTTTGACTTAAGGGGTTAGTTTTGGGGGTGAAATCGGAAGTGAAAAAAAAAATTTTTTACTAGGAAATCGAGTGTGGTGTCAAATGAAAGCTTGTGAAAACACGAGTAAAAAATATATATACAATGTAATACTTGCGCGCACTTTTCTTTGTATTATTTTAAAAAATCGCGAAAAATCGCTATCCATCCGCCTTATCTCGAAAAGTACTTATCAAAAAATTTTGAAAAAATTCTGAAATATTCTCCACGGGGTGTAGATTAAACGAAAATTATCACGAGTGCATTATCTGTAATAATTTATCTGGTATATAAAAAAAAACAGAAATTTCAAGGTCATCAATTTTCAGTAAAGATTGGAAATAAACTTTGTTGAAAACTCATTTGGGGTGTGTTTTGTGAAGTCACTGATCATTTTATACTTCCGTTACAACATTTTTTATTTTAAAAGCCATCAACGTACGGAACACTAATTGCGCAAGTTCAACTTGCACTTGACCGGTTTTTTTTATTTATCTGCTACCGCAATTGCGTAGGTTTTCTACATTGTCAAGCGTAATACTAGAAACTAAGGTGTTTATTTATGATTTATAACAAATTTCCAAGTAAAATTTGGAATTACCCATCATTAAATTACGATGAACTTAAATTAAAGAGTTTATTGAGTGGTCCGTTACTTTGTGACAGTACATTTTAACAATAAAACTATTTAATTACTTTATTAAACTGTCACTAAATATATTTGTAAAGATTTTACAATTGCGTTATCGCGATTTCGTAGTAAAACTACATTGTCAAACGCTTAACTAAGACTAAAACAGATTTTTGGTATTTTATGTTTATATGATGAACAGATGTGGGTCTATTATATGTTAAAAAAGTTTGAACAAAAGAGAATTTGCTACGTCTAATTGACTATTCAGTAAATTTATATTATGGTCCTTTGAATGTCTGTAAATTTCTATAGATTCTAAGAAGTTTGAGTTTTGACCCTTTAGGTGCCATATGGAGTATTTGTAAACAATCGATATTGGGAAAAGTATGGCCTGTTTCTAAGAAGTGTTTAGCAAAGTGAGATTTTTCATTTTTTAGCCTATAAGAGGCATTGTGTTCTGCGAATCTTGCCTTGAAATTCCGTCCCGTTTGGCCTACGTAACAGCTATTGCACTCTTGACAATTAAGTTTATAAACTCCTGATTTATTGTATTTATTAGTTTTATCTTTGGCATTAAAAAATATATTGGATAATTTTTGAGCGGGTTTTTAAAGCTATTCTTGTTTTTTTCGGCCGTGAGAACTTGGGATATTTTATCCGAGATGGGGCCAAAATATGTCAGAGGTATGAATGTTTTCTTTTGTCGGTATTCTTTTACGGGGTAGATTAAGCTGAAAGTGATTTGTTTTCGTTTACGGTTTATTAAGGTATTAATTATTTTAGGTTGGAAGCCGTTATTGAGTGCTATATTTTTGATTGTGTCCAGTTCTTTTTTTTCAATTATTTTTACTAAGAGGGATATTGAAGGCTCTATGGATCATAGATCTCTCTTGCAGTAACCAAGAACAATTAACGATAGCGTCCATTCAGTCTAAAATAAAAGAGAATAACTTACTAATAACAAAAGCAGACAAAGGCAACTCCATCATAGCTCTTAATAAAAACCATTACATTCAAAAATTAAATGATTTTTTGGAGAAAGAAAATCCAGTAAAACTAAAAAAAGATCCAACGGATAAAATTCAAAAACAACTCAAGACCCTGCTAAATGAAACCCTGAGCATTGTAGATAAAAGAGAAAAGTTTAAAATAATAAACCAAAATCCATAGAGCCTTCAATATCCCTCTTAGTAAAAATAATTTAAAAAAAAAACTTGAGACAATCAAAAATATAGCACTCAATAACGGCTTCCAACCTAAAATAATTAATACCTTAATAAACCGTAAACGAAAACAAATCACTTTCAGCTCAATCTACCCCGTAAAAGAATACCGACAAAAGAAAACATTCATACCTCTGACATATTTTGGTCCCATCTCGGATAAAATATCCCAAGTTCTCACGACCGAAAAAACAAGAATAGCTTTAAAACCCGCTCAAAAATTATCCAATATATTTTTTAATGCCAAAGATAAAACTAATAAATACAATAAATCAGGAGTTTATAAACTTAATTGTCAAGAGTGCAATAGCTGTTACGTAGGCCAAACGGGACGGAATTTCAAGACAAGATTCGCAGAACACAATGCCTCTTATAGGCTAAAAAATGAAAAAATCACACTTTGCTAAACACTTTTTAGAAACAGGCCATACTTTTCCCAATATCGATTGTTTACAAATACTCCATATGGCACCTGAAGGGTCAAAACTCAACTTCTTAGAATCTATAGAAATTTACAGACATTCAAAGGACCATAATATAAATTTACTGAATAGTCAATTAGACGAAGCAAATTCTCTTTTGTTCAAACTTTTTTAACATATAATAGACCCACATCTGTTCATCATATAAACATAAAATACCAAAAATCTGTTTTAGTCTTAGTTAAGCGTTTGACAATGTAGTTCTACTACGAAATCGCGATAACGCAATTGTAAAATCTTTACAAACATATTTAGTGACAGTTAACAAAGTAATTAAGTAGTTTTATTGAACTTAAATTAATTTATGATAGAGGGTTAAATGCTATTATTGTTTCAAATTTGAAGAAATACTTTTCAATATTTTAGAAGTTTTTACAAAAATTCCTTCTTTAAAAATATATCTAAAAAACTTTTAAAATACGCCAAACAGGGTTGAATTCTGAACATCTGTTTGATTATTTAATAGGATTGTACCTTTATTTTTGTTGTGCTTGTAGATCTCTATAGCTTCTAAAATATTTAATTTGATTCCTTTTTGGGCTTTATGTAATATTTGGATATTATTTATGTCTGGGAAAATATGATTTGTTTGATGGTAGTGGTTAGCAAAGTTGGGGTTTTCTTTGTTTAATCTACAAGATGTTTGGTGTTCTTTAAATCTAGTATCGACAACTGGCCATAAAACTTAACATGATTTTCAAAACCATCACTAATTTTGAACGCAAATACAGCATCAAAAATTCCGTAGAACTGTCTAATGAACTTAAAAATTTTAATATCCCTGACAACTCCATCCTTGCATCATTTGAAATAACCAACATGTTTTCCAACATCCCGGATAAGGAGTGTCTAAAAATCATTAAAAATTCGCTTGAGAAACTTAATACAAATCCTATTATAAAAGAAGAAATAATGATGTTGTTCGAGCTGTGCCTAGAAGAAAATTATTTTCAATTCAACAACCAATTTCTGAAACAAAAAAAAAGGCCTTGCTATGGGATCTCCACTAAGCCCCTTGATGGCAGAAATTTTTATGTCAAATTTTGAAAACAATTTTCTAGAGTCACAGCGGGCAAAGGATATAGTTTTATGGCGTCGGTATGTAGACGACATATTGGTCTGTCTTAAAGGAGACGACGAATACCTACAATCCACCCCAAATTCCTCGAATCGAATACATCCAAGTATAAAATTCACATTGGAAACAGAAATTAATAATAAAATAAACTTCCTAGACCTCTCCATCACCAAAGATAACAATAAACTCTCATTCGATATTTTTAGAAAGCCCACTTTTATAGACACCACTATTCCCAATAATTCATGCCACCCCAACTCACATAAACTGGGAGCCTATAGATTCATGATTCACAGAGCATTCTCCACCCCATAAACAAAATTTAGAGAAAGAATTAAATAGAATTTTGCCCATAATAACGGATTTCAGAAAAAAACCATAAATAACCTAATTAAAAATAAACAAAAACAACTAAATTTAAGACAGATTTCTCCACTCATTAAAAACGATGAAAAACAAAATTTTTTGTCATTGACATATTTCGGACCAATTTCTAATAAAATTGCATATATACTCGCAAAAGACAACATACAATATAAACATCGCTTTTAAATCACCCCAAAAACTTTTATCCCTCTTTTTCAATGTAAAAGATAAAACTCATGAATACAAAGACTCTGGCGTTTATAAACTTTCATGTAATGAATGTAATAGCTGTTATATAGGCCAAACAGGGAAAAATTTCGATACAAGATTTAAAGAACACCAAACATCTTTTAGAATAAACGAAGAAAACTCCAACTTTGCTAACCACTTCCATCAAACAATTCATATTTTTCCAGACATAAATAATCTACAAATATTACATAAAGCACAAAAAGGAAGAAAATTGAATATTTTAGAAGCACAATAAAAATAAAGATACAATCCTATTAAATAATCAAACAGACGTTCAGAATTCAACCCTGTTCGGCGTATTTTAAAAGTTTTTTAGATATATTTTTAAAGAAGGAAATTTTGTAAAAAGTTCTAAAATATTGAAAAGTATTTTTTCAAATATGAAACAACAATGTCATTTAAGCCTCTGCAATAAACTAATCTAAGTTCATTGCAATTTAATGATGGGTAATTCCAAATTTTACCTGGAAATTGGTTATAAATCATAAATAAACCACCTTAGTTTGTAGTATCGCCCTTGAAAACGTAGAATCGAACCTACGAAACTGCAGTAGCAGATAAATAAAAAAAAATAAGTGACAAATAACCAAGTAATTCGTTCATTTCATTTAGAAGTTTGTTCTAGACCAACAAAGTGTTTCTTACATTATTTGACTGTAAAATATTTAATTTACTAGTAATTATTTAAACACTCATTCTTGTCGGAAATCAATAATTTTGTTCCCAAAATCAATAAAGTTATCCTTTCGAGATAATAAGCTTTAGTTTCGGACGTGAGCTGCCCTTATAGACTGTTAAATCCCCTTTTGGAAATTAAATAAAACCGGCCACGCGAGCTTGCGCAATTAGTGTTCCGTACGCTGATTACTTTTAAAATAAAATAAAAGGCTAAGTTAATTACATAACTGATATTTATATATCTTAAGATCCAATATGTATTTTTATATTTTTTCCTAGTCAATAATGTATAATAGTTATAGTATCTTATTTTTTATTTTTTTATGGGTCTAGCACACGTGCTACAGGGAAGTCCCTAAAGCGCTACAGGAGCGACACGTGTGCGGAGAAAGCGATTCACGTTGTTCTTGAATCGCTGCAAATTGTACTCGGTGGGAAACACAGTCCTGGGTAAATTATTCCAAAGGGATTATGTTCTCCATATAAAACACTGCTTGAAAAGCGTTGTACGAGGAGTAACAAGCTGAACCTCATACGGATGTGAAGTATTAGGGCGACGCACAGTGGGGAAAAACGAAAAATCGTTTGTTTCAAAATTGTCTAGAGCCTTCAATTTTGGTTCGATTTGGACGATTTTTTTTTTAAATTGAAGCTTATTAAATTCCGAACAAAGTTGTCGGAGCCGATTTTTCAATTAAACTTTTGTTTCAAAATGGCGGACGTTGGTTTCTGATTATATAGCCACTGAGACACAGAAAACGCTTACAGTTTCAAACCAAGTTGTGCCACTGTTTAGCAATAGCAGCCACTTTTTTGCTACAACAGCAAACAATGTGGCTAGTGCAGCAAAATATTTAGCTGTCCCTATTTTAACAAAACGTTTTAGCTGTTGTAGCCATTTTCTAGCTGTGAGCTGTCCTTTTCTGCGTGTATCGCTGTTATTTGTATCTGCTAGAAAATTGTCTACGATAGTTAAAATTTACAGCAGCAATATTCTAGCAATAACTGCATGAAAATTTAAATCCCGCAACTAAACTTGAATAACTTGAATGATCTGACTGCCACAGTCTAAATGCCACAGAGAAACTTTCTTGCTCGATTCAATTTTGGCATCCACCATACTTGATTTGTCATTTTAAGTCAACTGTTGAAACATATTTATAATTAACAACCTTAAAGAAATTATTTATGCAAATGTTATGGATATAAAATAATAATGGTATGTTTATTCATATTTATAATACTTTTATTGTTCACGGCAGCCATTTTGGGTTCATTAGTATTAATCTTGTAACTGTGATATTAGATATATTATCTGCGACAGAAAAAAACATACATACACGCATTTTAGCACAACTTGGTTTGAAACTGTAAGCGTTTTCTGTGTCTCAGTCGCTATATAATCAGAAACCGCCATTTTGAAACAAAAGTTTAATTGCAAAATCGGCTCCGACAACTTTGTTCGGAATTTAATAAGCTTCAATTTAAAAAAAAAATCGTCCAAATCGAACCAAAATTGAAGGCTCTAGACAATTTTGAAACACGATTTTTCGTTTTTTTTCCCCACTGTGCAACGTGTACTTCTAACATGCACTTTCCATGAAAATACTTGGCTCAAGTCGCCAACAGTTCTTCGATGTTCCAGCGAATCAAGGCCGCCGGTCTGTTCCGGGTCTCCAATCAGACGAACAGCTCTTCTCTGAATAGAAGCAGTATTCCATAATTGGTCGAATTTGAGCTTTGTAAAGAATTAGCAGTTGTCGTGGAGTGTAAAGCTTTCTGGTTCGAAATAATATTTCCAACTTTTGAGAAGCTCTCTTTACTATGCCGGCAACATGTTCATGCCAGGACATATTTGCTCCCAAATTAACGCCCAACAAACTGACGGACGATGTTAGAGGAATGGAGTGCCCCGACATAACTATGACAGGTTCAGCAACGTTAACTTATTTAGAGAAATCTGCCGCCTGGGTTTTTGTAGCGTTAAATTCCACTTGGTAACTGTCACCCCAAGATAGAATTTCTTCCAGGTCTTTGTTAAGTTGAACGACTTCCTGCTGTCTGCGGATATTCGTCTGAGTAGCCGATATCCGAGCGTTCACAATGAATGAAGAGATAAGTGTACTGTCATCTGCAAAGCTGTAGATTGGGTTCTGGGTCTTTTCCAGCAGATCGTTAATATAAATGAGAAAGAGAGTAGGAGACAGTATGGAGCCTTGGGGTACACCGGCGTTGATAGTGAAGGTGTTAGAAAGAAATCCGTCGACTGCCACTCGTAAAGAACGCTCTCTGAGGAAACATGAGAGCCATAAACAGAACTTTTCAGACATACCATAAGAGCGTAGCTTAGCCAACAGTCCATCGTGACAAACACGATCGATTGCCTTGGATATGTCAAGAGCAACCCTCTTCTATTCTCCAAAGTGTTCAATTGCGTTATTCCAAATATGTGTTACATAAGTCAAAAGATCTCCTGTTGATCTATGTTTACGAAAGTCATATTGGTGATCGCTAATAATGTTGAATCCTTTAAGATATTTTAGAAGATGCTGATTGATAGCCTTTTCCATGACTTTCGATATTATTGGAAGCAGTGCGATTGGTCGGTAGTTATTTGGCAAGGTCTTCTTGCCTTTTTTAGGTATCGGCTGAACTGTGGCACATTTCCAGCAGGAAGGAAATATTCCCTTTCTGTAGGATAGGTTGAAAAGTCTACAGAAAACTGGTATTAGTTCCCACGTACAGTTTTTGAGAACTATGGCAGGTATTCCGTCAGCACCAGAAGCCTTTTTGGTGTCTAGCTTCATCAAAATACGTTTTATGATACGCTGTCTGAAGACAATATCGGGCATCCTTGACTGCACTATGGGAATAGTAGGTGGTGTTTTTTCTTGGAAATCGACAGTAGAATGTGAAGCAAAGAGTTCAGCCAACAAGTTCGCTCTCTCAACAGGTGTTGTTGCAATAGAAGCTGCAATAGAGCATGCATAGACCATAAATTAATGTATATCAATTTAGAATCTGGTAATAAAAGTGTAAAACAAATATTTACGATCTATATATTTGTTTAATTATAAACATATAAAATAAAATGAAATTATTTTGACTCGCGACTCGGTAGCGGTAATGTACTGAAAAGTAGATTAACAAACCTCCACCATTTAATCAAGACGCATACTTTTTATAGCAGGTAAAATATAAAACGTAATGCACTCGTGATAATTTTCATTCAATCCACGCTTATCAGAGAATATTCTAGACTTTTTTCAAAATTTTTTTCTGAGTACTTACCGAAATAGGGTGAGAGGACAGCGAATTATGACCATTTTTAAAATAATACAAAGAAAAGTGCGCGCAAGTATTACTTCATAAATATTTTTGAACTCGTGTTTTCACAAGCTTTCATTTGTCACCCCACTCGATGACCCTGTAAAATATGTTTTTTTCACTTCCGATTTCACCCTCCAAAACTAACACTTTAAGTCAAAATTCAACTTTCAAAACTACAAGGCTCTAATTGGGCCATCAATTCCTGTATTTGTGGCAAATTTCAACTTTATTTGTCAAATATTTTTCGGAGAAAATCGGGTGTGACAGACCGACAGACGGATACCGGAGTAGTCCGATAAGTGTTCCGTAGGGAACACTAAAAAGAACCATCTTACAAAACTTTGACTGGCATATCCATGAGATCTTTTAATTAGCAGTTACGTTATAGAAGCCACACCATTTAACCATGATTAATAT
>CM032454.1:42147377-42240041 GCA_019049505.1 Pachyrhynchus sulphureomaculatus | reverse complement strand
GGAGTACTGCTCCCATGTTTGGGGCTCCGCTCCCAAACATACACTGCATTTGTTGGATTCTGTTCAGAGAAGAGCTGTTCCTCTGATTGGAGACCGGAACTGACCGGCGGCCTTGATTCGCTAGAACATCGAAGAACGGTTGGCGACTTCTGTCTGTCTGTTATACAAGTATTTCCATGGAAAGTGTTCGAAGGATGTAGCCCGCTTAATTTCCTCCCAAAGCGGTACATGTTAGAAATACACGTCGCACTTATATTTCACATCCGTATGAGGTTCAGCTTGTTACCCGCGTACAACGCTTTTCAAGCAGCCTTTTATATGGAGAACATCATCCCTTTCCCTCCGAGTACAATTTACAGCGATTCAAGAACAACGTGAATCGCTTTTTTTTCCGCACACATGCCGCTCCTGTAGCGCTTTAGGGACTTTCCTGCAGCACGTGTGCTAGACCCATAAAAAAACAATTTGTTTGTCAGAAGTCATCGATGAAATCAGGAAAAACAACCGAAAACATCGCATCATTCTTCATCATAACAATGCCAGCTCTTACAGAACACGTCAAACAATTGATTATTTGAAAGAGAAAAACATGTCTCATTGCCCCGCATTCACCCGATTTAACGCCTCACGACTTCTTTTTGTTCCCGAATGTCAAAAAAATGAATGGATAACAATTTCCATCACCTGTTGAATCCTTCCAAAACCATGTTTTTGAGGAACCAATTTCATAGTGGAAAAAATGATTCAAGAATTGTTTCGAATGCATGCAAAAGTAATAATAAATCTTAAAGGTGAACGATCGTACCAAAGCATTTTTTTTTTTTCTTTCATTGTTTTTGTAAAAACTTATAAGGTGGCCCTCGTATCAGTTTAAATTAGTCCATTAGTTTGAAAGTGTTCAATAAATTTACATCGTATACTACAAGGCGAGCAACTAACTGTGAATGTAAAAAAACGACAGCCCAATTACGTGTTGCGTCGTATTTATTAATTTTGGCAATGATTTTCAGTAGTTTTGTCGTTATCTGACAATAAAAAACATTTTTTATATATTTTAGTGGTGATCCTAAATGGGTACGTCTTGGTGATTTAGATTTAGCAACTACGACAGACGATGCTGAACCTCAAGATTTTGCAATAGTTCGAACTGTAGTTCACCCTGAATATGCACCACCTTCACTTTATCATGATATTGGTCTTTTAGAACTCGATAAACAGCCCAGATTGACAAGATATGTTAGTATAGCATGCTTATACTCTTCCGATTCTGCACCGGAAACAAATGTGATAGCTTCTGGATGGGGAAAAACGGACTTTGCTGGTAAATAGATAAATAATTATAAATTAATTTTAGGTATTCAGTTAACATTACAAACACACAAACACGCATAGTAGTCTATATTGCAACTTGCAAAGAGCGACGCGAGCGACACGACTTCAGGAGTCACTTTATCCAGAAAATATTTCTGTTTTAAACATTTTATCTAAAATATTCAAGAAAATTACTTACCATAGGTTAATAAGTTTCATAACTAATATACAATTTTTACGAATAGTTAAAATACTTTTACACAAATCTGTTGCGGTATGTGACCCCCAATAAAAAGTTATACTATTTTTTTGTGTTTGATGTGATTGATAAAAATTTTGTTGGCGAAGAACTTAAGAGTATCTTTATAGGAGGAATTAAGGGATTAATTGGATAAAACATTTCTTTCTGATTTTGGTCAAACCGAGGCTTGCATTTCTTTGAAAAAGGGTTGTAAGTTTCCATACGAGTCAAAATAACTTCGGAAAACCTCCTTAGCGCAGTCAGATAGGTCGTCGGATCTCAAACAAATGTCTAACCAAGGGAAAGTTCAAAAATATTACATGAGTGGCAGCATGCATTTAGTAAATTTGTCTTAAGGTTACCAAAACTTTTTCTGAAGACTTCCACACAAAATTAGGTCTTTGATCCCACTTTCTATTTGTTAATGTTGATGTTAGATTATAGATGCGCAGATCCCACCAGGTATCTCCCGTTGTGATACCATCTCATCGCTTGAGCTGCGTGAAGTTGCTTAACGTT
Source organism: Pachyrhynchus sulphureomaculatus (assembly GCA_019049505.1). NCBI lineage: Eukaryota > Metazoa > Arthropoda > Insecta > Coleoptera > Curculionidae > Pachyrhynchus > Pachyrhynchus sulphureomaculatus. Next base: position 42,237,970 of record CM032454.1, on the reverse strand, counting down.
TAGTGGCTGTGCCTATGTCTCTGGATTCACTATGGGAAAAATAGCATGATTAAAAAATTCTGAGGGTAAAAACCCCCCGTTGGTATCTTCGGGTGTGGGCTGATTCGGGAGAGTCACCATGCGGAGATCGCAATTTTAAAATGGGTTATTGTAACAAACGAGGTTTAAACTCCAATAAAAATTCAGTGCATCAACACCTGCGATCAAATAAGCTTCATGTACAGCGTGTGCGAAAACAAAGTCAGTTCATGGACCAGCATAGTCAACTTTCTCTATCTTGGGTACGACTTCTATTCCCGGTTTCGGAGTAACTTTGGAATCTGTCTTTTTGTCACAAGTGATCTGTCTTGCCAACGAGAGGAGACTCTGGAGCCTGTGATGTCATATTATTAAAAAAAACAAGGTTCATCTACTGTATCTATCCACCACTAAGTGATACTAAGTTTACAATACGTTTCGCTACTCTTGTAGACACCATCGATCATTTAGAGATTAATTATCCAACTGGCTTAAGTATTTAAATAGGTCCGACGAATAAGGTCGTGAAGCTGAATTATTCTCAATTAGTTTATAGTTTTACTCAGCTTATCGATGAACTAACACGGACATCACTTGTTCTACACTCTGATTATAAATCGAGAGTTTGCATCTTTTCGGTTCTTTAGATATTGTAAGGGATTTTGTTTCCTTTACAGATATTTGCATATTAAACACTTTTGCTGTTTGTTGGAACTTATGTAGGAGTCTCTGTAAGTTATCTTCGTCTTCTGATATGATTACTGCATCGTCGGCGTAGCATATTATTTTTATTTCTTTCTCTCCCAATCAATATCCTCTCCCAGTTTTCTTTACTTCGTTTATAATTTCATCCAATGATGTTAAATAAGATTGGGCTCAGGCTATCTCCTTGTCTGATTCCGGTTGTCATAGATATTTTATTGCTTAATTTATTTGCCACTCTTACATATGTGTGGTTGTTGGTGTTCAACTCTTCGATAGTTTTTATTATATTCGGGTGAATTCCCCTTTTTTGTAGTAGGGTTATGACATCAGTTAACCGTACCCTATTGAATACCTGGGTGAGATCAATGAAACACATAAAGGCTATCTTATTAAACTCTATGGCTTTTTCGGTAATTTGGCGGATTATAAATATGGCGTCTATAGTAGTAGTTCTTTCTGTACCCTTGCTGTTCTTCACAGATTCCGGTTAACACTATTTCTTCTGCCAAGATTTTAGTGAACAATTTTAGTACCGCACTCATTACGCTGATATCTCGATAGTTTTTTGGATCTGTCCTTTCCCCTTTTTTGAAAATTGGTATCAAGATGCTTTTTCTCTCCATTCGGATGGTATAATCTTGGCTGTGAGTATTTTGTTAAAGAAAATCTGTAATTGTTCTAGTAATTTATCACCTTCCACGTGTTTCGGAATTTGACATCATGAGCACGAAGATGTTGTCGAATAGTCTCATGGGACACATTCAAACCCGATTTTCTTAATTTTGCCGCTTCTTGACGCAGTGTCAATTTCGGGTCCCGTGAAAACAAAGACACGATTCGTTTTTAGACTTTCGGAGTGACTTTGCCTACCGAGCCACGTTTTGGCAAGTCGTCGACATTTTTCGTCTCGTTAAAATAATTTACCCACTGCTTCACAAATGACATCGACTTTTTAATATATTTAGCGGCCGCTGAATGTGTCATTTTAGGCCCTTTTAAATGAAAACAAAGAAAGACTGCCTCGAGCCGACACGGAAACAAGTGACTCATTTTGTATTTTACGTGATTTCAACCAAAGTTCGGAATCGAATGCGTCGTGGACAAAGGTCCCTCTACGAAAAAGGAATTATTGAGGCCACGTTCTTACTTGACAAATTGTAGGCTCTTATGGTATTTCTGAAAGGTCTTGTTTATCGCTCTCGGGTTCCCTCAGAGAATGTTCTTTATGAGTGGCGGTCGACTGATTTCGTTCTAATATCTTCACTATCAACTCCGGTGTTCCCCAATTCACTATCAACTCCGGTGTTCCTCAAGGCTTCATACTGTCTCCTACCCTCTATCTCATTAACATTAACAATCATCTTGTACGCTTATTTCTTCATTCACTGTGAATGCTCGAACATCGGTTAATATCCGCAGGTAGCAGGAAGTCGTTCAACTTAACAAAGATCTGAAAGAAATTCTCTCTTGAGGTGATAGTAACCAAGTAGAATTTGATGCTACAAAAACTCAGACGGCAATTTTTTCTAAAAAAGGTAACGTTGCGGATAAATGCTGTTGTCCTGCTTCCACCTTTAAGGCTCTGTTCCCAAACGTATACTCTATTCTATTCAGAAGGGAGCTGTTCGCCTGATTGGAGACCCAGAACTCTTGATATTCTACAAGTATTTTTATGGAAAATGTTCGATGTAATCCGCTTAATTCCCCCTAGAATGGAGCAAGTTATTAATACACATCACGCTAATATATCACATCCGTATGAGGTTCAGATTATTACTCCCCGTATAACACTTTTCAAGAACATCACCCCTTTGGAATGATTTTTCCAGGAGTGTCTTTCCCATAAAGCACAACTTACAGCGATTTGGGATCAACGTGAATCGCTTTTTCCGTACACGCGTCCCTAATGTAGCACGGTATTGATTTACCTGCAGCTGTGAGCTATGTCCATAAAAAAAAGATCTTCCGGAGCACATTTGTTAGCGGAAAGTATTCATTCATGCTCATAATACGGGTATATTGAAGCGACCGGTGTGGTGAAATAATGTCTGCTAACACATCTATCAGCTTCAAGAAATTTCTACATGATGGAATGCCAATAAACTTATGATTAACTATTCGAGCATTATACTTGCTTATGCTATAACTTATTACCAATAATTTCCTAGATCTAAACATCAATTCGTGTCATAATTGGAGTTAACATATTAATAACGTGTGCTCCAGTAAAGTTTTTTCGTTACTAATTCTTTAAAACAATGGTCTCGAACGTCAAAATGCGAAATCGGTCGAGTTGCCCTCTAATATCGGTATATTTGTACCCAAAATCGATATATGAAAAAAAACAATATTCAATCAAATTTGTTTATTTTAAACTTCTTTATCTTTATAAAATAACAGGAACTTAAAGAATATACTAAGTATACAATTAAAACTAATAAGAATAATTATTTTTTTTTACAATATTTTATATATTAGAGAATAAACACTAGTGAATACTAATAAAACAGAATGAAGTCTAAATAACGAAAACATAACAGACTAAGTAATTTATAATTCGTTTATTACTAAAGATTTCTAACATCAAATAGTTACGCAAACTTAAATCTAATTAATTTTTACGATTTTTAGGATCATACCAATATTCTTTGGACATCTTTGAACTGATTTCGAAGTCATAACAATTAGCGTGATTAAATAGTCGTTTTGTATGTAATCGACCAGTGATTGACTGGTCGATTACATACAGCTTATTTCGCTGTTTTGTTTTCATAAGATTAGTATGCGAGAATATGCGTTCAACATTAGCGGATGAGTAGGGCACTGATAAAATAGTAAAGATGAAAGTAGGCAACAAAGGAACATTTGAGTGTCATCGTCATACTTTAGTAAACTGACATTATCCCAATATAGTTCTATTTCATTAGGAAATGTTTTGATTTGTTCACAATTTCTTAAAATACGCCACTCTGTATTAATTTGTTGGCAATCATTGTTCTGAACAATATTGGGAAAGAGTCTACTAACAGGAATTATCGAAGCAGTTTTGCCATTTTTAACATTCGTTGGTTCAATTATGTCTAAACCTTTTATTGGATTATTTTTCAATGGAAACCGCGCAGTTATTTTCTTTTAAGCTTCGATATAAAAATCTAGGAATCTGCGTTTAAATCAATTTACTTGAATCTGAATTACTAAGTAGTGTATTAGACGCCGCAGTGCTATAGTATACGGCATCGATATCCATAAAATGTCTAGAATTTTTAAAATCAACATTTTCGATTGGAATACTTGTTAAATATTCTCTTTTTAAAATTCAATCATAAAAGTTTTTAATGTTTGACTTATTTTTTCATATAAAATTCAGGTGTTCTGCCTGCATTTCTTTGTTTAAATCGTTAAATAATGGTAACACAAAATCTAAAAATTGTAAAAATAGCAATGTAATGGAATCTTGAAGCTTCTGTAATATATTTTCTGCAGCTAAAAGATGATCATTATTAGAAACTTGGTCTATGAAAATTAGTTTTAAAGCAGAAAATTGTTCCAATACTTTTTTCACTACTACACGTACTGATAACCAGCGTCTCTGAGAAGAGTGAAGTATTTTATGTACTTTCAAGTCACAAAAAATTTGAAATTCTTTAAACTCTGAAACTCTTTCTGGACTAGAAGAAAAGTAATTGTAAATGTCCCTTATAAGATCCTCTATAAAGCGTGGCAGTTTGGTACAAGCATATGACGCGCAAAGATGAAACGAACGGCATTTTCACTTAAGTATAAAAATATAAAGAATTAAAAATATAGAGAATTTCGTTTTGCAGCAATGTCACAACAGAATTATTACGCCCCATCATTACGTTTGCCTCATCAGATGCAAAACCAATTAGATTATTTTTATATGGAATATCAGCGCTTGTAAAAAAGTTTTCAGTATGTTCAAATAAGGATACTGCAATAGCAGCTTCTAAGAGAATAAGAGCCAAAAAACAATCACAGATGCGATGCTCTTCGTATATCGCACGATTAAGCACACGTGTTTGGTTGTGCTGAGATCAGTGGACTCGTCAATAATAAATGAAACCTTAGTTTGCCGCAGATCTTCACATAAATTAGCAAAACTTTCTTTACTTATAATATGATTTCGATTCGATAACAAAATAAATTTTTCTAATTACATTAATAACGTAACGCTGGAAGCCAATTGTCTGTATGGTTTTATAGTGAGCAACTGTAGAAGCTTTAATAGTGAACGATCTTTAATACTGCTATATGAGTCTTATGTGAGATCCAAACTAGAGTATCCAATGGGCTCCAAATAAGAGAGGCCTCTTATTTGGAGCCCATATTATTTATGCTACAAACTAATGCTAGAACGGGTTCAAAAAAGATTTCTAAAATATTTATCATATAAGGCAGATGATGTCTATCCAATGAGAGGAATAGAGTACTCTTTGTTATCGGAGAGATTTAATTAATTAATATAGATTATTGCACGGAGTCATCGACTGTCCTCAGCTGCTACCGGAGATGGCTATGTTGGTGCCTAGAATTAATTCACGAAATACTGCTACTTTTGTTTGTTCACGTGCTAGGACTAATCTCAGGTTAATTGAACCACTCAATGTTATATGCAATAAATTTAACTTAATTAGTAATGAATGTGACATTTTTGCAGACACCGAAAATAAGATTCGGTCAATATGTTTAGATCATTTCACTTGATAGGACATTTATAAAAATTCTTTTAGAAACTTGTTTTGCTTGTTGGATGTGTGTAACTAATATTTGTTTTATTTCACTTTTATTCTAATTTGTACTGCACTGATTCATTTAATTTCTTTATTTTTTTTTATTTATTTCCTTCTTCTTCTTTTTTTTTGTTGTTTTTCTCTATTTTTGTTGTTACTTTAGTACCTTAGTTTTAAGAGAAAATTTCATTCATATTCTTTTTTGTTTTGCCTTAAATGGTTCTTACTGTTGGGAATAAAGCTATTATTATTATTTATTACAAAAAGTTCTTCTTTCTCACATTTGATCAATGTGGTTCCATGTTTGGCTGACGGGCCAAAACCAAGTCAGCACAAACGCTATTACCATTCCGTATTAAGGAATGACCTGACAATGTTACATGTTTTCAAAATCACTGACTTCTGAATGTTTCTGTGTATGTCCGTGTTGAGTCCCAATTGCACTAAATGTGGTGTGAATGTTATTGGTGTAAGGCCTGTGGCTGATATAATGAGGGGGACAATGATGACTTTTTCCTGTCTCCATAGCCTTTTTATTTCCGTTGCAAGGTCTGTGTATTTGGAAATTTTTGCTGTGTATTTCGCTTGGATGTTTGTGTCGTTGGGGACAGCTATGTCAATCAGATAGGTGAGTTTTTCCTTTTTTGCACTGAAAAGTAATATCGGGTCTATTGGCGGAGACTGTTTTATCTGTATGGATACCGATATCCCAGTAGAGCTTGTAATCTTCATTTTCAAGTATGGATGTTGGCGTGTATTTGTAGTAGGGATCTGTGTTTTCTATGAGTCTGTATGTTGTGGCTAGTGCTTGGTGAACCACTTTGGCAGCTGAATCATGCCTGGCTGTGTACTCCGTTCCGGCCAATATTTTACATCCGCTCGTTATGTGTTCGATCGTTTCTGTCTGCTGGTGGCATTTCCTACATCTGTCCTCTGCAATAGTCGGGTCTTTGATGATATGCTTTTGGTAGTTTCTGGTTAATATGACTTTATCCTGGATGGCAAGTAAGAAGCCTTCAGTCTCAGGGAATAGCTGCCCATCCCGTAACCAGGTGTATGATTGTTTTTTATTTACGTGGTCTTGTTCTATGTGGTATCTGTGTTTTCCGTGGAGTGTTTTCTCTGACCACGTTTTCATCTTTTCCTGTTGTAATTGGGTGTGACTGTGTGTGTCTGCTGAGTGGTCTGCCCGGGCTAAGTCGAGAGGTGTGTAGTTTTTGTCTGCTTTCACTGTCGCTGTGTGGAGGCTGGTTTGCTTGCTGTGAAAGAATTTCCTAAGTGTTTGTATTTGTTTTGTGTGTAATGATCTGATGTCTATAATTCCTCTTCCTCCTGCCTTCCTCTCGATGGTAAGTCTTTCTTTGCATGCGTTGGGGTGTAATTTCCTGTATTGAATTGAGATCGTATAAGGATGTGAATATTTTCTATGTCTGTTTGTGACCATTTGATGATACCAAATGAATATGTGAGTATAGGTATAGCGAACGTGTTGATGGCTTTAGTGAGATTCTTAGAGTTGAGTTTTGTTTGCAAAAGTTTCGTCAGTCTGTTTTTGAATTCGGTTCTGAGCTCTGTTTTGATGTGAGTGTGGTTGAGTTTGGTGCTTTGTTGGAAGCCTAGATATTTGTATGTTTCTTTATCGAACATTTTATCGAGCGTTTCATTGTTGATGGTTTCTGTCTGATGGTGGTGCTTCCATTGGCCTTTGTTGATGTGGAGCACTTTGCATTTACTTATACCAAATTCCATATTGACATCTAAGGTGAATATTTCTGTGATTTTGAGGAGTTCTTTCAGCTGTGTTTGTGTGGCAGCGTAGAGTTTTATGTCGTCCATATATAGGAGGTGGTTTATTTTATGTTGATTCTCTTTTTGGTGTCTGATATTGAAGCCATGCTCTGTTCTGTTTAGTATATTTGAGAGTGGATTGAGACAGAGGCAAACCATAGAGCACTGAGCGAGTCTCCCTGAAATATACCCCGTCTGATGTACAGCTCTTCTGTTTGGATCCGTTCGGTTTGTGTTTCTAGGCGTATTTTGGTTTTCCATGTTTTCATAATTTGCGCGAGAAACTGCCTGAGGTGTTGGTTGATTTTATAGATTTCTAGGGCCCTGATTAACCAGCTGTGGGGTATGAAGTCGAAGGCTTTTTTATAGTCTATGTAACCGATGTGAAGGTTTCTGTGTTCTTTTCTGGTTTGTCCCATAATCACGCTATCTATAATCAGCTGCTCTTTGCATCCTCGACTATTTTTCCTGCATCCCTTCTGCTCTTCTGTGAGGATATTGTTGTCTGTTAGGTGTTGTTCTATTTTCTTCGATATTGTGGCTGTGATGATCTTGTATAGGGTTGGAAGACAGGTGATAGGTCGGTAGTTTGACGGGTTTGTGGTGTCTGAGCTTTGGGTTTAACGTATGTTATTCCTTGTGTGAGGAAAGTGGGAAATGTGTGTGGTTGTAGAATGGCTTTGTTGATTTGGTGTGGCGAGTGCTTCGTGTGTGGTGGTAAACTGTTTGTACCAGAAGTTTTGTATATTGTCTATTCCAGGACATTTCCAGTTGTGTGTGTGTTTGATAGTTTCTGTAATTTCTTGTGTATTAAATGTGGTATTTTCTTGTTCTGTCACATGTTTATGTTTGTCTTCTTCGGCTTTGATCCAGGGGGTGTTATTATTGTGTTGTTTGGTTCTGACCAGATACTTTTCCCATAATCTGTGAGTTCTTGTTTGTTTGGTGGTTCAGTCACTGCTATCTGTTTGTTGTACATAGTTTTCCGGTAGAACTGTTTTTTTTTCGCTTCTTCGGAAGAGGTTGTTGGTGTCTTTCCTCTCATTTGATTCTTTGTATCTACGGAGTCTTGCGGCATATACAGATAGTTTTTGTTTCAAGGTATCGAGGATTTCTGGCAGTGTTCTGTTGGGAGACTTAGATTTGATCTTGTTTGCCCCCTGTGTGACACGTTTGGACGCGTTCCCGCTTATAAACTGGGTAAGATGTCCTAGATCTCTCCTGATGTTGTTGATTTTGTTTTCTATTCTTATTTGCCATTTGAATGTTGGTTTTGTCCTGTTGGGGTTTCCTTGTCGTTGAGGGAGTTTTTGATTATTTTGTGTTAGAGTGGTGATTGCTGCTGCGTATATTATTGTGTGAATGTCTTCGATTGTGCTTGAGTCTGTTATATACTGAGGTATTATGTGCTTGTTTAGTGTGTTGAGGATTGGTTGCGTGCTCTGTCTGAAGATTAAACGAGGGATGGGATTTCTTGTTGTGGGGTCGGTGCCTGACCATCGAGCTAGATGTGACTCCATTTTTGCTTTAAGTGTTTGTATGAGAGGTGATTCGGGGTGATGTTTGTGTGGATGTCGTTGAGGGTGGCGAGTGATTCATGTTGTTGTCTGTGATACGGTGTTGCGCGGTACTCGCAATATTATTTTGCGTTATGCTCCTCCTGGGTGGTGGGTATTATTATTATTATTATTATTATTATTATATGATCAAATATGGCGTGAGTTTTCATCATCGAACATTTTAGTTTTACAGCAGTTTTTGAATCAAAACAAACGGACTGTATCAGTTTCGGTAGATGCTCCATAATGGTGAATGGTAGATTATGTTCAGCAACAAACGAGGCTAATCCCACTTCACCTGAAAATATAAAAAGGAAGTAAAAAAGACGTATCTACTATACACTGGTAGAATACAAAATAATATAACAACGTACTAGTACTTAGTAACAAATAATGAAATATTTTTACCTTGTTTAATTTGTATATCAGGTTTTTGATTTTTTGTCACGGTAAATGATGATATCTTTGGATGTGATTTTATATTCTTTGATGATACCGAGTGTGCTTATGAAGAATTGTGTTTCCTAAGAGCGTCTTTCGCTGATGTAATATTAATATCCCTATTACAATATAATAGGCATAGTTTGCGCTTTTACGACTTTCTTATAGCCAGTCTGAAAATTCTTCTTCCCATTCTTTTCTATAAAATTGTAGGTATTTTATTCTTCTTGCACTCGCGCTTGTACTCGGTTCTTCATGTGACAACATTTTGACTTGGTATTATAATGTTATTTTTGGTAGATACTACTAGTAGACGCTATTAGTAACTCCGAAAAAGTTTCTCTTCTAAATAATGAAAATTAATGAAACAATAAAATCCTAATTCTTGTTTATGTAGACAAGCGAATTAGCTCGGGGGATCCCCTAAAAACGTCGAGCTACGAGTTGTAGTACACAAGGGTATTCCCCAAAAGATATCGGGAACATTCTGCAATAACTACTTATCATACAGTCGCGGGATTCCCGTAAAAACATAAACGAAAAGGGTTGCCAACTTGGAAATGTAAAATCGGTAAAAAAATCGGGGGAATTTCCTTGTATTCTCAGAAATCGTGGAAAAATCGTTAAATTTCGGTATTTCGGTAGGACAGACCACATATCGGTAGAAATACGGAAAAATCGGTAGGTTCGAGACCACTGCCTTAAAAGTAGTAAAATTTTTCTCACCGGCGCCGGCGTGCCGTTTATGATTTTCTTCGGTTTGTGGTGTACTGGATAATTTAATGTAAAGTTTTGAGAGCAGTTTGATAGGTGTTAGTGGAAATAGTTGTGTCACAGACCCTTATCTCGCTAGTTTCTAAATTAATTGTAATATTATTTGGTAATAGTTGGAATATTTACACTCGGACGTAGGCTAAATGCTGATATTAAGTAGAAAAAATTTTCATGTGTAGTATTTTTTGTCAATAAACTAATGATAGTCCTTGAGAAGATAATATTTCAAATATAGGCGATTTTTAAAATATCAATCAGCTAACTTCTTACTTTTTTTAGGTGAATCAAGCAGTCACCTTTTAGCTGTTGACCTAGAAATAATTGAAAATACTAAATGTAATGTCTTCTACAAAAGCATATCTAAAAATAAACTAGCTATTGGTGTCGTGGATAGAATCCAGCTTTGCGCCGGTAGTAATGGAAAAGATACATGTCAGGTATGTATATGAAGTAGAATTTTGGGAAGCATAAGCTGAATAAGAAGCTAGAAACTGTTTTCACACTGTAAGTCACGTACTAAGCCCATTTCTTCCATCTTTTGCTGTTAAATTTAAATGGAAATTCTAGAATGGAGTGTTATTGGTACAACCTTAATTACAATTCAAATCACTTTTATGTCGTTTGGGATCTGATTTAAACTGAGTGTTAGGTCAGTAACAAGCAATATCTTTGGAATACCACAGTAACATCCTTCTCTGTTCAAGTACACAGACCAAATAGCTCATAAATTATAACTTTTCCCCATTTTTAGTGTTCCGTACTGAACACTTCGGTGTCCGTCCGTCCGTCTGTCTGTCACACCCTATTTTCTCCGAAACTATTTGACATAAAAAGTTAAAATTTAGCACTATTATAGGAACTGAAGGCCTCATCAGAGCCGTGTAGTTTTGAAAGTTAAATTTTGACTTAAGGGGTTAGTTTGGGGGGGGGGGGTGAAATCGAAAGTGAAAAAAAAAATTTACCAGGTCATCGAGTTGGGTGTCAAATGAAAGCTGGTAAAAAGACAAGTTCAAAAATATATATAACCAGCCGGGCCCGCGGTTCCGCTCGCGTGGACTTGGTTCACTACTATCGTCACTGCTTATTCCTTATGTTACCTAACGTAATAAAATATCTCCCATTATTTCCCCGTATCTCCCAATATTTCTCCTTATCTCCCATTATCTCACCTTATTTCCCATTATCTAGGCTTATCTCGACTTATCTTGCAATATTGTTCCTTATCTCCAATTATTTCTCCTTATCTCCATTATCTCACCATAACTCCCATTATTTAAACTTATCTCTGCTTATCTCCCATTATTTCTCCTTACTCCCATTATATTATTTATTAACTTATCTCTGCGAATTATCTCCCATTATTTCTCCTTATCTCCCATTATCTCACCTTATCTCCCATTATCTAGGCTTATATCGAATTATATAGAATATATGTATAAATTTATAAAAACATGTAAATCGGATAAGTGGTTCTCGAGTGATAAGCGCACTAACGGACAAACAGAGGGACGTTGCATTTTATATATATTATAGATATCCTTTGCTATATGATATTGTTCCATTTTTAGTGGTTTAGGCAGTGTATTGCAAGAGAACGCGCTAGCGGCAAACTTTTTTCCGATTTCATTCACTATTATCGTCACTGCTCATTCCTTATGCTACCCATCGTAATAAAATATAGTCTATAATCTGGCCGGAGAACATATGTATGTTTTAAAAAAAAAAGTACGAAAATCGGATAAGTGGTTCTCCAGTGATAAGCGCACTAACCGACAGACAGACAGACAGAGATACGTTGCATTTTATATATATCATAGATGTAATAAAATATATATCTATAACCTGGTCAGAGAACATGTGTATGAATTTAAAAAATCACGTAAATCGGATAAGTGGTTCTCGAGGGATAAGCGCACTAACGGACGACAGACAGACAGACAGAGAGACGTTGCATTTTATATATTATAGATATAGATTATTATTATTATATAACCTGGCCAAAGAATATATGTATGAATTTAAAAAAAGATAGGTAAATCGGATAAATGGTTCTCGCGTGATAAACGCACTAATGGACAGACAGACAGACAGAGAGACATTGCATTTTATATATATTATAGATTATAGATATTCTCTGCTACATAATATTGTTCCATATTTAATGGTTTAGGCTGTGTATTGCAAACGAACGCGCTAGCGGCAAACTTTTTTCCGAGTTCATTCACTATTTTACGTCACTGCTCATTCCTTATGCTACCTGTCGTAATAAAATATAGCCTATAACCTGGCCAGAGAACATATGTATATTTAAAAAAAAAAGTAGGTAAATCGGATAAGTGATTCTCCAGTGATAAGCGCACTAATGGACAGACAGACAGAGAGACGTTGCATTTTATATATTATAGATGTAATACTTGCACATACTTTACCTTGTATTATTTTTAAAAAATCGCTGTCCCCCACTTATCTCGACAAGTATCGATCAAAAAATTTTAAAAAAATTCTGAAATATTTTCTACAGGATGTAGATTAAACGAAAATTATCACGAGTGCATTACCTTTAATAATTTATCTGGTATACAAAAAAAAAACAAAAATTTCAAGGTCATCAGTTTTCAATAAAGATCGGTTGAAAACTCATTTGGGATGTGTTTTGTGAAATCACTGATCATTTTATACTTCCGTAACAAAAATTATTATTTTAAAAGCAATCAACGCACGGAACACTAATTGCGCAAGTCCAACTTACACTTGACCGGTTATTTATTCAAGGCTTTTAATTTTGCAGGGTGATTCTGGTGGCCCGTTACAAAGAAAGAAACCAAATTATCCTGCCTTTCAAAAGGTCTACGATATTATGGGAATAACTTCGTTTGGAAGAGGATGTGGTTTGGGAAATAGTCCTGGAATATACACTCGAGTTTCGGCTTATTTAGATTGGATTGAAAATATTGTATGGCCCGATTTATAAAAATAAAATTTTATTTGTGTAACTACTTTAAATGTATTTTTAACTTTATAAAGTAATAAAGTCTAGAGCGATCTCAAAAAAAGACAGGTAGACCAATTTAAGGCATTTTTTTAATTTCTATTTTATATTATCTACGAGGGTGAATTGATAAATGGTAAATTTCTACGAAATGGTGAGAAATTTTGTGGTGTGGCATAACTTGATAAGCGTGCTTCTCGTAAGGGTTGTGTTCAAAGTAGGCACAAGGCGTAGCTGTTGCGCAGCTATCGTGTGTTGGCAGTAATCTATGTTACACGTTTCGTAGAAATTGATAAAGCCGAGTATAAATGATAAAACATTTTTATTTAAAAGAGTGGGTTGCGGCACGGATAAAACTCGACTGAAGGAAGTTCACGAGGACGCTGCACCAGAACCCTAACATTTGTTATTGGATAAATAAATTTATACGTGGCCCTTCAAACACTGTAGATGCTTCACTTTCAGGAGGCCCGATGGAGGTTTCTTCTGAAGAAATTGTCGATAAAATTCATGGCATCGTGATGGAAAATTCTCGCATTAAGCGTCGTAAGATTGCTGAAATGTTATGCGTCTCGTATGAATATAATATCCTGCGTGAAGTTCTAAAAATGAAAAAGCTGAGTGCACGGTGGGTCCGCGTTTGTTGACTCCAGGCCAAAAACGCACGAGGAAGAACATTTCAAAATCGTATTTGAACAAGTTACACATAATCCGAACAATTTCTGGCATCATTTTGTGACTGTAAACAAAACATCGATCCACCATTACACCCGGAAACAAAACCGTAGTCAAAACAGTGAATTGGCGAAGGTGAAAGTGCACCGAAAAAGTTGAAAACAACGGCGGGAAAAGTGATAGTAACTGTTTTTTGGGACTCGCATAGTATCATCATGATGACTATTTGGAAAAGGATAAAACAGTGAATGGTTTTTATCATGAACTGTTAATACGTAGTTTGCATAGTGAGTTGAAGTGGAAGCGATCAAGGTTCGTGCTCCTTTATCAGGACAAAGAGCCGGCTAACGCATCAGCCGTTGCAATGGCAAAAGTGTACTAACTGGTCTTGGAAACAGTTCCCCACCCACCCTATACCCGAGATTTGGCCCCAAGTGTCTTTTTTTATTTCCTAACTCCAAAAATTGGGTTGGGGGAGGGAAGAAATTTTCATCGAATGAAGAAGTTATCTGTAAACAAGTATTATGTACAGGGTGGTCCAAATTGAACACTTTTAAGGGTAAACCCCTTTATCTAAAGGAGATAGACGAAAACTGATGTCAGTATCTGAAGCTCAATTTTTATGATAAACTCAATGGTGGAAACCGCATATCGATATCTAGTACCGTTTCAGATATAGAGGGTGTTTTTCAAAAATCTGCATTTTGGAGAAATGTTTGTAATACTTTTCCTATTGAAAATTTTTGATTTCTGTAAAAACATTCTCAAAGCACGTTTATTTCATTTTTTTACAACTAATATTTTAATAGTTATTAACGCAAAAATATATTTTTTAAATGTATATTTTTCCTTATCCGAATAGAGCTTCAAATTATCATTCTAAAAATATAGCACACTTTATGTTTTGCTCAAATTTACTTCAAAATATAAAGGTTTTCAGTTTTTATGCGAGTTTTAAATGCACATTTTGGGAAGTAGGCTTTGGACGGAACGGCCATATGGTTTAATTCAATTGTTTACTCGTAGTTGTCAAATTTTACTTTAAGATCAGTTATTGAATTGTTAAATAAATCGCAATGAAGTTTAAAAATTACGAAAATTGGGATATGATAGTGTGTTTCATACAAACCGGAGAAAATTCGAAGGCGGCAAGTAATTTGTACCACGAACGGTATCCAGAGAGGCGCCAACCCTTCAAGGATATATTCGCTTGATTGCGACATAACCTAGTTAATAGTGACAAGTTTGAAAGGAAAATACCCAAAAATTATGGATCCAACAGGGACAAGAAGTTAGAAGAAATAGTAGTTTTAGGAACTATCGGAAATAATCCCAACACTCCAACCCGACAGCTAAAGAAATCCACTGGACTACCAAGAACTAACGTAAGTCGTACTTTGAAGAAGCACAAATTCAGGCCATATAGGACAAGAAAAGTTCATCACCTTAGAGATGGAGATTTTCAACGGCGTATGGATTTTTGCCAATGGTTTCTGGAGAATTGTAACCGTGTTCCGAATTTTTTATTATATTGCATTTGGACAGGCTAAGCTTATGTAAGCAATGCAGGTATTTTTAACCGTTACAATTCTTATACGTAGCCACAAGAAAATCCTCATTTAGTTGTGGAGCAAAGAAATCAAGGCAGATCTGGATTTAATGTGTGGGCAGGAATTTTTAGAGGCAGGGTTATAGGTCCATTTATTTACGAAAGAACACTCTCAGAGATATTTAGAAATTTTAACCCTGCAGTTCTCAGTAATTTTTTATCGCCAATTTCAACAATAACTGAATAGCCAACCAAGGTCCAAACCGTTGCCGGCAAGGTCACCGGATTTAACACCCATGGGGGACTACTATCTTGGGGAAGATTTAAATTTTCTAATCGCCGACAAACACCAGACAAGAGTTAGAAGTCGCAGTGATACAAAGTTTTGCAGCTCTCACTCCTCTTGACCTAATCAACTCGGTAAGAAGTGTCTAGAAAAGGTGCCGCCTATGTGTAAATGAAACTGGTCGACATTTCGAACATCTCTTATAGAAAATTGGTTTGTTTTAGTTTGCTCTACTCGAAATAAATTGTTTTATTGTTGTTTTGTTTTATTTTCTACATAGTTTAAAGTACTACAGCATTTAGTGAATTTCATTGTAGTTATGACTCTTAGAGTTTACTTCTGGTTTTTTTTTACCATTTGACTGCTGTAGATAAACAATTGATATCGCCGCTCCGTCCAAAGTCTACTTCACAATATATATAATATATATATATATATATATATATATATATATATATATATATATATATATATATATATATATATATATATATATATATATATAAACTCCTGGACAAAATTAACGCAACAATCTGAAAATTAATTTATCTTTTTCTTATGTCAGTTTTAAAGTTTATCGGGTATTTGAATAGTAGGCTATGCATATTTTACTTCGTTGTTCATGACAGAAATCAAAACAATTCGTTTAGATTTACAGTTTTAAAGAATTTTTTTAGAAGATAAACAATTTTCTGTAATAATGCGATTTTCTTTAAAAGTAAGCTTATAAATTGTTCCCTTTTTCAAAGTAATACGTTTTTGTGGTAGACTGTTTTATTTTTGACCCCGAAGAATTAGAAAAATGAATCGAACAAGGAATTTAACTGAACACGAGGTAGTGCGAGCCTCAGTTTTATTGGACGAGGGATATTGTCAGAGTTATGTTGCCAATTTGTTAGGCAAACATCGTTCCACAATAAGTCGTATGGTAAGACGCTTGAATGAAGTAGGAACTTATTCTAGAAGGCTAGGGCAAGGGCGAAAACGAAGCATTAGCGACCTAGGTGAACGTTTTATAAGACAATATGCTTTAAGAAACAGGACTGTCATTAGTTCTATAATAAGAAACGAACTCGAAGCTGTTCGCAATGTCACAATTTCTTCTAAAACATTTAGAAGACGGTTAAATGAAGCTGGATTAAACAGTAGGAGACCAGCCACTGCGCCCTTGCTTACTAGAGAGAACAGAGTTGCCAGGTTACGTTTTGCTCGAAATCACAGAAACTGGTCTGTGGATGATTGGAAACAAGTTTTCTTCAGAGATGAAACTAGGGTTAGTCTAAAACATCCAGATGATCGTGAGCGAGTAAGGCGAAGACCAGGAGAGAGGTTTGCTCCTTGCAATATCTCTGCAAGGATTCCATTCGGCGGTGGCTCTGTTATGTTCAGAGGTGGCATCTGCTTTGATGTTCGCACAGAGTTAGTTCCTGTCCGTACGAGATCCATGAATGCTGACTACTATCTTGAGAATATTGTAATAGAACATGTGAATCCTTTCGGTCATTTTGTGGGGTCCAATTTCCTGTTTATGCAAGACAACGCTCGATCTCACGTGGCTAGAGAGGTACTCGACTATCTTAATCAAGTTGATATACCGATTATGCAATGGCCACCAAAAAGCCCGGATCTGAATCCGATAGAACATGTATGGGACCACCTTAAGAAAAATGTGAAACGTCATATCCTGCACCTAGAAACCTGAGGGAACTTGAAAATGCAGTTATCACAAAATGGGAGCAAATTCCTCAAGATTTTATCCAAAATTTAATTAGAAGCACGCCTAGGCGCATAAACGCTGTCATTCGAAGTAGAGGAGGCAACACACGCTACTAGTGTCCCAGTTACACCATTAATTTTGCTACTAGTGTCCCAGTTTATTTTTTCATTATTACATAATTTCAACGATTTTGTTATTAGGTCTTAAGAATAATTTTAATTTGAATCTTATAGAGAAATTTGGTAGCTAATTCACTTTTAAAGTATCCGAATAAGTTTTTTCTAACTTTTAGTGTAACCAATGTTCATAAAAAATTATTAAAATTAATTCATTATAGAGATTTGTATGATTTAATATATTGTTGCGTTAATTTTGTCCAGGAGTGTATATATATATATATATATATATATATATATATATATATATATATATATATATATATATATATATATATATTTACAACTTACCTACACCTTAGATCGAAGTGTGTATAGTTAGTCTAGTTGTGTGATGTTTTGTTTTCCTTTTGAATACACTCTATTTCAGTTGAAATAAGTGAAGCCGAGAAAGAATGGCAAAATATGGAGTTTTAAATAATAAAAGTATATTATTACTACATAGACCACTATCCCGGTACTTTTCACCTCGTAATCATTATTGAAGTCGAGAAAAATAAACACAATATATATATATACAGTACAATCCCTATTATCCGAATCGCGATTATCTGAAATCCGGCTTATCTGAAACAAACTGTTAAAAAGCAAATTGTATTCCCATTAAACGAAAAAATCCCCATTATTCGAAACAGACGATGAGTGGTTTCCTTAACGCGTCGGGGATACCCCGACGTCTAGAATTTCATCGCTGTATATGTTTTGGTTAGTCGACGAGTGTTATAAGTTACGCATTATGTCTATTATTATCGCAGAGGTAATAGTTTCGTTTTAATAGATATTTTACAAAATGGAGCGTCATAATAATAAGCGTAAACGTGTTGTTATTACCTTAAAAGAGAAACTTGAAGCAATTTAGCGTTTAGATAATGGTGAACGTCTTAAAAATATAGCGAAGGATTTAGTTGTAGCCGTGAGTACTGTTTCAGAGTGGAGAAAAAATCGCGAAAAAACTTGAAAGATGGTGTAGTGTTTTTTCATCGCCCACACAGGCACGAAAAAGTATGAAAAGCGGTGAATACCAAAAAGTGGATGATTCTTTATTTTTATGGTTCACACAGAATCGAGAACATGGAATACCAATTTCAGGAACAATTTTAAAACATAAGGCAGTGAGTTTAAGCGAAGAGTTGCCGGTTATTGAAGCGCCTGTAAATTTTTCTGCAAGTGATGGATGGCTAGACAGGTGGAAAAAAAAGACATTGTGTACGTCAACGGAAAGTTTGTGGAGAAAGATTGTCGGCTGATGTATCTGCTGCAAAAAAATTTGCAGAGAATTTTGAGCAGCTTATTAAAGAACATGGTTTACAACCAGACCAAATCTACAATTGTGATGAAACAGGCTTGAACTACAAAATGTTGCCGTCAAATACCTTAGCTTCAAAAACGGAAGCTGGAGCACCTGTTACAAACGTAGCAAATAACATATTACTGTTCTTGCATGCAGTAATGCTTCTGGAAGACACAAACTCCCATTATACATATTGGTAAGTCAGCAAATCCACGCACTTTTAAAATATATTCGTCGTAATGCTTTTCCTGTTTTGTATAAAAATCAAAACAATGCCTGGATAAACGCGACTCTATTTAAAGACTGTTTTTTTTTTGGAGATTTTGTTCCCAAAGTGGAACTTTTTTTAAAAGAACATGGATATCCTAGAAAATATATTCTGTTACTAGATAACGCCTCCACTCACCCAAGTGCGGAGCAACTTGAAAGTGGGAAAATAAAAGCAATGTTTTTGCCTCCTACTGTAACTTCTCTCATTCAGCCTATGGATCAGGGTGTACTGGAAAATTTAAAACGCAATTACAGGCGTTTGTTATCGGAGTATATTTTAGAAGAAGTAGATGAAGGTGGCAATCTTACTGATTGTCTAAAAAGATAAATTTGAAAAATGTTATATATTGGATAGCTTCAGCCTAGAATCAAGTAAAGAGTAGTACCCTGGAAAAATCTTGGTCAAAATTGATTCCACAAGAAGAGAGACATTACTCAGAGGCAGAAACAGAAGATAATGAAAGTTTACATCAAATTATTACAAGAATATCAGGATGTGAAAGTGTTACGGAAACCGATGTTTGTGAATGGTTAAACAGTGATAGTGTGGAAGATGAAATGACTGACCAAGAATTAATTAAAAGTGTGTGCAAAAATGCTAATAAAATAGACAGTGATGACGATGATGATAACGAAGTAGAAGCCACTGACAATATTCCAGTAAATATGTCACATTCAGAAGGACTAGAGACCCTAGAAAAAGCGTTAACTTATGTAGAACAACAAGAAAATGCAACCGCCGAGGACGTTTTGCTTATTAAACGTTGGAGAGACATTGCAGCCAAAAATAGAACTAACGCAAAACGAGTGCAGTTAAAAATTACCTCATTTTTAAGACATCAAAGTTAAGAATGAAACCGTTTTATTTTCGGTTTTCCGTACATATACATAAAATAAGTAAACTAATTGTTCTATTCTTTGTTTTAACAAATACCTATGTACGTAATAGCATATCGTATAAATGCTTTTAAGTCAGTCTGCAATGCTGTATTCATTCTAAACTTCTATTTTTAAAAAAAAATTCGGATTAACCGAAATTTCGATTATCCGAAATCACTTTGGTCCATATTATTTCGGATAATCGAGATTCTACTGTGTACGTATATATATATACATATATATATATATATATATATATATATATATATATATATATATATATATATATATATATATATATATAGATACATACATATAGCATACCTTCCGTGGTCTGGAAAAAAAGAAGACCGAACCAGTTCTTTTGACAGCTGCTTTTCATATCAGATGCTGTCTCAACCATATTGAATATATTTATATATTTTCTAATAATATATAAGTCAGCCCCTATCAGGGGCGTTGATCTCTTGATCACATTTGAATTAGTTAAACATGAACATATTTTTAGTGAATTGAGGATTAGAATAGTTTTTACTTTCGTTCTCTACAATCGGTAAAAATGTTACCTTGCCCTAAATAAGAATATTATTGCGTGGTTTGCGAACAATATATACTCAAATCATGCAGAAAAAAATTTAATGATCAGATTCGTAACATGTGTAAAGAATGTTTCAAGACTGCAATAGATGAACCAAATTACTCATGGACACCGAAAAAGATATGTTCTTCGTGTAAAATCAGTATCGAACGATGGAAAAAGGGAGAAAAAAATGTGAAGCCATTTGTGTCTCCTGTGCTCTGCAGATGTGATACAGCTGGGATCAATAGTAAAAATAGAAAATCATGGTCTTATTACAAAGCGAATTCAGTGACATTTCCTTTGCCTATTTTGGGAACAAAGTCAGCGTTTGAAGAAGATCAAGATGATTTTCTAGATACCGACAAAATTGACAACGTTATGAATGATCCTCGGGATGAAGATGAAGAATGTTATAGACTGAACATAAATGATAGGATCAACGGAGGAGAATCAGATCCCAATGAAACGTGGATTCAAGGTTACCTCCTAACCCATAGTCTTTGCAGGCCCCTAGTCATGTAGTTATAGAAGTGTACACGCCTAGAATAATGTGGTTATAGAAATTCGCACGCCTAGGATTATGTGTTTATAGAGGTATTGGGCGATTGGGTTCAAGGGTATAGTGTTAGAAGGATATGACGTTATAACGTTAAGAGATTATGTGAGTCTATTGATTTGGCTCTTTTGTTTTGTTATCTGATTCATCAGATCGACATTTCCCTCGAGTTCCGAGGTTATACGCGCCTTCATACCTTAGTTCATGGTGTTTTAGGCTTATGGACTTATGAGGTTGGATGGTTTTGGATTCACGGAATCCTACTAATCTACAGGCATATAGTCTTGGTCATCTGAACATAAAATCCACATTTCCCCCGAGTTTTGTATTTATACATGTCATCACAACCTCTAAAATTGAGTTTTTTGAAGTTAGGGAAAAAATGAGAGGTGATGGAGCAAAACTTAAAGTGAATTCGTTTTCAGCGATTCCGAGAATATATAAAAGACCTGGTCTAGTCTTCGATATATGAAAAAATATTTTTGTGGTACTGTATAATTTATTAATAACTAAAACATAATATTTAATTTTGCATATACATATATACATATAAATATATTATTGTATGTAGTGTAACGTAAACTACAAATGTTATAGACTGCTGATGCGATTTTAACATAGATATATAATATTTTGAAGATGGAAGAAGAATTCTTAAATATCTGTATTTAAAAATCTTACATAAAATAAACCTATCTGTGAAGGACAAGAAGAGATTTTTAAGAATAAATGCAACGTCTGACAACACAAGTATAAAATGAATAGGTCCTGTTAATTTGCAATCTTGCAAGAAACTGGAAACCTTGTCAATGTTATGGTGGCATTGCTCTTACTGTGTTAATGAAGTTTATTTTTACAGAAAGTTGACTTCAAAAAATAAGCGAAAAAGATGAAGTTAGCTCACTTTAAAGAGAAAAATTCTCTGATTTTACTCGTGCTTATTAAATTATGTTGTGGTCAGTTAAAGGACGGTAAGTAGATAACAAAGTTAGGAAGTGTTTTAATCACTATTTAAATACCCGGTAATTAACCACGCTATATCAAAAAGACTTACCATCTGATTCATTTACTTAGAAAGTATTTAGAATTTAGTATTTGAAAGGTGTTTATGGTCAGTAAATAAGTTTTGAAAGCGGAAATAAAACAAGACGAATTAATGAGTCGAAATATATATTTTTTCTTCAGCGATTTTCCAGTTCATTTACCCCATCTCTAAAGAGGTTTTCTGAAAGACCTTCAAACTACCCATCTACGTATACTATCACCACATTATTTTTTAAAGAACACTTCCCACGTAAAATCTTTTGAAGTTTGGGAATAGATAGAAGTCAGACGGAACCAGATCTGGCCAATAGGGTGGATGTTTCAACAATTCGTACTTTAATCGTACCAGTCTTGCCGTTGTCAAAGCAGCTCTGAGCAGGTGCAGTGTCATGATGAAAGATGTTTTTTTTCTTCTTCAAACTGGACCTTTTCTTACGAATTTTCTCATCCAGCTGGTCCAAAAAATTGCAATAATACTCTCGTGTGATTGTTTTACAGGTATGAAGGTAATTAGTTAACAAAATTTAACACAAATAAAACACTAATAATGTATTTTAATTTCCACTATATTATTATTTTTCGTAACAATTGTTTCGGCACACGGTGCCTTCTTCGGACAAATAATAATTTTAAACTACAATTTTGAAAGTATAAAAATTTCTAATCATGAATGTATGCTTATACTAACTTAACCTAAGTCTTATACTAGTGATCCTATACTAACTTAACCTAGGAAATGTGTTTATACGAGGCTGGTTTAAAAAGTCCGTGCAAAAATAAAAACTACTTATGTGTTTGGGGTAAACCTTTTTTATTTTTCGACATAGTCTCCTTTTAGGCTTATACACTTCGTCCAACGATGTTCTAGTTTGTTGATCCCTTCCGAATAATAGGATTTGTCCAAGTCTGCAAAATATCCATTAGTGTCTGCAATCACCTCCTCGTTTGAATAAAATCTTTGTCCCGCCAGCCATTTCTTCAAATTGGGGAACAAATAGTAGTCCGAGGGAGCCAAGTCTGGAGAATAGGGGGGATGTGAAACGAGTTGGAATCCTATTTCCATTAATTTTGCGACCACAACTGCTGAGGTGTGTGCTGGTGCGTTGTCGTGATGGAAAAGGACTTTCTTGTGGGCCAATCGCGGGCGTTTTTCTTGCAGCTCGGTTTTCAAACGGTCCAATAACGATGAATAATATTCACCTGTAATAGTTTTTACCCTTTTCCAGATAGTCGATGAGGATTATCCCTTGCGAATCCCAAAAGACAGTCGCCATAACCTTTCCGGCCGAAGGAACGGTCTTCGCCTTTTTTGGTGCAGATTCCCCCTTGGTAACCCATTGTTTAGATTGTTGTTTGGTCTCAGGAGTAAAATAACAGCTGCAAACCATCCTTGCAACACTATACACGATTCCGTTTTTGGTCAAACGTGAGCAATCGCGGCACCCATCTTGCGGATAGCTTTCTCATGTCCAAATGTTTATGCAAAATATTATGTACCCGTTCAGTCGAGATGCCCACAGCACTAGCAATCTCACGCACCTTAACTCTTCTGCCATCCATCACCATATCATGGATTTGATCAATGATTTCTGGAGTCGTAACCTCCACAGGCCGTCCAGAACGTTCAGCGTCACTTGTGCCCACTGTTCTAATCGAAGGTGCAGAGTCACCATAATGTTTATCAAGCTTCTCTTTAGTCTCCTGAGGCGTTTTGCCTTTCATAAAGTAATGTTTAATCACCACACCAAATTCTTTTTCGTCCATTTCTTGAAAATCACTCGACTTCCTTGATTCACACGAATGCCAAACACAAAGAAATAGACCAATATGGGTGAAACTTGGTGTGCGTTCATTCAAGAGATGCTACTAACTAAACATGACCTCGATACGCGCCGGTGGTGCCATCTCTCGGACTTTGCACGGACTTTTCAAACCAGCCTCGTATATACATGAATTTCTTAATGCTAAGACTTAAAACTAAGACTAAAACTAGCTTAGCCTAAGACACGCTAACTTAAAATTAGGACGTAACATTAACTTAAACTAGGACTAATTATAACTTAACCTAGAATGACAATCTTCTTGTCACGGCGGGCGAGGAGGGTCATCGTCTTCGTCCGAGAGCAGCGGGTCGGACGGTCTCGGGAACAGGCGGCTGGCGTGAGGTGGGAGTCGGAAGGCGTCCCTGATGTGTGGGTTGGGGTGCTGGGACGCCTTCTCCAGGAACTTCTGTTGGGTTTTCCTCATGTGTACCTTTACGTAGTAGACACACCGAGGTCCCTATGGAGTTGTCGGTTCCTCATGAACCATGGGGCTCCCGTGATCATCCTCAGGTCCTTGTTCTGCACTGCTTGAAGTTGAGCTCTCCTTGCTGGCACCAAGTGGGGCAGGCATAGGTGAGGCCTGGTTTTACTATGGTGTTGTATACCAGAAGCTTGGTCCATGGAAGCAACTTACTGTGCGATTCAGGATGGGATAGAGTTTGCCCAGTAGTTGCTTAATGTAATATTGAATACATATCCTTAAATATAATATTTTCGTTCTACCTGCTAAAGAAATCCTCAGTGTACTTAGATAATTCTAACTATACAATCGGGTACAATAATATAAAACCATAAATACACATTATACAATTGGAAAAACCTAAATATTTAATCCTGCTTATTGTTCTAGGTAAATCTGGTTGGGTTAATTTCTAATTTTTTATAAAGGTTTAATAACGGAGAGTTGTTGGTTTCGAGTTGTTGATTCAGTAAAATGTTCCTATTCTTATATTTGTTAATCTCCATGCTTTCTAAGAAATTCAACTTTTTAGATTTATATTCGTTATGAAGAATTTTAAAATTTTCGTGAAAATTGTGGTTTTCTAAGATTAAATGGTCGGCATAATTAAAGGTGTTATTTTGTTTTATGCAGATTCTTTTAGGTTCATTAATTCTTTTTTGAAATGATCTACCAGTCTGACCAACGTAGAATTTTGAGCAAGAACCGCAATTAAGTTGGTATACTCCCGATTTTGTCATTTTATCACTTTTATTTTTGTTATTTTTTTATTAGATTTGAAAGTTTATTATTAGTCTTAAACGCGATGTTTAAATTTCTTTTAGATAATTGTTCGGATACAAAGTTGGTTATCTTTCCTGTATAAGTGAGTGTTTTGAAATTATGTTTATGAATTTTAATTGTTGGATATACCATATTAATAGCTTGTCTATAAGATTTTTTGATGAGGATTTTATCTATTATATCTGGTCGATATCCATTGTTACCCGCTATCTGTTTTATTATATTTAGTTCTTTAATATAATTCTCTCTTGTCATTGGTATGTGAAGAAGTCTATGAATAAACGAGTTAAAAGCAGCCATTTTGTGGGAGTGAGAATGATTAGAGCTATTATGTATTATCGAGTCTGTAAGTGATGGTTTATGGAAGTTCGAGAAGTCATGTTTATCGTTAATATTTTTAATCGTTAAGTCTAAGAAATTAATTGATTTATGCTGTCCATTTCCACAGTAAATTTTATATTTTGTTGAATATTATTTATAAAGTTAAGAAATTGTGTAAGTTGTCTATCCGTCCCAGAAAAACAAACTAATATGTCATCTACATACCTATACCAATAAAGAAATATTTGCTAAAGGGATATTTATGAATTATAGATTCTAGATGATCCATAAAGATTTCGGCTAACAATGGACGTAAGGGGTTCCCCATTATTAAACCTTCTTTTGACATAAAAAACATCGTAAATTCAAAGTAGTTTTGATCCAAACAAACCGACAGACAATCTAGTATTTCTTGTTTGATTATTATGTTTACTTTGTTTTGGTCTAACAAGTTTTCAAAAGATTTTGTACATCAAAAGATATTAGTTTAGCGGTTTTTGGGATATTTATGTGTTTGATATTATTAATTAGGTCGTATGCGTTCAGTATATTATATTTTGCACGAAAATTACAATAATCTTTTAAGATGTCTATCAATCTGTTGGATAATTTAACTGATGAAGCAGTAACAAACGAAACAACTGGTCTAATAGGAAAGTTATTTTTATGCAACTTAATGAAAGAATGCAATTTAGGGGTTTGAGGGTTCATTAAAATTAAATTTTGATTTCAAATTCATTAAAAAGTGTGATATCTTTAATAATATTTTTAATAAGTTTTTGAAATAATTCTGTGGGATCGTATTTCATAATTTGGAATGTTTCTGTGGTAAGAAAGTTTAAAGTTTTAGAAATGTAGTTTTCTTTTGTTAAAGCTACTGTTGATTTACCTTTGTCTGCTCTAGTGAATATGATGTCTTGAGTTTTGGTCTTCTTTTGTAAGGTTTTTGCGATGGTGTATTCGTTTGAATAATATCCATTGGGTTGTTCAAAGGGTTGCAGTTTAATTTGTCTTACTAAGATATATTTTTCGGTTATGTCTTCCTTGTCAAGTGCTAGTTCTCATTCTACTCCTAAGTATTCTCTGTTTCTTTGATTGTCTTTTGATTTTAAATTATAAGAAAACTCCTTTTCTAAAAGATTTGTTTCTTCTGGGGAAAAGGAAGTTTCAGTCAGATTAGTGAAAGCGTTTTTTATAAAATTGTGTAGGTGTGATCTCTAGAGATTGAAAGTTTCTTCTTTTGCTTTTTAAATTTGTTGTGAATTATTGATTCTATTTTTTGTCTAATTTGTGAATCGCAGATATCAAATTCTATTTATGTCTATTTGATTTCACCATGATGGTATCTATTATAGAAATCTCTTTTGTTGTACTGAATTTTTTTTTTATCTTCTGTTAACACTTCTTCATTCCGAATCGTTGTCTATATCTGCTGATTTTGTTGTTCTTGGTCTTCAAATAAATATATTTCGGATATTCATTCAATTTGACACAATAATGGGGAACCCCTTAAATCCATTGTAGCCGAAATCTTTATGGATCATCTAGAATCTATAATTCATAAACATCCCTTTAGCAAATATTTTCTCTATTGGTATAGATATGTAGATGACATATTAGTTTTTTTTTCTGGAACAGATAGACAACTTACACAATTTCTTAACTTTATAAATAATATTCATGAAAATATAAAATTTACTTTGGAAATGGAACAGCATAAATCAATTAATTTCTTAGACTTAACGATTAGAAATATTAACGAAAAACATGACTTCTCAATCTTCCATAAACCATCACATACAGACTCGATAATACATAATAGATCTAATCATCCTCATTCACACAAAATGGCTGCTTTTAACTCGTTTATTCATAGATTTCACATACCAATGACAAGAGAGAATTATATTAAAGAACTAAATATAATAAAACGGATAGCGGATAACAGTGGATATCGACCAGATATAATAGATAAAATCGTCACGAAAAATCTTATAGACAAGATATTAATATGGTATACCCAACAATTAAAACTCATAAACATAATTTTAAAACACTCACTTATACAGCAAATCTAACTAACTTTGTATCCAAACAATTGTCTAAAATAGGTTTAAACATCGCGTTTAAAACTAATAATAAACTTTCAAATCAAATAAAAAATAACAAAAATAAAAGGATAAAATGACAAAATCGGGAGTATACCAACTTAATTGCGGTTCTTGTTCAAAATTCTACGTTGGTCTGACAGGTAGATCATTTCAAAAAAGAATTAACGAACATAAAAGAAGCTACATAAAACAAAATAACAAATTATGCCAACCATTTAATCTTAGAAAACCACAATTTTGACGAAAATTTTAAAATTCTTTATAAAAATCTAAAAAATTGAATTTCTTAGAAAGCATGGAGATTAACAAATATAAGAATAGGAACATTTTACTGAGTCAATCAACTTAATAAAAATTGGAAATTAATTCAACCAGATTTACCTAAAACAATAAGCAGAATTAAATATTTAGGTTTTTCCAATGGTATAATGTGTATTTATGGTTTTATATTATTGTACCCAACTCTATAGTTAGAATTAACTAAGTACACTGAGGATTTCTTAAACAGGTGGAACAAAAATACTATATTTAAGGACATGTATTCAATATTACATTTCGTTTAAAATTCTTATTCGTCCGAAGAAGGCACCGTGTGCCGAAGCAATTGTTACGAAAAATAATAATATAGTGGAAATTAAAAAACATTATTAGTGTTTTATTTGTGTTAAGTTACAATGAATTTCCATCAAGTAACGGCTAACTCAGTAAATTAGTTAACAAAATTCCTTTTGAATCCCAGAAAAGTGATGCCATAATTTTTTTTGACGACTTTGACCACTTTGGCTGCTTTGGAGCTGAACAACCGGGCTTAGTCCACTGTGCGGATTTGTTGTCACAGTTCAGGACCACCCCGGTAAACCTAAGTCTTATCTATAATTACAAATCGATGCACAAAATCAGTTCTATTCTTTGTGAAACAAGCCAAATGTTGTTTATAAAGTTTCTCTCGAGTGCGTTTTTCTTCGATGTTAGTAAATGCGGCACCCATCTTGTGAATAGCTTTCTTAGACCCAAACATTACTTAAGATCTCCCGTACTCCTCGATGTGAGATGCCTTTAGCCTCAGCTAAACCATCCACGGTTAATCGACAGTCTTCCATTACCATATCTTGTACTTGTACAACAGTTTCTTCAGTTGTTGTAGTTTTTGGACGTCCTGAACGTGAATCATCATTGAAGCTTATATAAGCACGTCCATCTATGAACAGTTCGAAATAAAGGAGTAGACTCATTTAACAGTTTCACTAACTTTGCAGGAATTTCAAGTTGCCGCTAAACAAAGAATTTTATCACTGCACGATATTCGAATTTTTCCATTTTTTAAAAATACTTAAACACGTCTACTTTAATTAGCTGATAAACAATGAACGACTTGACAGATCAAGTTGAAATTTAGGGTGTGTTCATATGACAGATGGAGTTTCAAAATGGTGTTCAATATTTAATTCAAGTAATGCTGCAGGTGTCGCTTTCAAAACTTATTGACTGGTCAATATCAAAAAATTTAAATTGTTGTTGATTGAGAATAAATAAGTAATTAGTAATTATATCCTTATTTGTCAAAAATTCAGAGGACACAACTATTGTTATCAGTTCTGATAAATCATAGAAGTTACAAGTAGAACTTTGGTATTATAGTTATTCACAGTCCTGCTGTAATACTTTCACTTTCCTCTCCTGACGAGTACACAATTTTCTATGAATTCGTATAAAAAATTGTAAAAAAATAGATAAATACGAGGCTGGTTTGAAAAGTCCGTGCAAAAATAAAAACTACTTATGTGTTTGGGGTAAACCTTTTTTATTTTTCGACATAGTCTCCTTTTAGGCTTATACACTTCGTCCAACGATGTTCTAGTTTGTCGATCCCTTCCGAATAATAGGATTTGTCCAAGTCTACAAAATATCCATTAGTGTCTGCAATCATCTCCTCGTTTGAATAAAATCTTTGTCCCGCCAGCCATTTCTTCAAATTGGGGAATAAATAGTAGTCCGAGGGAGCCAAGTCTGGAGAATAGGGGGGATGTGAAACGAGTTGGAATCCTATTTCCATTAATTTTGGGACCACAACTGCTGAGGTGTGTGCTGGTGCGTTGTCGTGATGGAAAAGGACTTTCTTGTGGGCCAATCGCGGGCGTTTTTCTTGCAGCTCGGTTTTCAAACGGTCCAATAACGATGAATAATATTCACCTGTAATAGTTTTACCCTTTTCCAGATAGTCGATGAGGATTATCCCTTGCGAATCCCAAAAGACAGTCGCCATAACCTTTCCGGCCGAAGAAACGGTCTTCGCCTTTTTTGGTGCAGATTCCCCCTTGGTAACCCATTGTTTAGATTGTTGTTTGGTCTCAGAAGTATAGTAACGTATCCATGTTTCATCCACAGTGACGAAACGACGCTTAAAGTCCTCCGGATTCTTCTGGAACAGCTGCAAACCATCCTTGCAACACTTCACACGATTCCGTTTTTGGTCAAGCGTGAGCAATCGCGGCACCCATCTTGCGGATAGCTTTCTCATGTCCAAATGTTTATGCAAAATATTATGTACCCGTTCAGTCGAGATGCCCACAGCACTAGCAATCTCACGCACCTTAACTCTTCTGTCATCCATCACCATATCATGGATTTGATCAATGATTTCTAGAGTCGTAACCTCCACAGGCCGTCCAGAACGTTCAGCGTCACTTGTGCCCATATGGCCAGTCCGAAAATTTTGAAACCACTTATAAACTGTTCTAATCGAAGGTGCAGAGTCACCGTAATGTTTATCAAGCTTCTCTTTAGTCTCCTGAGGCGTTTTGCCTTTCATAAAGTAATGTTTAATCACCACACGAAATTCTTTTTCGTCCATTTCTTGAAAATCACTCGACTTCCTTGATTCACACGAATGCCAAACACAAAGAAATAGATCAATATGGCTGAAACTTGGTGTGCGTTCATTCAAGAGATGCTACTAACTAAACGTGACCTCGATACGCGCCGGTGGTGCCATCTCTCGGATTTTGCACGGACTTCTCAAACCAGCCTCGTACTTATGTAATAAAAAGTACGTAAAGTCTGTTCAGAGGGTGAAGTAGATTACGCCCTAAAAATTTGATATTGGTACATGTTAAAATTTGATGTTGTCAGTAAATAGCATTATATTAAAAATATTATTATACCAAAAAACACCTTTAAAACAGGGTTACATGGTTTTTTGTGAAGAAAAAACATTCAGAACCAGAATTTATCTTAATGCCCACTCAAATATTTCTGTAAATAAAACTTAAAAGATTGTACAAGATTTGCTTCAAAGCAAGGACCTAATAAAAATCTATACGAGGATTGTTCAATAGAAACACGTTTAAAAGGTTTAAAGCAATTTTTGTTTAATGAATTTAAAAGAAATCTCCTTTACCATTAGGACATACTGGTTCACAAATGTATAGACTCCCTGCTGGTAGAATTCCTGCAGCTGCAAAACTATTTTCTAATAGCAAACAACGCCCGAATTAAACTGATGTTCTTTTAGCGACTATCCTTATGGACCAAACACATGCAAATTACACAGTGATAAGTTGGGAGTGTAAAATGGATATTCTAAGACATTCCAACGCATGCGAATAAGCAGATCTTAAATCACTCGAGCTACATGAGGCCCTTAAGATGTTTGCATGTTGTTCAACACACAGGATCTTTTAAAATCTTTAAGCATTCCCCTTGGTAATCAGAAAATACGACCGTCATGCCTTTACCTGCTTAAGGGTGACTTTAAAGCACCTATTTTTCCAACTTCGGACATTTTCATCTGATGCTAGCATGCTAGCACTTTTGGTGTCCAGGACTAGCAAAAATCGTTCAGAAGCAACATCCCAATATATGTTAAAAGGAAGGTAACCATTGTCTCCTTCCAAAACAACACGTACTGAAAACTATACCGAAAAACTGCAAGTAACCCTACGCTCCATGGAGAGACGTATGATGGATATCTCACTTCATGACCGAGTTAGAAATAGCGAACTAAGAAGAAGAACGAAGGTCGCTGATGTAGTTCAGACCATAGCAGGGTTAAACTGGAACTGAAAGGGTCACGTGGCAAAAAGTACTGATAACAGGTGGATAAAGAGAACCTTGGAATGGCCCCCTTAAAACTTTAAAACGCCCACCAAAAAGATGGGTCGATGATATAACCAAGATAACTGTCAAAAACTGGTACTAGAAGGTACAAGATAGGCTTCAGTAGAAACATATAGGAGAAGCATTTACCCAGCAATGGGTGTAATAGCCTTGTGATGATAGTGATGATTAACTATGTCCATTTAGGAAAGTGTTTGATAATTATGCTTGGTTGTTTATATCGCGCTTCCACTTATTTCTTCATTTTTAAGTAATAACAGTTTAAACACTTAAATTGATTGAGTCGATACCTGGTCGAAATTCATAACTGGAAGTTTTGCAAGAAGTAAAACTACCTAAATTTCCACTAAATTTTTTAATTTTAACACCATGACATGTTTCGCTGTACGATAGCTTCTTCAGATGGTTTGTTACAAATTTTTTTAACAAAGCATCTGAAGAAGCGTCATGGTGTTAAAAATAAAAAATTTAGTGGAAATTTAAGTAGTGTTTTATTTCTTGCAAAACTTGTAATAACAGTTTACTCAGCAAAGCTAGGCAAGCTGCCAAGGGAGAAGGTAGAGGGTCATATGGTTTCCTGCTCGCCTTTATATACTTAAAAAAAAGTACTCTCGTAACGCTAACTAGAGAAGCCACTCTGTTGCTCCGTGTTATCATTTTCATCAATTTACAAGCTATCGTCTAATGTCGACGTCAGTGGTCCTTCTTGGAGGTTCCAGTTAGAGTCCCTTAAGGTTACATTATAGCACTTCTGCTATATTTATATAACTGTGTTGCTATCGGTATTTGAATCTTATCAAGAATACTATCCTGCTGATGACCTCCAGTTATACTGATTCTATCTTGATCAGCATTCAGAAGCTGCATTTTCTGTTAAATTGAATTGTTGTTCTCAATTTTCCACAAATTATTTTACAATGTTTAGTACAGCAAACAATTTTAAATGTTACAATGTTTAGTATAAGGACTGACGGGGAAAAATTTTCCATACAAATTATCTTCGGAATGATATAAAGGGTGGGCTATCTATCGGTTTAAATTTGAACCACCGGTTATTTCGAATCTGGCAATACTTATGTCATTCTATTCTGTCACAAAATTCAGTATATTATCTCCACTGAACGAAATGAATCGATTTACGCTTGAGCAACGTTGGAATTTATTGGATATTTATTTCCAAAACAAAGACAATTGCTCGGAAATTGCACGAAAATGTCGTACAAAATTTGGTCGCAAAGAAGGACCAACAGTGCCCGGTATACGCAAGTTTATTGCTAAAGTTCGTTAAACTGGTTTCATTGTTGATGCGCCAAGACGTGAGCGTGCTCGTACAGTGCGTACACCCGAAAATATCGAAGCTGTGGACGGCGCAACCATTACGGTCAATGGAGACACCTATCGCACCATGATAACCGATTTTTTTGTGCCCGCTCTTCATGGTATTGATGTGAACGATGTTTGGTTTCAACAGGATGGTGCAACTTGCCACACATCTCATGCCACAATCGATTTATTGCGTCAAACGTTTGATGGCCGTTTAATTAGCCGAAATGGTGATGTCAATTGGCCGCCAAGAAGCTGCGATTTGACACCGTTGGACTATTTTCTGTGGGGCGCCGTTAAAGACAAGTGTTATGCCGACAAACCAGAGACAATTGAGCATTTGAAGGCCAACATTCGTGATGCCATTGCCGAGATACGACCCCATACACTCGAAAAAGTGCTCGAAAATTGGTCCGATCGAATGGGGTACTGTGAGGCCAGCCGCGGCAGCCATATGAATGAAATAATATTCCATCTCTAACCGGAACAATTGTACTTCACAACAAAAAAATAAATTTGGCAAAATTTCAAACCGTTTTTGTTTTATTGCATTTTTAAATTTAAACTTTTTAATGGCCCACCCTTTATCTTTCTTTAATGAAATTAAATTAAATTAGTAAATTTTTACTTACTTTCGCTTAAAAGCTTGCTATTAATCAACTCTCCTCTACTATTGTTGCTGCGATGGCTTTTTTAATCTTAGGATATGCTGAAATAAATATTCGATTCAAATGTGATTTTATTAATTCTTGGAAGAATTAATAAAATAAAAAATATGATTGAAACACATCTACATCTTTAAGTTCAAGGTAGCATTATAGTTATTAAGTTGTTAACGGCGTGGACAAGTCGTTAAACGTAAAAATAAGCCACGAAGATGGAATTACCACAATTTGAAATAAAAATTTTTTTTTTGGTTTTATTTGTGCTTATAAATTTGTGTTTTGGTCAGTTTAAAGAGGGTAAGTAGAAAACAGGGCTAGTAATAATTACTTGTCGGTAAATTTTTTTTCTTGTGTTTATCTACTTTTCAGTATTCAAATACTGTTTGACGAAATAATACATTCAGCAAAGATTTAGGATTTGATATTTAAAAAATTATTTAAATAAACTGCTGAAAAATTTCCATGTCCTTTTTGTTTTAATGTTCGCAAAAAGAATGGGCTGCGAATTAAAAAATATACAGAGACAATTGTAATATATTTATTAGTTACTGCAAATGAAAATAAAGTATTACTTTTACTCCTAACACATAAATATATTAATTTCAGCCTACAGCTCTTATTTTGTCAAAACAAATTTACGTTTTCAAGTTTGTTCTATTGTATAATTTATTTAGGTGTCCGTTACTTTGTGACAGTACATTTTAAATTTCTAAATGAAATGAAACGAATTACTTTGTTACAAGTACAATTTGGAATTACGCATCATTAAATTACAATGAACTTAAATTAATTTATGATAGAGGGTTAAATGACATTATTGTTTCAAATTTGAAGAAATACTTTTCAATATTCTACAACTTTTTACAAAAATTCCTTCTTTAAAAATATATCTAAAAACTTTTAAAAGACGCCAAACAGAGTTGAATTCTGAACATCTGTTTTGATTATTTAATAGGATTGTATCTTTATTTTTATTGTGCTTATAGATCCCTATACCTTCTAAAATACCTAATTTTCTTCCTTTTTGTGCTTTATGCAATATTTGTAGATTATTTATGTCTGGGAAAATATGATTTGTTTGATGGAAGTGGTTAGCAAAGTTTGAGTTTTTTTTGTTTAATCTAAAAGATGTTTGGTGTTCTTTAAATCTAGTATCGACAACTGGCCATAAAACTTAACACGATTTTCAAAACCTTCACTAATTTTGAACCTAAATACAGCATCAAAAATTCCATAGAACTGTGTAATTAACTTAAAAATTTTAATATCCCTGACAATTCCATTCTTGCATCATTTGATGTAACCAACATGTTTTGCAACATCCCGAAGTGTCTAAAAATCATTAAAAATTCACTTGAGAAACTTAATACAAATCCTGTTATAAAAGAAGAAATAATGATGTTGTTCGAGCTGTGCATAGAAGAAAATTATTTTTAATTCAACAACCTGAAACAGAAAGAGGGCCTTGCCATGAGATCTCCACTAAGCCCCTTGATGGCCGAAATTTTTATGTCAAATTTTCAAGAGTTACAACAGGCAAAGGATATAGTTTTATGGCGTCGGTATGTAGGCGACATATTGGTCTGTTTTAAACGAGACGACGAATCCCTCCAATCCACCCTAAATTCCTTGAATAGAATACATCCAAGTATAAAATTTACATTAGAAACAGAATGAATAAAAAAATAAACTTCCTAGACCTCTCCATCATCAACAATAAACTCTCATTCGCTATTTTTAGAAAGCCCACTTTTACAGACACCACTATTCCCAATAATTCATGCCACCCCCAACTCACGTAAACTCGCAGCCTATAGATTCATGATTCACAGAGCATTCTCCATCCCTTTAAATAAACAAAATTTAGAGAAAGAATTAGATATAATCAAGAATATGGCCCACATAACGGATTTCAGAAAAAAAAAACACAGACAACCTAATTAAAAATAAACAAAAACAACTAAATTTAAGACATATTTATCCACTCGTTAAAATCGATGAAAAACAAAATTTTTCCTCATTGACATATTTCGGACCGATTTTTAATAAAATTGCATATACCAGGTGTACAAGTATGAAATGCGGATTTTTTTTCTAAAAAAACATGTTAAATTCGGAAGAATGATAAAAAAGTGCTTTATTCACAGTATGCTCCATCGCTTGTTATACATTTTTCCCATCTTTCGGGCAATTTGTGAATACCACGCCAGTAAAAATCTTCCCCTTTTGCTGCGAACCATTCATCGAGCCATTTTTTCACATCTTCGTACGAACCAAAGCGCTGCTCAGCAAGTGCGTGGCCCATCGATGCAAACAAGTGGTAATCGGAAGGAGGCAAGCCTGGTGAGTAAGCTGCATGGGGTAGAACTTCCTAGCTGAATGCTTCCAACGTGTCGCGAACTGGTTTTGCCGTATGTGATGGACCATTCTCATGAAGAAAACTGACTTTGTGTTGCCTCTTTCGGTATTCTGGCCTTTTTTCAAGCAGCGAACGGTTCAAATCGGTCAATTGTTGTTGGTAACGTTTAGTATTAACCGTTTCCCCAGGTTTTAACAGCTCATAATAGACCACGCCCCTCTGGTCCCATCAAACACAGAGCATCGTATTTCTGCCAAAGCGATTCGGTCTTGCGGTCGATGTGGATGGTGCGCCTGGGTCTACCCATAAATTTTGCGCTTGGGATTCTCAAAATAAATCAACTTTATCCCCTGTAACTATAAGATGCAAAAACGACTTCCTTTTGAACCGAGTGAGCAAAATGTCACACGTGTTTTTGCACTTTTTCATTTGCCTGTCGTTCAACTCATGTGGTACCCATCTACCGGTCTTCTGAATCTTTCCTATCTCTCGTAGCCGATTGGAAACAGCTTGTTGACTAACGCACAATTGTTCGGCGAGTTGTTTGTGTGTTTGCAAATCATCTACGTCCAACAATGCTTGCAGTTTCACATCTTCGTATTTTTTTGACGGTTTTCCACGTTCCTTGTCTGCAACATCGAAGTCACCACTTTTGAAACGCCGCCCAAAACCATTGTTGGCACGTATCTTGCGATGGAGCATGTTCACCATAAGCTTCTCGAAGTAATCGGTATGATTCAACAGCAGTTTTCTTCAAATGAAAACAAAAAAATTAATGCTTTCCATGAATGCTCTTTGTTCGGTATAAATTTCGACATATTGAACACAACAACACAACACTATGCATACAGTTTTCCAATTTATCACTCGTGCGCGTCTGACACTTGCTGATGACACAACAAAATGGCGCAGTGTTAAATCTTTATAGAACAAACTGCATTGGTGCACCATCTGTTGTCTGAAATCCGCATTTCATACTTGTACACCTGGTATACTCGCAAAAGACAACATAAATATCGCTTTTAAATCACCCCAAAAACTTTCCTCTCTTTTTTTCAATGTAAAAGACAAAACTCATAAAGACTCTGGAGTTTATAAACTGTCATGAAATGAATGTAATAGCTGTTATATAGGCCAAACAGGGAGAAATTTCGATACTAGATTTAAAGAACACTAAACATCTTTTAGATTAAACAAAGAAAACTCCAACCTTTAACCCTCTGTAATAAATTAATTTTTCATTGTAATTTAATGATGGGTAATTCCAAATTGTACTTGGAACATTGTTATAAATCATAAATAAACCACCTTAGTTTGTAGTATCACTCTTGAAAATGTAGAAAACCTACGAAACTGCACTAGCAGATAAATAAACAAATAAGTGACAAATAACAAAGTATTTCATTTCATTTAGAAGTTCGTTCTAGACCAATAAAGTGTTCCTTACATTATTTGACAGTAAAATAATTAATTTACTAGTGCGACTGGTCGGTAGTTATTTGGCAAGGTCTTCTTGTCTTTTTTAGGTATCGGCTAAACTGTGGCATATTTCCAGCAGGAATGAAATATTCTCTTTCTGTAGGATCGGTCGAAGAGTCTACAGAAACTGGTGTTAATTCCCTCGCACAGTTTTTGAGAACTATGGCAGGTATTCCGTCAGCGCCAGAAGCCTTTTTGGTGTCTAGCTTCATCAAAGTACGTTTTATGATACGCTGTTTGAAGACAATATCGGGCATTCTTGACTGCACTATGGGAATAGTAGGTGGTGTTTTTCCTTGGAAATCGACAGTAGAATGTGAAGCAAAGAGTTCAGCTAACAAGTTCGCTCTCTCAATAGGTGTCGTTGCAATAGAAGCTGCAATAGAGCTGCTTAATAGCCCATAAATTAATGTATCTCAATTTAGAACCTAGTAATAAAAGTGTAAAACAAATATTTACAATCTATATATTTGTTTAATTATAAACATATAAAATAAAATGAAATTATTTTGACTCGCGACTCGGTAGCGGCAATGTACTGAAAAGTAGATTAAAAAACCTCCACCATTTTATCAAGACGCATACTTTTTATAGCAGGTAAAATATAAAACGTAATACACGCTTAACAGAGAATATTCTAGACTTTTTTCTAAATTTTTTGCTGAGTACTTTCCGAGATAGGGTGGGAGGACAGCGAATTTTGGCCATTTTTTAAAATAATACAAAGAAAAGTGAGCGCAAGTATTATATCATAAATATTTTTGAACTCGTGTTTTCACAAGCTTTCATTTGACACCCCACTCTATGACCTTCCTTTTTTTCACTTCCGATTTCACCCTCCAAAACTAACACCTTAAATCAAAATTCAACTTTCAAAACTACACGGCTCTAATTTGGCCATCAATTGCTCTATTTGTGCCAAATTTCAACTTTATTCGTCAAATAGTTTCGGAGAAAATCGGGTGTGACAGACAGACGGATACCGAAGTAGTCCTATAAGTGTTCCGTAGGGAACACTAAAAAGAACCATCTTACAAAATTTTGACTGGCATATCCATGAGATCTTTTAATTAGCAGTTACGTTATAGAAGCCACGCCATTTAACCATGATTAATATATTAATAATTTCACACTTCAATTTCCTTTTTAGGAGATAAATGTTTTGAACGGTATACTCTAGGAACTGGAAACTGTACTTCATTAACTAATTGCCTGTATGCGTTAGAGTTAATAGAGGACAAGATAAATCCTCAATTCTGTAACAGCGCTTCCGAAGAGAACTTTAATGCTTTAGTTTGTTGCATCGACCAAGTGCGACCGTTACGACGTAGTGTAAGAAGTAAGTGGATCAAAGTAGATTTTTTCCTTACTTATTTTTAAGACTTAAGGCCTGTATTTATAGTCGTTTCTTCAAGCAACTGTCAAGGTTGGCTTACTAAAGGCTTTCCTGAGGAGCAATAGTATAAAAAATCATTATAGTGCAGTAAAAAAAAAGCAAAAATAATGATGAGTTAAGCATAGTTTAGATACAGAAATAATAATTTTGTCCTCTGTGAGGTATCACCAGGAACATTGTCCTGAGTTTTGGACCTCGTTGATCCATTTTGGACCAAGTGGTATAAAATTGCGGGCAATTTAAATTTTAAATAACAAATTCAATTGTGTCCACTGGATTCAATATTTTTGCACCAAAATTTCAGGGTATTTTTGCTATAACAAGAGGCATATTTTCTGAAAGTTTCAAACCGACCGATTCACTTAGTCGGTCTGTACAGGGTGAGTCAACGATAGAGTAAAGTTCATTATCTCATTTGTTTCGAAAATGACGAAAAAATGTTAAATACAATAGTTTTAGGGAATGTTAAGGTGCACAGTTTAACATTATTTTTGAGTATACAGGGTACTTACTTAAAAAAAGTGTGGCCGATATAACACATGCTTTTTAAAAGGAACATCTTATTTTCTAATTTTTTTTTAAATCCTACGTAAAATTTTATAACTTTTTTATTAATATTGTTATATACCTAAACCTAGTAGTTTTCCTAGTATTTCAATTAAAAAAAAAATATTAGTTTTCAGTTTTGTAAAAAATTGCTAGTGGTGCAATTGTTTCTGTAGGTGGAATACTCATAATTGGTACAAGCGTTCCATAGAGATGCAAAAAAAGATATATGTAAAGAAATTTGAGTTAAATGCTACAGGGTGTTCAAAATAAATTATACATTTCGACTATTTTAAATTGAAAAATCTCAAATTTTTTAAATGGCATATCCTGTATATTATTATTAATTATTATGACGTAATAAATGCTCAAAAATATGCCCGTCTACTTGAATACACATGTTTAGTCGTTTTACTAGATTGTCCTTCACTTTCCTTAGCATAATGGGCGTTATTGTC
This sequence comes from Pachyrhynchus sulphureomaculatus, assembly GCA_019049505.1. Classification (NCBI taxonomy): domain Eukaryota; kingdom Metazoa; phylum Arthropoda; class Insecta; order Coleoptera; family Curculionidae; genus Pachyrhynchus; species Pachyrhynchus sulphureomaculatus. Next base: position 42,198,082 of record CM032454.1, on the reverse strand, counting down.
CTGCACGCATCCCATATCCTATTTTCCATATCTACTGGTGTTGTAGGGGGATTCACAAAAACACGATCTTTAATGTAGCCCCACAAAAAGAAGTCTAAAGGTGTTAAGTCACAAGCTCGAGGGGGCCACTAAATAAATCCATCCCGACCGATCCATTTTTGTGAGTAACGATCGTTTAAAAATTCCCGAACTTCCCGTTAGTAATGAGCAGAAGCTCCGTCTTGTTGAATCCACATTTGTTCCCTTTCAAAGTTATCAACTTCTTCAAGAAGCTAGGGTAATTCGTTTTGCAAAAAATTTAGATATCTAGGCCCGTTAAGCGGTTCGCGTAAAAAATATGGACCAATGGTTTTAGTTTTGAACTTCCCGGACCCAAAATGGATTACCTGTTGAATAATAATGCATGTTATGGCTGTTAACTGCTCCATTATCTGTGAAAAGTAGCTTCATCAGAAAACATTATTTTGGATAAAAAATTTGGATCGACCTCTATTGCTCCATTCCTGGTGGTACAAAAGTTTACTCGTCGTTCAAAATCACGGTCTTGAAGTTCTTGGTGTATTTCCATATAAAAGGGATGATACTTGTATTTTCTCGTGGTGCGATTAGCCTCGCCCAGTATATAAACCATACCAATTAATTCATTTTTAGGAAAATCCATAACTATTACCTTTATAGGTGCTTAATAGACATGTCGAAATTTCACAATGCCTACATTTTTGTTTTGTGTTGGCAACTATGATATTATTGCGTAAGTGTATTAAAAACAAGGATAAAAATTGAAAAATTCAAAATAAATCGAAAACCATTAGAAATAGGTATATGACATACTTAATAAAAGTTGGAGGGTTTTGTAAAATCTATCAGAAAAAGTAATAATATATAGGGTGTGCCATTTAAAAAATTTGAGATTTTTCAATTTATAGTCCACCCTGTAGCATCTAACTCAAATTTCTTTACCTATATCTTTTTTTTTCATCTCTATAAAACGCTTGTACCAATTATGAGTATTACACCTTCAGAAAGAATGACGCTACCGACAATTCTTTACAAAACTGAAAACAAGTATTTTTAAAAAAATAAATAAAATATTAGAAAAACTATTAGGTTTAGGAATATAACAATGTTAATAAAAAAGCTATAAAATTTTACGCAAAATTTAAAAATAAATTAGAAAATAGGATATTCCATTTAAAAAAAAAACATATGTTATATCGGCCACACTTTTTTGAAGTACCCTGTATACTGAAAAATAATTTTGAACTATGCACCTTAACATTCTCTAAAACTATTGTATTTAACATTTTTTCGTCATTCCCGAAACAAATGAGATAATGAACTTTACCCTATCGCTGACTCACCCTGTACAATAAAATGAAAAAAAGTTTTTCATTGTATTGTACAGTTTGTTTTTTAAATTTGCAGGTTATATATGCACTTGAGCGAATTAAAATTAACGGGGATTTGTTGGAAATTGCATTACGAAGAGTTTGGTTTTTTTTTTGTCTCGATCCGACTTATATAATCGGAGTTAGTCACATTTTAAAATCAAGAAACGTGTTTTGAAAACTTCAATTGTTTATAAACAAAAGAGCACAAGTTTTTCGAGGTCCAAAACTCAGGACAATACTCCTGGTGATACCCCAAAGAGGATAAAATCATAATATTGTTGTATCTAGACTGGGCAATTTCAAATGCTTTTTTTACTGCACTGTTAGCACAAGAGAAAAGTGATAGCACCTTAATAGATTTATAAAAAACAAAATCTTGCAAGTATATACTTAAATACTAACGTCCACTATTTTCTTTCTCAATAAAATTATTAATTAACTCTAGTATTTACAACTTTATTAAAAGAGCACTTTACGATATAAATAACAGTGTGTTCAGCAAAAACTCTACTATTTGGGAATAACCAGATTCGACAAAAATATTTTGCTAGTATGACGTCAACATTGGAACAGTTCAGAGTTTATTAATAAACATTTTTACATTTTTTAGAAGTCCACGTTTACCAGTCCTTGTGCGACATTTATTGACATTGTTGCCAAATGTTAATCTTTTTCTAGTAACTTGATATTTGGTTAAACAATATTTTCTTAAAACAATCGGATTTTCAAATAAAAGACAGCAAAAACTGTTGCTAAATGAGACCATTATACCAAAATATTTTTTCTTAAATGTATTGCAGCAAATATTTCTCAACTTGAAATAATATTTAAATTTTTTACTTTGCCGAATAAAAATCTTACCTGAATTATATCCTGATAATATGAATAATACACATAAAAAATGCAAATTAAGATTTCCTTTATCTGTACGCACCATTCTGCAAATTCAGCATTTAAAGTTTATAAATACTAGTACCAAACAAAGGCAGAGTGAGTGTGTCTGTTGCATCAAGTCTTAAAAAGTTTTCTGTTGAAAAAGAACCGAAAAAATAAAAGTTTTTAGAATTCAATTCAAGTTGTTTTTTAAAAACGTTATAGTCGCTCCCACGATTATAACTGTCGCAGTCGGAAGGAAAAAAAGTTTTCAACGGCGCAACGCGAAAGTTTTCCACAGAGATAACTGGCGAAGTGCGAAAGAAAATTTTCGACAGAGTCTTCAAAAATTGCATCGCGCAAAAACAAGATTCTGGTTCGTTTCAACGATCAGCGAAGGCAGCGGAAAACAAAAAGAGACAGATCTCAGCCCTCCAGGCCAGAGTACGAAAAGTTCCTATTGATTGGTTTCAAGAGACAAGCATCGCTCGAGAAACACAAAAATCAGGGCAACGAAAAGTCCTTATTGGCGCGGCTCAACGGGACAAGCATCGCTCAGAGAGTCATATTGGTATCCAGGGACGAACAGCGTTCATCCTTTTGGAAGAGGTTCAAATTCAATCAATCAAGTTCAATCAATCACAGTTCAATCAAACAAAGAAGATTTTCAAAGAAACAAGAAGTTCAAAGAAACAAGAAGATTCCCAATGAAACTGCAGATCCTTTATCTGTAAGTGAAAATTTTGAGATTTTTTCAGCAAACCACGCAGTGGAAAAACAATTTTCAAAAACATTTTTTCAGAAAGCATTTTTCAATTTTTCTTTTCAGCAATTTTGCTCACGCAGTGAGTTTCTTTTTCAAAACAAGCTCACGCAGTGAGACAGAAAGACAACAGACCAAGTTTTCTTTTCTTTTTAAGAAAAACCACGCAGTGGGAAATTTGACAAAACTCACGCAGTGAGAAGTTCAACAAAAAGAGCAGAGAAAATTTCATCTGAAAGCAAGAAATTTTTGAATATTTACGCAGTAAAATTCGAAAGATTCAAGCAACTTAGTTGTAAGAAAATATAATTTTAAGGCATTTTTAATTTTAAGACATAATTTTTATCCAACCAATTTTATAATATTTATCCTAACGATTATACATATTTGATTTATATTTTATCCATATATTTTATCCATATATATATATACGTTATATTTTTGAATTTTTTCATAAACATTTTTGAATATTTTTCGTGAATTTTTGAAAACTATTTTATAAAGAATGGCAAATCCAAATTATAACTTGATCAGATACCAAGCAGACAATATTCCCTCATTTGACGGAAATACAAAGTTGATAACACGATTTATAAATTCATGCGATAATTTCTTAACAAATCATATCAATCGCGAAGACCCTAATGCAGCTATAAATGTATGTTTATTCGATACAATTTTATCCAAACTAACGGGACGTGCAGCTGACTTAATAGCCTCACGCGTAGAATTAAATACTTGGGACTTAGTGAAAAAACGCAATTATCGAAACGTTTGCGGATCGAAGATCAATAGATTGTATAGTTCAAGACGTGATAACGTTTAAAATGGAAAAAATGAAACTATAAAACAATTCGGAATAAGACTACAAGACGCGAGAAGTCTACTTTTTGCCAAAATTAATATGGAGAACATAGCGCGAAACATCAAAATCTTACGAATTCAGGAATATAGCAACCTAATTTTAAAGGCATATATAAATAACCTACCCTACAATATGCAATTAATAGTTCGCTTAAAAAATCCATTATCCCTCGAACAAGCTATAAGCTTTGCCCAAGAGGAGGAGAACTTTATACAGTACAAGAACCGTGGCAATTTAATCAATAAAATAAGCCATAATACCCCAATAAGTCAAAATCTACCGACTAACCATAATTTAAGACCCCAAAATGTTCAACATGTGAACAGACAGACGAACAATAATCCCTATCAAATTCTAGGATATGGTCAATTTAGATACAATCCTCAGAGAAATGTTCAAAATCCCAACATAAACAGACCCCAAAATTTTCAAAACAACCAAAATCGAGTAATAAGGCAGAATATACCCTTATATCCTAACAGACAAAATAATTTCTCGCAGAGAAATAACAATAACAATTTTCAACAACCATCTTACCGTGGCACTAAAAGACAGGCAACATCTTCCATAGTAAGACAGAATCAACCCCAACCTATGGATATGTCATCGGAAATGCGGTTATGTATAGAAATCCACCCCAGCGACATTACTTAGCAGAAGAATTATATAATCAAATGATTCAAAATAATACGGAACCCTCAGATTTCGACCAACATGGTATAGAACCTGTAAATTTTGATCCTAATATCACGGAACCCAACGATTTTGATCCAAATACTTACAATGACGATTATTATAGACACGATTATAATCACGATTATAACAACGATTGTAACGAAATGCAATACGACAATGAAAATATGAATACCCCATCAGACCAAAATTTTCCTTTAATCCAGGAATTAGACGAGACAATTTGATAGTAGTAAATTCTAACTCGGATAATCAATTACCAATAATTTATCTACCGGAATTAAATGCGTATTTTCTAATTGACACCGGAAGTGGTAAAAGTTTTATGAGACCTGAACTAGCATACGAAATATTTTCAGATTTTATAGAAGAAGAATTTTTCACAGTCAAAACGGCACATGCAATCTCAAGCCATAACGAGATAATGCACATTCCCATTTTTCCCTCTTTTAATTGTCAAGAATATCATAAATTTTATTTGTTCGATTTTTCACAAAATTACGACGGTTTATTAGGTATAGATTTTCTAACTCACATAAACGCTCAAATAAATCTAAAAGAATCACGTTTAGAGTCGATAAATGCAAATCTACCCCTATATTACAACAGAGATCCAAAAAATGAAAAACCATGCGAATTAATAATTCCACCAAAAACGCAACAAATTGTAAAAATCCCAGTGAATAAGAAAAACGGAACAGGAATTTTAAATTACCAAAAATTAGGAAAAGCGGAAATGCCCGAAGCAATTGTCAGAATAGAAAATCACCATGCAGTGACGACTATCATCAACCCTTGCAAAAATCCAATAAAAATAACAATTTTTGAACCATTCGAAATCGAAAAATTCGAGGAAACAGAATTAAATTTCATAAATGAAAAATACGAGGAAGACCAAAAAGTCGACATTTTAAGGAAACAGAATTTAAAAAATTTAAGACTAGACCATTGTAACCAAGAAGAATATAATACCATGAGAAAATTATGTTATGAGTATAGAGACATTTTTTACTGCAAAGGAACACCTTTGACCTTTACGAATAAAATTAAACATCAAATTAAATTAAAGGACGAAACACCCTTATTTACAAAGACGTATAGATACCCTCATATTCACAAAACTGAAGTTAAAAAGCAAATTTCAGAAATGCTAAGAAACGGAATCATCCAGGAGTCAAATTCACCTTGGAGTAGCCCGATATGGATCGTACCCAAAAAAAAATGGACGCCTCAGGACAACAGAAATGGAGAATAGTGATAGATTATAGAAAATTAAACGATAAAACTATAGATCAGAAATTCCCCATTCCTCAAATCACGGACATCCTAGATAAGCTTGGAAAAGCACAGTATTTCAGTACGCTTGACTTAGCAAATGGATACCATCAGGTAGAAATGGATCCGAATGATACACCCAAAACAGCCTTTTCGACAGACATGGGACACTATGAGTTTAAACGAATGCCCTTTGGACTCAAAAATGCACCCGCAACGTTCCAAAAAATTATGAACAGTGTGTTAAGAGGATTACAAAATGAAATATGTTTTGTATATCTAGATGATATAATTATCTTTTCAACATCTCTACAAGAACATAAAGACAGACTAAAGAAAGTTTTTGACAGACTCAGAGAAGCGAATCTGAAAGTACAATTAGACAAAAGCGAGTTTTTACATAGAGAAATAGCATACTTAGGACATCAAGTCACGAATAAAGGTATCAAACCAAATCCAGAAAAAATTGAAGCAGTAAGGAAGTTCCCAATCCCCAGGACGCAAAAAGAAATAAAATCATTCTTAGGACTGGCAGGTTACTACCGAAAATTCATTAAAGATTTTGCAAAAATATCCAAACCTATGACAAAATGTCTAAAAAAGGGATCGAAAGTAAATCACTCCCCAGAGTTCATTAAAGCGTTTGAACATTTGAAAAAATTATTAATAAATGCACCAATCTTAAAATATCCAGATTTTGAAAAACCCTTCATACTAACTACCGACGCATCAAACATAGCCCTTGGAGCAGTTCTATCTCAAGGCAACCCTCCAAATGACAACCCTATTGCTTATGCATCCAGAACACTAAACGACACAGAGCAAAAATACTCTACCATAGAGAAGGAATTACTAAGTATAGTGTGGTCATGCAAATATTTTCGACCATACCTGTATGGACAAAAATTTAAAATCTACACAGATCATCGACCTTTAGTATGGTTATTTAACCTTAAGGAACCAAACAGCAAATTGATGAGATGGAGACTTAAGCTAGAGGAATACGATTATGAAATTATTTACAAAAAAGGCAAGCAAAACACTAACGCCGACGCTTTATCAAGAATCCAAATAAATGCAATCGAAAATGAATCTTTAATAAACTACCCCGGAAACATAGACCAAGAAATTTCTGAATTTTTAAATGACAATTACGACCCAAATAAAATATCCGAAGAAGAAATACAAAAAGTAATAGCAGAACTCGAAAATCCAAAAGCCAAAATTACAACTGGCAAAAACCCAAAAAATACGATTACGACTGGTACAAAACCAAAAGACATGATAATAAATGACATAAAAAAGATTATAACTGGTACGGAAGGAAAGAAACCAAAAATAAATATAATCTCAGATATCCAAATCTTACCCCCTTACAAGGATCGAAAACCAATTGATACTATTCACACCACCAATAACGAAAATAATGAAAACGGTTTAACATTGTTAGATGAAATCATCAATAATAAAAAGAACCAAATAATTATAAAGAAATCTCCTTATAAGGAATACAGCAAAATAGACAGAGAAATATTCGACGGAAACAAAATCATAAAGGCAATACTACCAATGTCCTTAGAAAAAATAATTAAATTTTTAAGAGAATATTTAAATGAAAAAACAACATATATATATTTGCAATCTAAAGAGATAAGACCTCTACTAAATAAAGCCATGATAGAGAATTTCAGAAACTATAAATTAATAGAGTGCACGAAACTCATTAACAATGTGGAAGAGCAAGAAAGAAACTTACTCATTCAGTACAAACACGAAGGTAAAACTAATCACAGAGGAATTGAAGAAACAGTTAAATTTTTAAAGAGCAATTATTACTGGAAGTCGTTAAAAGCAGATGTTACAGAATACATTAACAAATGCGAGACATGCCAAAGAACCAAATATAACCGGAAACCAATAAAACAACCCTTAGTGATAACCGAAACGCCAAGTAAACCTTTCGAGATCATTCATATTGATACTCTAAAAATAGGAAAAGACAAATTTTTAACTATTATGGACAAATTTTCCAAATTCGGACAAGCCTTACCCTACCTAGGAGATGCAATCTCTTGTAGTGATCAATTAGTTCGATACTTTTCTTTTATGGGAATACCTAAAAAGATAATTTCCGACAACGGAAAAGAATTTAAAAACGAAGTCGTAGAAAATCTATTAAAGACTCACGACATAGAGATACACTTTACTACCCCTTATCACCACGAATCGAATTCACCTGTAGAACGCCTACATAGCACCTTAATAGAGCATATACGAATACTCAAGGAAAAAGACGCTCAAACCGACGTCACTAATCTTATGCCTTATGCCATAATAGCATATAATAATACCATACACTCAGATACGGAGTTTACACCCCAAGAATTAGTACTAGGGCACACAAATTCTAGAGACCCTATGGACCTTATACATTCACATGTTTATACAGAGTATTTACAAAATCATAAAAATAATACTCAGGTACTGTTCGATAAGATAAAAGAGAAAACTCTACAAAAGAAAGAAAAAATAATTACCAAATATAATGACAAATTAACAGAAACGGAACCCAAAATCGGAATGCAAGTTTACAAAAAAGTAGATCAACGATCTAGTAAAATTAAAAATAAATTTTTAGGACCCTTTACAATTACCAAAATTCTAGAAAGAAATAAAATAGAAATTGAGAATCCAAAAACAAAAACAAAGGAAACCGTTCACGTTAACGAAACTAAAATGAAACCCATTGTTTCAGATGTTGGAACATCTGTACAACCCTCTATATCAGAGCTGATGATGTAAAAATACATGAGTTGAATAATTATCCAGGGATCCTACCATTCAAGAAAGGCATAGCCAAAATAATAATAAATCATTGGACGTTTGTACAAGAGTATGACATACAACCATTAATACAAGAATTTAAAGCCCTTCAAGACCAATCGCAAAATATATTAACGACATTAAAAAATAAGAGCGAATATCAAAATGAATATCATAACTCTCTAATAACGGTAAACGTTATCGAAAAACGAATACAAAATTTATTAATTCAACTACTACCCTATAACAAAATCCAAAAAGTTAAACGAGGAATTTTTAACCCTCTAGGTACGTTCATAAAAAGCATAACTGGCAACATGGACCAGTATGACGCAGAAACAATAGATCGAAAAATTAAGCAATTACAAGTACAGGGTAATGAACTTAAAATTGACGCGATAAATCGAATATCTATATTAGACAAAACGATTAATAATTTCCAAAAAATGGTATCGAATATTACGCATAATCAATTAATTTTAAAATCAAGAATTGTGCAAGTAGAACAGACATTAAAAGAAGTAACAATTGAAAAAATAAATGAGCGGCAAATGAACAGAATAAACACTTGTTTAAATCAATTATTTGCATTATTTCAAGTAATATATGACATTCTGAATAAAATAGAAATCGCTGTAACATTTTCAAAATTAAATACTCTACATAATTCTATAGTAGACCCTAATGAACTTATTATGGAAATAAATAAGTTAAAAATGCAGTTAACAAACGACAAACTACCCTTTGATAACGATATTGAAAATATCTTGCTTTTAGAAAAAATAATAACAATTAAAAGTTACACTGAGAAAAATAAGATAGTATTCTTACTTGAAATACCATTAGTGGATGATGAAACATATCAATATTTTCATCTTTATCCTTTACCAATCCCAATCAATAACACCTATATTATTAATATACCTTTGAAACCCTACCTTGCCATCAGTGCCCAAAGATACCAATACCAAGAATCAAGTTGTAAAGAAGTTCAAGAAAACGAATATCTTTGTAACGAAGAAAGAAGCCAATCAGTCAATGAAGAACCACCCTGTAGTGTACAAATACTGAGATATAAAAGTAATATAACTCAATGCCACCCTTTTAAAATCAAAATTTTACAAAATCAAATAACACAAGTTTCTAAAAATAAATGGTTAGTAACCACATTTAAAGAAGAATTAATTAAAATTATTTGCCAAAAACTTGAAAAAAGTAAACTTATAAATGGCTCTTATTTATTTGAAATACCAATATTATGTCAAATCTCAATAAACAATATTACTTTAAAGTCCTATGAAGAATCAAAAATGAAGTACGAAGAAGTATTTCTACCCCAACTCCGATGGAACCCTGAAGATGGACAACCACCATACTTCAACCCCCATACTCTCAACCTGGACAATGTAAACCTGAGAATAAATGACGAAATCAAAGAAGAACTGAAAACACAGAAGAGGCACTTAGAAGAAATGAATTCAGATGTAACCATAAGATATAATAGCATATGGACGATTATTACATATATACTAATAATATTGATTTTATTTGTAATAATTCGTCAATTGATTGTAAAAAGATTGAGGAAATCTAAAAGAAATAATAATAAAAATAATAATATGAGTAACATAAATTCCGATGACGCAATCGAACTTGACTTTATGAAAAAGTAACCTAACAGGTTAAATTTTCAACTCGGTCGGGAGGAATTATATCCTGATAATATGAATAATACACATAAAAAAATGCAAATTAAGATTTCCTTTATCTGTGCACACCATTCTGCAAATTCAGCATTTAAAGTTTATAAATACTAGTACCAAACAAAGGCAGAGTGAGTGTGTCTGTTGTATCAAGTGTCTTAAAAAGTTTTCTGTTGAAAAAGAACCGAAAAAAAATAAAAGTTTTTAGAATTCAATTCAAGTTGTTTTTTAAAAACGTTATAGTCGCTCCCACGATTATAACTCCTGATTAAACTATTAAATCACAGTAAACCTAATAGAGTAGCGAAACTCAGGGATAACCGTATAGGAAAATCAGGTCTCAGTTTTCAAGAGGTCACGTGGCAGTCCGCCATGTTAAAACGGGCACCAGTGGAAGATTTTAAATAGAAAGTACGTTATTGTGCAAATCATAGATATTATACAAATGTTTGAAATTTTTTGCTTTAATAAAATTTGAAGTAAATACAGCAGGAGTAATATACAAAAAAAATACAAAGAGGATGGAGCGCTTTATTAGAAAAGAGACGAATACAAGTGAAAAACTTGACCGTAAGGCATTTTCAGAAAAAATGTTACAGACAAATTTTTAACGTTTTCTTCAGGGAATTGAATAGGCATATCTAGAATCTAGAACCTAAATTTTTAAAAACATGTTTTAATTCAGCAAGAAATTTTTTCTCCAAATACAAAATGTTTTTGGGTCTGATTGGGCCTCATTGTCACTACAATAAAATCCGACTCTTATAAGGATCTTTACCGGTGTTATTAGCCTTTGACATACGGAGTATTCTTTTCTCACAGGTAAAATTATATTCCAGTTAAGCCCAACGAATTTGAAATTGCATAAAAACCTCCCAAACTAAGAATGTTACTGCTCTTGTAAAACCGAGTTACCGCCTAGCAATCTTTCACCACTTATATACAGGGTGTCCCAGTATTCCGTGTACATAGAGTTACTGTGGATTTCTGGGATGAAAATATGACCATAAACCCAACTTACCTAATTCCAAAAATTCGTAATTTTTGAGATACAGGTTGTCAAAATTATACTTTTATTTTAGTTTTTCTTAAGTATCTTTCTTAATAAATGTACTATTTGTACAAGATTCGGTGCTAAGGGGTTTTCTAAGATGAGAAATCGAAATCAGCTCACAGATTTGTTGTAAATTGTAGGGGGCGCCACTTATTGCACTGTGTATACTTTTATATGGTCATAACTTTTTTATACCACTCTGTATGATATTCTTAATTAAATATTCGTATTTTCCGCCCTCCCTTGTCTAAAAAAGCTGTCTTGGTAATTGTTGCTCCGAGCAACAGTTTCTGAGATAATGGGATGTTTGTTTCAATTTTTTAATTCCATCCACACTTCATCCAGGCTTAGAACAGGTCCACAAGAATAGTCTTTGAAATTCAGACTATTTGGAGCATGCTTAAAGAAAAAGAGGCTAACAACAATAATAAATTTAAAGACCAACGGGCCAACAACCGTAAAAATGTAAAAAACCAACTGGCTAAGGGCATAAAAGATTACCCACAAATTGATAAATTCGTAATTAATAAATAAAAACATCCCACTATCTCAGAAACTGTTGCTCGGAGCAACATTTACCAAGAAAGCTTTTTTAGACAGGAGGAGGTGGAAAATACGAATATTTAATTAAAAATATCATACAGAGTGGTATAAAAAAGTTATGATAATTTAAAAGTATACACAGTGAAATAAGTAGCGTCCCTTACAATTTACAACAAAACTGTGAGCTAATTTCGATTTCTCGTCTCAGAAAACCACGTAGGACCAAATCCTGTACAAATAGTACAATTATTAAGAAGGCTACTTAAGAAAAACTAAAATAAAAGTATAACTTTGACACATTGTATCTCAAAAATTACGAATTTTTGGACCAAGGCAAGTTAGGTTAAATGGTCATAATTTCATCCCAGAAATCCACAGTAACTCTATGTACACGGAATACTGAGACACCCTGAATAGATATTCACCATAATGCATTACCAAAAAGTATAATATAGTCGAAATCATTAAATATTTTTAATGATTAAAACTCAAAGTAAATGTATTATATCCACATGAGAAAAACTGGAAGATAAGATAATCTAGAATTAAGAAACATGAAAGATGAATTAAAAACAAATACATTGTAAAGTCAGTCCTATAAAGGATATACCATCAATATAAATTAAATTAAGATCTTCTGACTGATATAGACGAGTAATTGCGGAATCAAAATTTACAAACATTGATGTCAAATTTATAAAATATTGAGTGAAATTTTGTTGTTAACGTTCAGGGCTCAAAAAGACGTTTTTTTTTACATATAATAAACAATATAAGACATTACAGATACATAGGCATATAGGAAGCTGATAAACATTGAGTTATTATTGAATTTTAGTAGTGCCTAGCGTCTATGATCTCATTGTAATTTAATGCTTGTGCCTCTTTTGCGAGTGTGTGTCTTTTATATCTTATGATTTTTTTTTGGAAAGGTGATAAGATATAGCATAGGAATTTTTTTTTTTGTAGAAATGACAGCTGTTTGAAAAAAGAACTCTGATTTTTGTTAAAATTGAAAAAGTTATAAGTTATGAACGTGGCACCTAATCAAAAAAAAATCTATGCCACATCTTAGATCAGAGGTCGGCAACATTTTAACTAAGGGGTGCCAGTTTTCATCCATACTATATTTTGCGTGCCGACATAGGTACTTACTACAACTAAAATTAACTTAAATTAGCTTTGCAGATGACAGTACGCTTGTCTCTTCATTCGCCTTGAACGCTCGGACATCGGCTGCTCAGGCGAATATCCGCAGACAGCAGGAGGTCGTTCAACTTAACAAAGACCTGGAAGAAATTCTATCTTGGAGTGACAGTCACCAAGTGGAATTTAACGCTACAAAAACCCAAGCGGCAGTTTTTTCTAAAAAAGTTAATGTTGCTGAACCCGACATAGTTATGTCGGGGCACTCCATTCCCCTAGCATCGTCGCTCAATTTGTTGGGCGTTAGTTTGGGAGCAAATATGTCTTGGCATGAACATGTTGCAGGCATAGCAAGGAGAGCTTCTCAAAAGTTGGGAATATTATTTAGAACCACACCCCACAGCAACTGTTAATTCTTTACAAAGCCCAAATTCGACCAACTATGGAATACTGCTTCCACGTTTGGGGCTCCGCTCCCAAGCATACACTGCATTTGTTGGATTCTGTTCAGAGAAGAGCGGTTCGTCTGATTGGGGACCCGGAATTGACCGGCGGTCTTGATTCGCTGGAACATCGAAGAACGGTTGGCGACTTGAGTCTGTTCTACAAGTATTTTCATGGAAAGTGTTCGAAGGATGTAGCCCGCTTAATTCCTCCCAAAGCGGTGCATGTTAGAAATACACGTCGCGCTGGTGCTTCACATCCGTATGAGGTTCAGCTTGTTACTCCGCGTACAACGCTTTTCAAGCAATCTTTTATATGGAGAACGTCATCCCTTTGGAATAACTTGCCCAGCGCTGTGTTTCCCACCGAGTATAATTTACAGCGATTCAAGAACAACGTGAATCGCTTTTTCCGCACTCGTGCCGCTCCTGGAGCGCTTTAGGGACTTCCCTGCAGCACGTGTGCTAGACCCATAAAAAAATAAAAAAAAAAAAAAAAAAAATAACTTAAAATATTGCTTTTAGGGGGTTTAATTACAAAAAAGTTTTAACATTTAACAAATAATTTTATTATACTAGTCCTAGGACCTAGTGTGAACCCTGTGCTTGAAGTTATTTAGAGAGTTTTCTTATATCCGGTTCATGTCTGGTTATTTTCAGTGACACACATGCTTCCGAGTTGTCTGTTGTCAGCCTCCTTCGGTACGGGTTTAAAATCACTCTCATATGGGAAAAAAGTTGTTCACAGATATAGGATGATCCGAAAGCTGTAAGCTACTTTCTTAAGACAAATAAATTTCTCTGGTAAAGTCATCCAACAACTGAGTATCTCGTTTGAATGGTTCTGGCAGTCACCTTCTAATACCCTTCTTAATTCTACAAATTTCGTGTTCCATAACTCAGAGCTTTTAAATTCAATGTATTAAAGATCAAAATCATTAATGTCCATCCATGAGAAAAGAGATATGTCAAAGCAACTGCTGGAAAAATCCATTAAATCTGGTTTGATTAAAAAAGCGAACATAGGACCATGTTTATCAAAATCCTGACACCTCTCGATAAACCCCTCTTTTAAATTAGTCATATATTTAAGAATTTCGTCTATTAATGCACCATCGTCGACACTGGATATATAAGTTTTTAAATTTGGAAAATATTTATATGTGTTTGTAGTAATATCGTTTGTAACTTTAAGTTGAATTCACTGAGATGGTTTGTAATATCAGTAAGAAACATTAACATACAGATCCAGTTCTTATCTTCTAGTTCAGGATAAGCATCCACTTGATTTTTTTCCAACAAGAACGATTTAATTTCGCCCAGACATTGCACAAATCTAGAGAGCACTTTACCACGGCTGAGCCAGCGCACATTATTGTGCAATGGTATGTCTGAATATGCACTTTCTAATTCCTGCAGAAACGCCTTAAATTGTCTATGGATCAGTGAAGAACGACCGACAATGTAGTTAACTATTTTAACCACCCTATCCATCACGGATTTTAAACTTCCAGCGGAGATTTAAGCGCACAAACTCTCTTGGTGAATTATGCAATGAAAATTCAAAACTGATCGACCCATGCGTTCAATAAGAAGGAAAACAAATCCTTTATGTCTCCCAACCATAGCAGGAGAGCTATCTGTCGTTACGCAACCAATTTTATTTAAATCAATGTTCCCATTTTCAAAATGTTTAACAAATTCTGAAAATATATCCTCTCCTCTTGTAGTTCCCTGCAATGGGAGCAGACAAATCAGCTCTTCATACACACTGCCATCATCGAAGTATCGCGCAACGATTTCCAGACGGGCAATGTCATTAATATCGACACTTTCATCCAATGCTACACTAAATACAAAACTCCGTTTGATAGCGTCTCTCTGCTGTTTTTGGACATTTTGTGTCATTTCGGTAAATCGTCTCTCGATGGTCCGCGCTGATGCCGGTATATCCCTAATCCTGGCCAATATTGTATCCTTATTGGGCAAGTCGTCGAATAAAATCTCGCCAGTACTCAAAAACGTTTGCTTCATAAATTCTCTGTCAGTGAACGGCCTACCCTTTCGTGCCAACGATTGTGCAACTTTGAAACTGCATTCAGTTACCTGATTTTTTCCTTGGAAAACTTTGCTAAAGAATGTTGACTGTTTTTCGTATTGTTTACTTACTCTTTGTATTGCCTCCCTTTTATCAGCATTATCTTTAAATGACGATTCATGTTTTATCTGGAAATGTCGTTGAACACTAGATGTCCGGAAAACTACGCTTTCCCGACATACGACACAAATGGCCCGATCGTTTTGCTGTACAAAACCGTAATCTGTTGTCCATGAAGTTTGAAATGATCGAACGTCTACCTTCTGTTTCTTCGCGGCCATAACGCAACGTAATTTTAATTTTTAAACTTTTCAACGACTATTGACTGGAACGGATATTACTTCTATACTAAATGATCCAAACGTGTAGCCGCTTGCTATATATAGAAAAATAATGTTTCCAGAAAATTCCAATAATTACGTTGGATATATATATATATATATATATATATATATATATATATATATATATATATATATATATATATATATATATATATATATATAATTGCAATCAAAGGGCCGCCTAGAAGTTAAATCAAACAAAAACTAAAGTACGGCAATATAAAAAGAGTTGCGGCGCGCGTCGGAACGATTGAAGTCAAGTAAAACAAAAACCGTCTTAAAGCGGCTCTTTTGATCTGAATTGAGGACGTTTATTTGTGTTTTTGCCTAGGCTTATGTTTTGAGGCTTGCCGTCTTTAATACTTGCCGAAATTAAAGCCAAACCAATGCATTCAGTAAAATTATAAATTACAAAATATATATTTTGTAGTTTTTGGTAGTAATACCTAGTGACCTATATAATATATTGTTTTTGTTTGTGTCGTTAAAGTAATACTGTCTTCGATTATTTACTTAATTTCGAAACATGTCACAGATTACAGAATTAATGTGTAAACTTTGAATAGGTACGCGTGCCATTCAAAATTGCTTGGCGTGCCAGAGATGGCACGCGTGCCA
Organism: Pachyrhynchus sulphureomaculatus; assembly: GCA_019049505.1. NCBI lineage: Eukaryota > Metazoa > Arthropoda > Insecta > Coleoptera > Curculionidae > Pachyrhynchus > Pachyrhynchus sulphureomaculatus. The sequence goes on along the minus strand of CM032454.1, from coordinate 42,181,450 downwards.
TAGGTTGCCGACCCCTGTCTTAGATAATATTATAAATTTTAACCTTAAGATATCTTGTACACCAGTTTGAAAAAAGTAGTTTCGAAAAAAATGCAAAAGAAAAAACAGTACGGCGTCAACGTCTTAAAACCAAATATTTTTTTAAATTATCTTCAATCTGCGATTTCTGGAACGTTTATGAGGTTTTCCATTGTTGCCGCGATGTCCTCCGACTCCTTTTGAGCAGCTCTTTTCAATTTCCTGGCCTCTTTAGTCTCCTGTTGGGCTCTCACGTTGAGAATCCAAGTTCTCGGTAAATCGCAGCGCGCTTGGGCCAATTACAAGGTTTAATAATTGCATCATTTGTAATACACTAGTATATCCATCATTAAATATACTAGCTACAATATAAGATGCAATCTCAACCATTTTTGGTGCCACTGTAATGCACTTTTCAAGCCATAGGCCAAATGACTTTAGTTGTTATTCTGAGTGTATCCTTCTAAACAGTGTTCTTATAAAAGGCTGACTAAAAGAACAATACCCTTTGTCAAGGCATTGACCGCTCGTGCCGGTCCGATCACTACCTGAGTTTCGGGCCGACTCTCTGCCGCGCTCACTTCTAATTGCTATAATTTCGGGAATAATTTGAATTTTGAAATGGTTAAACGTTTAAAATATTCTTAAAAGTATAAACAATTTATCTAGCCAAAAAAAAAAAATTCGAATTTTTGAAAATCTCAAGGTGGTGTAACCCCATAAATGAAGTAGGAATAAAATTTTACTTTTGGAGGGTTCTTTCTTTCAAAGATGGCGGTGTTTTATAATGTATTTTGTTGGATTTTAATAGCAGTATACGTCGTCTAACATGTAATATAGTAAATATTTTAAATTTAGTTATTCTTAGATATCAGAAACTAAAATTTAGTTAGACACTTACTTTCCGTGTCCTAACATCGTCGATACTTTACGTAGCCATCCAATGTTTAGCTGCGGATATGGCTTTGTTATTTGCGAGGTACAAATCACCAGTTCTGCAATTTTTTTAAGAGAAGAATAGGTTCAATCGTCAACTTGAAAGTTCCATCTTTTGAGATTTGTGCGGTAACGAATAACCCCGGTCCGCAAACTATTTAACGTTGTGTAAGACTGATTACAAAGATTTTGCAACGCTTATTTTTCACGTGCCTTTATCCTTATCGTTATCTCGAGCATGCGCTCTATTAACACGAGGGAATTGCAAGGTTAAGCTAGTAATCATCTTCTATATTTTCTTCATTCATTTCATGGTTCAGCATTAAGCACAGTGTTTATTAGTATTTGATTAACGAACTTCAAATAACCTCTCTTATAAGTTCCTAAATAAGGGAGATCGTTATCCTCAATAAAGGTTTCTCCTATTTTGTTTCAAGACCGCGCAACTTCCAAATGGTGGGCGGATGCTTCAAATAACGATAACAGCTGAGTCCTCATATTTAATTTCTTCCCTTCACTACTGTGCAAGATCCAAACGATGGACGCATGCTTCAAATAAAGTGTCCACACAGTGGTCCACAGAAATAAGCGCTGCAAAATCTCTCTGTTATCTCCAGGCGCAAGTTCTCCTTTAAGTTCAACTAAGTTATACACGACCATCGGATGCTCAGAGCAAAAATAACGCATACAAAGATAAAGACACCAACAGAAATAATAAAGCAAAACACAGACGAATATCGACAAGCACTGGAAAATCATATAAAACACATAAAGTACCAAACCGAACTGGATGAACTAAACGCACAAATAACCAACAACCTACTCATGACTATAAAACAAATTGCAACATCCAAAATAGAAAAACACAAAAATTAAGTAGAGACACAAAATCCCACGAAACAGACACGACTATTAAGAAATGATCCTACAAATTGCAGATTAGAATTTAGCAGAAATAGACAAAAAAATGAAGAAAAAGATCACAGAAGACGTTAGATAATACAGAAACTCGAAAATAGAAGAAACTCTGAAGGAGGGAAAAGTTTGAAACACCTAAAGAAATGAATGACTGAAGGGAGACATCAAATAATAAAACTTATAAATAACGATAACCAAGAGATCGCACAAATCACAGAGTTAAAGGAAGCTACAGAGAAATATTATCAAACACTATATGACACGAAAATATCGCCACTGCCCGGGAAAGAAGAAGGAAATAGAGTGATAGTAAAAAATGTGGGATTTGAAGAAATTCCCGATGTAACAACGGATGAAATAATGGACATGAACATATGCACAGCAACGAAGAACCAGGGGACGATGAAATAACTATAGAAATGATAAAGTATGGAGGGGCATCGATAATACAATCTCTTCAAGCTCTATTTAAGAGGTGCCTCACAGAAAGTAAAATACCAACACCTTGGATAAACGCCTTGATTGTGCTTATATTTAAGACGGGGAATAAATTTAAATTGGAGAATTACAGACCCATCAGCCTGTTATCGGTACTACACAAAATCTTCACTAGAATCATAACATACAGATTAACGAACAAATTAGAAACTTATCAACCATTGAACAAGCGGAATTTAGAAGGGGATACAGTACTTTGGACCATCTTCAAACGATTAGATTACTAGTGGAAAAAGTAAATGAATATAAGGTCACCTTGTGGATAGCAATGGGTGACTACGAAGAAGCATTTGATTCGGTAGATATATGGGCAGTCTTTAACGCTTTAAGTAACAGCAGAGTCAATGAAAGGTGACTCTTCTTGAAGACACACAAGTCTCGAGAAATAGGTCTTTTTTTTTATGGGTCTAGCACACGTGCTACAGGGAAGTCCCTAAAGCGCTACAGGAGCGACACGTGTGCGGAGAAGGCGATTCACGTTGTTCTTGAATCGCTGTAGATTGTACTCGGTGGGAAACACAGTCCTGGGCAAATTATTCCAAAGGGATGATGTTCTCCATATAAAAGACTGCTTGAAAAGTGTTGTACGGGGAGTAACAAGCTGAACCTCATACGGATGTGAAGAATTAGCGCGACGTGTACTTCTAACATGCACCGCTCTGGGAGGAATTAAGCGGGCCACATCCTTCGAACACTTTCCATGAAAGTACTTGTAGAATAGGCTCAAGTCGCCAACCGTTCTTCGATGTTCCAGCGAATCAAGGCCGACGGTTCCGGGTCTCCAATCAGAGGAACAGCTCTTCTCTGAATAGAATCCAACAAATGCAGTGTATGTTTGGGAGCGGAGCTCCAAACATGGGAGCAGTATTCCATAGTTGGTCGAATTTGAGCTTTGTAATGAATTAACAGTTGTTGTGGAGTGTAAAGCTTTCTGGTTCGAAATAATATCCCCAACTTTTGAGAAGCTCTCCTTGCTATGCCTGCAACATGTTCATGCCAGGACATATTTGCTCCCAAATTAACGCCCAACAAATTGAGTGACGATGTTAGAGGAATGGAGTGCCCCGACATAACTATGTCGGGTTCAGCAACGTTAACTTTTTTAGAAAAAACTGCCGCCTGGGTTTTTGTAGCGTTAAATTCCACTTGGTTACTGTCACCCCAAGATAGAATTTCTTCCAGGTCTTTGCTAAGTTGAACGACTTCCTGCTGTCTGCGGATATTCGTCTGAGTAGCCGATGTCCGAGCGTTCAAAGTGAATGAAGAGATAAGTGTATTGTCATCTGCAAAGCTGTAGATTGGATTCTCGGTCTTTTCCAGCAGATCGTTAATGTAAATGAGAAAAAGAGTAGGAGACAGTATGGAGCCTTGAGGTACACCGGCGTTGATAGTGAAGGTGTTAGAAAGAAATCCGTCGACTGCCACTCGTAAAGAACGCTCTCTGAGGAAACACGAGAGCCACAAACAGAACTTTTCCGACATACCATAAGAACGTAGCTTAGCCAACAGCCCATCGTGCCAAACACGGTCGAATGCCTTGGATTTGTCCAGAGCAACCGCTCGAAATTCTCCAAAGTGTTCAATTGCATTGTTCCAAACATGTGTTACATAAGTCAGAAGATCTCCTGTTGATCTATTTTTACGAAAGCCATATTGGTGATCACTAATAATGTTGAATCCTTCAAGATATTTTAGAAGATGCTGATTGATAGCCTTTTCCATGACTTTCGATATTATTGAAAGCAGTGCGATTGGTCGGTAGTTATTTGGCAAGGTCTTCTTGCCTTTTTTAGGTATCGGCTGAACTGTAGCGTATTTCCAGCAGGAAGGAAATATTCCCTTTCTGTAGGATAGGTTGAAAAGTCTACAGAAAACTGGTGTTAGTTCCCTCGCACAGATTTTAAGAACTATGGCAGGTATTCCGTCAGCGCCAGAAGCCTTTTTGGTGTCTAGCTTCATCAGAATACGCTTTATAATACGCTGTCTGAAGACAACATAGGGCATCCTTGACTGCACTGTGGGAATAGTAGGTGGTGTTTTTCCTTGGAAATCGACAGTAGAATGTGAAGCAAAGAGTTCAGCCAACAAGTTCGCTTTCTCAACAGGTATCGTTGCAATAGAATTATCTGGCCGTGTGAGTGGTGGTATGGCGGATTTGGTGAAATTTTGACTAACTGCCTTAGCGACCGACCAAAAGGACCTTGAATTGCCGGGACAGGCGAGAAGTTTGTTTCTAATCCGTTGATTGTGTACCTCCTTGGTTTCGTCGATAATTTCTTTGCATCTGTTCCTGGCACGAACAAATGTGTTACGATTTATGGTGTTAGGATTTTCGCGCCATTGTCGGTATGCAAGATGTTTAGAAGCAACAGCTTCTTTGCATTTTCGGTCAAACCAAGGCTTGCCGTTGGAAGGGCATTTCTTCGAAAAAGGGATGTAAGCCTTCATACCGGCCAAAATAACATCGGAAGCCTCCCTGGCGCAGTCAGATGGGTCGTCGGATCGAAAACAAACGTCCAACCAAGGGAAAGTTCGAAAATATTCCATGAGATCTTCCCATTTAGCAGACTTGTAGTGCCAAATCTTGCGCGGTTTAGGCGCCTCTCTGTCATTGATTGGTAGAATACTCGATGTCGAAAGTAGTTTATGGTCGGAAGAACCTAACGGCGGATTTACGCTGACTGTGTAAATCTCCGGATTGGTGGTTAAAAAGAGATCAAGAATCATCTCCGTCTCGATCAGGGATCCGTGTTGGTTCGCCAATAAGCTGAGTTAAGCCACAACTGATTGAAAATGATTCGGCTTCACGACCTTGTTCATCGGTAGTATTTGAATATTTAAGCCAGTCGATGTTGTGGACATTAAAGTCGCCCAGGATGGCAATTTCGGCATTTGAATAGTTAATTTGTAAATGATCGATGGTGTCTGCAAGGGAAGCGAAAAGTGTTCTAAAGTTAGTATCACTTGGTGGTCGATAGAGGATACAGATGAACCTTGTGGTTGGTTGAGTCGTTATTTTTAACCACATAACATCAAAGTTTGGGGGCTCCAGAGTCTCTTCTCGTTGGCAAGAGAGGTCGCTTCTGACATAAAGACAGATTCCAAAGTTACGCCTAAATCGGGAATAGAAGTCGTACCCAGGATAAAGATAGTTTACTGTGCTGGTCGATGAACTGACCTTAGTTTCACAGAGAGCGAGTACATGAGGTTTATTTGATTGCAGGTGTTGGTGCACTGAATTTATGTTCGTGTTTAAACCTCGTATGTTGCAAAAATCCATTTTGAAATTCTGATCTCTGCATGTCGACGCCCCTGAACCAGCCCCCACCCGGAGATCCGAACGGGGGGCTATTTTACCTCTGGAATTTTTTGTATCCAGGTGCCTCATCATGCTATCTGGTCCCACAGTCCGGGACATCGGCACAGCCACGTAACGTTAAGCAACTTCACGCAGCCTAAGCCGATGCGATGGTATCACACCGGGCGATGCTGGTGGGATCTGGGCATCTACCATCTAGGTTGTTCTTTAAGTCGCCTCCTACATACCGCAGAACATACCGGGGGAGATATTCTATCCCGCTCCCCCACGGGTAGCGGTCTAAAAATAAACTTCAGGAAAACCGAATATTTGAACAACGAAAGTGAAGACAACAGCCAGGAACTATTAATAGAAGGTGAAAGAATAGGAAAGGTACAAACATTCATATATTTAGGACAAGAAATCAAAATATCAAAAAACAATTTAAAGACTGACTTGGATAGAAGAGTCTCGTTAGCTTGGTCTGCCTTCGAAGGGTTACAATCTACATTTAAATTGAACATCCAAAATACAATAAAAGCTAGAGTATTCGTTCAATATTACATATCTTTTAAGCCAGACCAAATATTGGAGGCTTATGATAAACTGACGCTTGATCTGGATGCCCTTATGAAAGCCTCAACTGCACACTGCTTAGAAATAAATCCAACTAAATCAAGAATTCTGTTATTTGGACGGACTCAGTCTCAGATTTGGTACCAGAATCTGCTACAAATTAGCTTGAATAATGTAGTGCTAAGTGCATGTACTGATGCCAAAAACTTGGGCCTGGTAATGGACTCCGATCTGAAATTCACGGGACATATAAATTTATCTATTAAAAGAGCATTCGCTAACCTTAAATTAATTTTCAATCAACGCGCTCTTCTTACCGAGAATCTTAGAAAGATGTTGTGTGACTCCATTGTTCTGTCGCACTTTAACTACTGTGATGTGGTGTACGGGCCGTGCCTTTTAGACTGTGACGCTAAGAGGATCCAACTTATGCAAAATTCGTGCGTGCGTTTTATTGGCGTTATTCGAGGCCGTGAGAGAGGTGTCAGTGCAAAATTGCGTGACATAAAGTGGTTAAGAATGAATGAAAGAAGGGTGCAGTTTGGTACTATATAATAGAATTATTTGTAATAAGTGTCCTGGCTACTTATATAGCAAAATAAAATTTAGATACGATGCACATAACCTGGATCTGAGGCATAAATTCACCTTGACTCCGTCCATGCACTTGACTTCAATGTATGAGCATTCTTTCAGTTACCAAATAGCTAAATTGTACAATAAAGTGCCTGTTGAGTTGAGGGATGCGTCAGGTCACAGGTTCAAAAGAGCAGTAAAAACCATTGTTCATAGCTTATGCTGACTCCTTCCTCCGGCAGCTCGAACAATAGTCACCTCAATCGACCTCTCTAATGTTACATATATAGCAGTAGCCATACCTCTAGCCACCCCCAGAATTAATATTAACTTCTATCATGGTGCTACATTGTGTGTTGATATTTTGTATTTTATATGCAATCGACCTCTCTAATGTTACATATATAGTAGGAGCTCTACCCTTAGCCACCCACAGTATTAATATTAACTTCTATCATGGTAGTACATTGTGTATTGATTATTATATTTTGTATTTTATATGCAATACTAGTTTCTAAATGTTGATGTATACAATATGTATTCGCATTTCATGATTGAGATAGGAAGTGTAACTTCAACTCCGCCAATTGTAATCTTACCATTTAATTACAATGAAGACATTTTATTATTATTATAATTATTATTACAAAAAGTTCTTCTTTCTCACATTTGATCAATGTGGTTCCATGTTTGGCTGACGGGCGCAAACCAAGTCAGCTCAAACGCATTACCATTGTCTATTAAGGAAAGACCTGACAATGTTACATGTTTTCAAAATCACTGATTTCTGAATGTTTTTGTGTATGTTTGTGTTGAGTCCTAATTGTACCAAGTGTGGTGTGAATGTTGTTGGTGTAAGGCCTGTGGCTGATATAATGAGGGGGGCAATGATGACTTTTTCTTGTTTCCATAGCCTTTTTATTTCCGTTGCAAGGTCTGTGTATTTGGAAATTTTTTCTGTGTATTTTGTTTGGAGGTTTATATCGTTGGGGACAGCTATGTCAATTAGATAGGTGACTTTTTCTTTTTTGCACTGAAAAGTAATATCGGGTCTATTGGCGGAGACTGTTTTATCTGTATGGATACTGATGTCCCAGTAGAGTTTGTAATCTTTAATTTGAAGTACGGATGTCGGTGTGTATTTGTAGTAGGGATCTGTGTTTTCTATGAGCTTGTATGTTGTGGCTAGTGCTTGGTGAACTACTTTTGCTGCTGAGTCATGTCTGGCTGTGTATTCCGTTCCGGCTAATATTTTACATCCGCTTGTTATGTGTTCGATCGTTTCTTTCTGCTGGTGGCATTTTCTGCATCTGTCTTCTGTAATAGTTGGGTCTTTGATGATATGCTTTTGGTAGTTTCTGGTTAATATGACTTTATCCTGGATGGCAAGTAAAAAGCCTTCTGTTTCCGGGAATAGCTGCCCATCCCGTAACCAGGTGTATGATTGTTTTTTGTTTACGTGGTCTTGTTCTATGTGGTATCTGTGTTTTCCGTGGAGTATTTTTTCTGACCACGTTTTCATCTTTTCCTGCTGTAATTGGATGTGACTGTGTGTATCTGCTGGGTGGTCTACCCGGGATAAGTCGAGTGGGGTATAGTTTTTGTCTGCTTTGACTGTTGCTGTGTGGAGGCTGGTTTGCTTGGTGTGAAAGAATTTCCTAAGTGCTTGTATTTGTTTTGTGTGTAATGATCTGATGTCTATAATTCCTCTTCCTCCTGCCTTCCTCTCGATGGTAAGTCTTTCTTTGCATGCGTTGGGCTGTAATTTCCTGTATTTGGTGAATTGAGATCGTATTATTATAATTATTATATTACAAAAAGTTCTTCTTTCTCACATTTGATCAATGTGGTTCCATGTTTGGCTGACGGGCGCAAACCAAGTCAGCACAAACGCTATTACCATTGTGTATTAAGGAATGACCTGACAATGTTACATGTTTTCAAAATCACTGACTTCTGAATGTTTTTGTGTATGTTTGTGTTGAGTCCTAATTGCACTAATGTGGTGTGAATGTTCTTGGTGTAAGGCCTGTGGCTGATATAATGAGGGGGACAATGATGACTTTTTCTTGCTTCCATAGCCGTTTTATTTCCGTTGCAAGGTCTGTGTATTTGGAAATTTTTTCTGTATATTTCGTTTGGATGTTTGTGTCGTTCGGGACAGCTATGTCAATTAGATAGGTGACCTTTCCTTTTTTGCACTGAAAAGTAATATCGGGTCTATTGGCGGAGACTGTTTTATCTGTATGGATACTGATGTCCCAGTAGAGTTTGTAATCTTTATTTTCAAGTATGGATGTTGGCGTGTATTTATAGTAGGGATCTGTGTTTTCTATGAGCCTGTATGTTGTGGCTAGTGCTTGGTGAACTACTTTGGCAGCTGAATCATGCCTGGCTGTGTATTCTGTTCCGGCTAATATTTTACATCCGCTTGTTATGTGTTCGATCGTTTCTTTCTGCTGGTGGCATTTTCTGCATCTGTCTTCTGTAATAGTTGGGTCTTTGATGATATGCTTTTGGTAATTTCTGGTTAATATGACTTTATCCTGGATGGCAAGTAAGAAGCCTTCTGTTTCCGGGAATAGCTGCCCATCCTGCAACCAGGTGTACGATTGTTTTTTATTTCCGTGATCTTGTTCTATGTGGTATCTGTGTTTTCCATGGAGTGTGTGTGTGTTGTTTGTCTGCTTTAAGAGGTGTGTAGTTTTTGTCTGCTTTAACTGTTGCTGTATGGAGGCTGGTTTGCTTGGTGTGAAAGAATTTCCTAAGTGCTTGTATTTGTTTTGTGTGTAATGAACTGATGTCTATAATTCCTCTTCCTCCTGCCTTCCTCTCGATGGTAAGTCTTTCTTTGCATGCGTTGGGGTGTAATTTCCTGTATTTGGTGAATTGAGATCGTATAAGGATGTGAATATTTTCTATGTCTGTTTGTGACCATTTGATGATACCAAATGAATATGTGAGTATATATAATTATTATTATTATTATTATTATTATATGTACTGTCGATATTAACATATGGCACTGAAACGTGGGTTTTAAATAAAAGTATAATTAATAAACTCCAAGTAACTCAAAGAGCAATGGAGAGGAGAATGCTAAATATTAGACTCCAAGATCGTATTCCTAACATCGAGATACGAAGAATATCAAAAGTGACAGATATAATACAACGAATATGTATATTAAGGTTAAATTGGCCGGTCACATCGCAAGGTTGAATGATAACAGATGGACACGCCGTATGATTGAATGGAGGCCTAGAGAACACAAAAGATGCAGAGGTAGACCTCAGATGAGATGGACGGAAGACATAAAAAGATTAGCAGGACACGACTGGATCCAAAAAACAAACAACAAAGTTTATTGGAGATAACTTAGGGAGGCTTACATCCGACTATGGATGGAATAAGCTAATGATGATGACGATGAAGTTATTTTGTGCTTTGTTCTTCCACAGACCTACACGTCGTGATGAAGGCCTAGCATTTTCTGGTATTGTGAAGGGAGTTCTTAACAAACATTTCCTGGATTTCAGTCTTGATCTGGCAGGAGTGTAGTTGTATAAAGGATGTCTGGTGTCTGTCATTTATTTTTTCCGCTCTTGCTCTGAATCGCGATACCGAAGAGAGGGTATATTTTATGTCGAGCGGTGGGGTGTAAACAGCCTGTGACAATGGGGTCCGTTTCATTTAAAGCAGTGTCCACGAGTTTTCTGTGCGCAGAGTTGATCCACATCGGTGCTGCATATTCCCCAGCAGAAAAACTGAGAGCAACAGCAGAAGTTCGCAAAATCGAGAGATTTACTCCGCATTTCGTGCCGGTGAGTTTGGGTAATACCATTTCTGCTATGTATCTTGGCCTTGTTTCTTAAATGAAAGCGTGCAGTACCCCTAGATATTTTGGAAACTCACTTGACCCCAGTTCTTTGTTTCCCCATGTCATCTTTTGTTTACATTTGGCTTGTCTGTTTCTCAAGAATGCACATACTTGAGTTTTACTGGGATTTGGTTTTGGTTGGTTTTTCTCGTAGAACGATATCAAACCTTCCAGGATCACGATAAGTTTGCTCTCTACTACCTCAAAAACTCTTCCTGAGGTGCTAGTGCTGTATTGTCAGCGTATATAAAGTTACTTATAATTGTTAGTCAGATTTTTCGGAAGAAAACAGTTCTCGCAATGATTTTGCCAATTTTTCGTTATTCTTGTTCATAACTTATTTTCGCTAGAGATTTTCTGGGCAAAAAACATTTCCAATTTTTAAATAATCATTACTAACACGTAAGCTGAAAGACACATAGATGTCGCCCTTTTGAAAAAATCCATATGATTTCTAGGAAATAACAACCTTCAAACGATACGTGTCAAAATTTCATGACATTTCGACGATTAGTTTACAAGGTACAGTGGTTTTAATGTCGCTACTTTTGATATTTTCGTGTGTTGATTAAACACTGTTTTTTGATGGGAAAAAATACCGTTCAAGCAAAGCAATGACTTGATAAGTATTACGGGGACTCTACCCCTGGAAAATCGCTCATCATTTACTGGTATGTTGAATTTAAACGCGGTCGTACAGACACAAATAATGCTGAACGCTCTGGACGCCCAAATTACGTGGTTGCACCGGAAAACTTTAAAAAATCCACAAAATTGTTTTGGATGACCGTAAAGTGAAAGCATTTGGTCATGAGAAAGCTTTGTTCGAAATACCGTGTTTGCTCACAGTGGACCTGTTTATTATTCTGGGCGCTGTTTGGGACCTCTTTAAGCGCAATAAAAAGAATTTTTTCAAGCGATATGTGACAACGGATGAAACATGGATCCAGTACTACAAACCGATGAAAGCTGCCCGAAGCGATCAAAGACACAACAGCCGGCTGGGAAGGTTTTGGCTTCTGTATTTGGGGATGGAATAATTTTCATCGACTATGCTAAGAAGGGAAAAGCCATCAATAGCTAATATTATATAAAGTTATTGGTGCGTTTGAAGGCAGAAATCGCAAAGAAACGGCCACAAATGAACAAGAAAAAAGTGCTCTTTCATCAAGATAATACACTGTATCACAAGTCAATGGTTACGAAGGTAAAATTGCGTGAATTGAAGTTCGAATTGCTTCCGCAACCACCGTATTCTCCAGATTTGGCCCTCGGCGACTATTTGTATTCACAGATCTCAAAAAAAATGCTCGCAGGAAAGGGATTTGGCTCCAATGAAGAAGTTATCGCCGAAACTGAGGCTGTTTGAAGGCAAAGACAAATCTTTCTACAATAAAGGTATAGAAATGTTAGAAAAACCTTGGACTGATTGTATCGCTTTTAAAGGAGACTATAAAGTCGAATTTTGAAAAAAAAAAATGTATTTTAAGTAGCTAGACCAAAAACTTTTCAGCCTACGTGTTAATAATGCGCCTAGTTAGCGAAGTATTTCAATGTTAAAACGCGAACGAATGTTTTACATTAATATTTATATTTTTAGTATGCAGGAAGTATAACAAACCAGACTATTCCGGTGGGATATATGTTGCAGGAGGAAGAAAGGCAGTGACTCAAGAATTCCCACATATGGTAAATACAGTATAGTATGCCATAACATATTTTTTAACAAAAAAGGGAAAAATATCAATGTCCATATTTATGTAAATGCGCTTTTATATCCTCCATGATAAGCTGTTAAATGATATATATAGTTTATTGAAAATATGAACATACATTGTTATTTTAAGGGGGATCCAGGAGGTGGGGGTATACGCCCCCTCAACATTATGCAACAAGAAAGAACGCCCCTCCTAGATACAATTTAAAAATCAAAATAGTTACGAAACACGATGGTAGGATACAACAAATTGTACTAAGTACGCATATCTAATAAATACCCGTAAATTCTGTTCTCTTGTTTCTCAATCCTAGCCCGACTGACGTGATACGGCGAAACGCGTTTCGGGATGGATTTGACGAATAGGAGAACAGCGGGTAACCTGATGAAATATAGGCCTTGCCCTTTTCAGGTATTTTACTTTATTAAAATAATCAGAGTAAAAACTTCTGCTGTAAGTAATAAAAAATAACAGAACTATTTTACTCCTTGACTCTAAGAACTGTAAAAAGACGTATATCACAGTAAACTCGAAGCAACTCCCCTAACCCCCCTCCCACTCTTTTAGTTCCTTATATATTTGACTAAAAATAACTATGCTCAAAATTTGTACATTAGCTTAATTAAAAACTCAAAATGCTCATAATGCTATTGAAATTATACAAAATTTCTGGACATAAAGTAGAGATACCCTTCCTACTACGAGTATTATTCCTAATATTATATGCCAACCAAATTTGAAATCGGTATCGCTCATTTATTTCGAGAGTTATCATACCAAGTGAACGATAGACCGATAGATTAACGAAAAAGAGAGAATGTTTTTCGTTATCAAAAAACCATAGAACGCAAAGAAATGAAAAAATCTCTGAAGGTAATTATTTCACGAGGGGAAGTATTATATCTCCTTTTAAAAGTAACAATTATCTTAAGAAATGTTGATCAACAATGACTAAAAGTAGATTCATTGGAAAACAAATAATAATTTTTGAAATCTGTATTTTTAGTGTGTAGGAGATATCATAAACTCAAAATGATCCAAAAGGAGATTATAGGGGGAAGAGAATCATTAGAATTTCCACAAATGGTAAATACCGATTGACGAATAGAAGTTATTATTTCGATAATTATAATTATAATTTCACTACAAAATATTTGTGCATGATTATCAGTTTTATAGATTTCAAGAACCCTGAAAATGCCATATCACATTATATATTCGAACGAACCATTGCAACAACACCTGTTGAGAGAGCGAACTTGTTGGCTGACCTCTTTGCTTCACATTCTACTGTCGATTTCCAAGGAAAAACACCACCTATGTCCGACGTTGTCTTCAGACAGCGTATCATAAAGCGTATTTTAATGAAGCTAGACACCAAAAAGGCTTCTGGCGCTGACGAAATACCTGCCATAGTTCTCAAAAATTGTGCAGGGGAACTAATACCAGTTTTCTGTAGACTTTTCAACCTATCCTACAGAAAGGGAATATTTCCGTCCTGCTGGAAATGTGCCACGGTTCAGCCGATACCTAAAAAAGGCAAGAAGACCTTGCCAAATAACTACCGACCAGTCGCACTGCTTTCAATACTATCGAAGGTCATGGAAAAGGTTATTAATCAGCATCTTCTAAAACAACTTGAACGATTCGATATTATTAGCGATCACCACCATATGGCTTTCGTAAACATAGATCAACAGAAGATCTTCTGACTTATATAACACATGTTTGGAACGACGCAACTGCACACTTTGGAGAATCTCGAGCGGTTGCTCTTGACATATCAAAGGCATTCGACCGTGTTTGGCACGATGGACTGTTGGCAAAGCTACGCTCTTGTGGTATGTCTGAAAAGTTCTGTTTTTGACTCTCATGTTTCTTCAGAGAGCGTTCTTTACGAGTGGCGGTCGACGGATTTCTTTCTAACACCTTCACAATCAACGACGATGTGCCCCAAGGCTCCATACTGTCTCCTACTCTCGTTCTCATTTACATTAACGATCTGCTGGAAAAGACCGGGAATCCAACTTACAGCTTTGCAGACCACAGTACGCTTATCTCTTCATTCACTTTGAACGCTCGGAACATCGGCTGCTCAGGCGAATATCCGCAGACAGCAGGAGGTCGTTCAACTTAACAAAGACCTGGAAGAAATTCTATCTTGGGGTGACAGTATCTAAATGGAATTTAACGCTACAAAAACCCAGGCGGCAGTTTTTTCTAAAAAAGTTAACGTTGCTGAATCCGACATAGTTATGTCGGGGCACTCCATTCCCCTAGCATCGTCGCTCAATTTGTTGGGCGTTAATTTGGGAGCAAATATGTCCTGGCATAAACATGTTGCAGGCATAGCAAGGAGAGCTTCTCAAAAGTTGGGAATATTATTTCGAACCAGAAAGCTTTATACTCCACAGCAACTGTTAATTCTTTACAAAGCCCAAATTCGACCAACTATGGAATACTGCTCCCATGTTTGGGGCTCCGCTCCCAAACATATACTGCATTTGTTGGATTCTGTTCAGAGAAGGGCTGTTCGTCTGATTGGAGACCCGGAACTGACCGGCGGCCTTGATTCGCTGGAACATCGAAGAACGGTTGGCGACTTGAGTCTGTTCTACAAGTATTTTCATGGAAAGTGTTCGAAGGATGTAGCCCGCTTAATCCCTCCCAAAGCGGTGCATGTTAGAAATACACGTCGCGCTGGTGCTTCACATCCGTATGAGGCTCATCTTGTTACTCCGCGTACAACGCTTTTCAAGCAGTCTTTTACATGGCGAACATCATCCCTTTGGAATAATTTTGCCCAGCGCTGTGTTTCCCAAAGAGTACAATTTACAGCGATTCAAGAACAACGTGAATCGCTTTTTTTTTTCCGCACACCTGCCGCTCCTGGAGCGATTTAGGGACTTCCCTTCAGCACGTGTGCTAAACCTATAAAAAAAAAAAAAGATACTTCATTTCGTTCATCAGTAATCGCGGTAATACACCTATCGACAAAAAAAGAACGGTATTTGGAAATTAGATCTTTCGTAATTTAGAGACTCTGAAACGTGAAGAAATGCGCTTTGAAAAAAAATCTCGTAGGATGGTACATTTTTTTTTCACTGTAACATAAGCAGGACAAATTTAGTTTTTTATCTTGTAAAATTTTATTTTGTAACTGTGAACGTTTTTGACACCACCCCCGTAAGTTTCTGCACTCTAAGGACAAGTATATAATTAGGAGCACAAAAAAATTATTAGCATTTAGACATGGATATAGCTGAGGCCTGGGCGTAGCCAGGGGGGCAAGGGGACAGCCCTTCCCCAGTTCCTTGAGGGCCTAAAAAATTATAACGACTTTTTTTCTCCATTTCTCCATTTATGAAATTGTGAGTGTGAACTTGGATGTATGTTTGGGGTCATTATCCTGCTGAAATATCCAATTCTGCGGCAATGTTTCTTCAGCATATATCCTGCTGAAAATATCCAATTCTACGGCAAATGTTTCTTCACATAACAAATTGTTTTCTAAAATGACCTTGTAAATATCAGCGTTCATATTTCCGTTGATCTCGGTCAATGGACCGAGTCCTTGTGCAGAGAAAATTTCCGAAACCATCACACTTCCTCCACCGTGTTTTACAGTAGGAATTTGGTACCGAACATCATTTCTCGTACCAATAGGACGTCGTACATGTTGTCTACCATCGCTTCCAAAAAGTTTAAATTTAGATTCGTCTGAGAAAGCTACTTTTTCCCAATCTTTGATTGTCCAATTTAGGTGATCTTTGGCAAATTGTAATCGGGCCTTCTTATTCTTTTTACTGATTAATGGTTTTTTAATACCAATAAGGCCAAAAAGTCCCACATCATGTAGTCTTCGTGTCACAGTACTACGACTAACATTAGCTAGGTTTTCATCCTTTAGCTCGCGTGCAATTTCGGCAGCAGTTTTCTTAACATCCGCAGTTGATTTGCGTTTAATGATACGATCTACTTTTTTAGACGTTTTTCTTGGTCTTCCACTACGCGAAAGAACTTTTAAACCATATCCACAACGGTATTTTACAATAATATCGTTCACGGTTGATTTATCTATCGATAATAATGAAGCAATCTCTCGAGAAGACCTTCCTTCTTTTGAAAATTTTATTACTCTCTCACGAATTTGGATTTGCATATGTTATGTCGAGCCATATTTATGCTCCCACGACCTTCTATGAACTAAATGTGAACATTCAACGCGCTATTTATTCGTAAATATGTCTTTGAACGTCCTACTGCGTCAATGTATATTATGTGGCCGGAAACTTTTGCACATATAAATATAAGAATAATAATAATAAATATATTCACAAACATAAATAATATTCTTTTACGATATTATTTTGTTTCCTATATCTCATTGTCACATCTCATAATGATTAAAAATCATTAGTCTTTTTTTTTAATAAATTAGAGTACGAAATGTGACCGGCCTGGAAATTTTTGCACGCCACTGTATATATATATATATATATATATATATATATATATATATATATATATATATATATATATATATATATTTACGTAGAGTGAAAAGTCTCTAAACTTTCCGAGAAATGGCGACACAAACAAAAAACCTGTATTTTTCCTGGTCAGTGTCAACTTTCAGAAGATTCGTGTAAAATTTTAATGACATTTTGTCTATTAGTTTGCGCGTTGCAGCTTTTTGACTGACGCTACTTTTAATTTTTGCAAACGATGGAACAAAAAGAATTTAATGTAAATAAACCTTGTTTTTTGACGGGAAAAAATACAGCCAGAACCCAAGAATAGCTTGAGAAGTGTTATAGCACATCTACTCCGTCAAAAACAACTACATGTGGATGGTTTCGTGAATTTCAATGCGATTGTACAAGCACCGATGTGCACCACGTTCCGAACGTCTAAATGAGGCAATTACTCCAAAAAACACAAAAAAATTCACCGTATTGTTCTGAATGACCGCGAAGTAAAAGCGAGAGAGATAGCTGACATCGTAAAGATATTAACAGAATAGATGAGGCATATTTTGCAAGATTGACCAAAAACAGCAACGTGTCGAAGATTCAGAACACTATTTGGCACTTTTGCGGCGTAAACCAAAGGAATTTTTATGTCGATTCGTAACAATGGACGAAACATGGATCCACCACTACACGCAAGTCCAACAGGTGGTCCGTAGAGTGATTGGAACCGCATGAAAGTCGACGGAAGCGTCCAAAAACACAGGCATAAGCTGGAAAGGTTTTGGCAAGTATTTTTTGGAACGTGCATGGAATAATGCTAATCGACTGTCTTAAGAAAAGGCGAAAAATTACCGAAGACTATAACGTTGGTTTGTTGGGAATAGTGAAATCAAGAAAAAAGGCTGCATTTAGCGAAGAAAAAAGGTTTCACCAAGATAATGCATCAGCTCTCATGTTCATAAAATTGAAGGTAAATTTGGACCGACTGGGCCATGAATTGTTTCCTCATCCGCCATATTCACCAGATCTGACCCCCAACAATTATGTTTTTTCTTTAAAAGTCTCGAGACTTTTTTCATCCCATTATTATGTATATATATATATATATATATATATATATATATATATATATATATATATATATATATATATAATAAGAAACAGGAAAGACAGTAACAGGGTACTGGCAACAAACAATCCTAAGTTTAACTACTGGGAAACGCCCTTATGAGGAGAAGAGATGAGCAATCAAAGATCTAAAGGCTCTAGTATCTGCTGGATTCTAAAAATCCAAACCAGGTACAGAAAATAAACCCAAAACGCTCGTTTTTAAAATGTGATTTAATGAATTGTAAGACTGTAGACTATGTCGTCATCAGGTCGACAAAAAACCATAAAATCATTAAAGTTAAGGGATGTGGTTAATTTTTTTGGATGCTACTATTAAACAAATTATTTATTATTAATGATATTTATTTTTCAGATTTAATTTTATAACACAGGGACTTTAATTTGTTGAATGTTACTATTAGACGAGTTATTTATTATTAAAATATTATTATATTAATTATATTAATTCTTTAATTTTATCACAAAGGGACTCATAGGCTAATTTAAAACATTTGAAAGAGAATATTAATATTGGATGTTGTTTATTATTTATCATATTTAATTGTTCATTTTTTAATTTTATAACAAGAAGACACAGAAAAGTAATTAGTAATAAAAAGCAGGAATAACAGAAAGAGAAAAGAAACGTCAACTTTACTGGAAACTAATTTTTTCATAAAAATCGTTCTTTTTCATTGGTTTGGTATGGTTTTGTGTTAGTAAATGGGTATATATGGAGCTCAATCCTTCTATGTCTTTTCTGTAATAGAGATTATTTTTACAAGTTTTTATATAACACATTTCCAAGAAATTTCTTCTGAACTAATTAGTCTCAACATCCAGAATGAAGCCGTTGTTATATTGTACTCTGTGATCTGTATTATTTACGTGTAAGCTCAAGCTAGTTGCGTTAGGATTTGTGTTTGCCTATCACTTTTGTATAACGCTAATCTCTTAGAGAGAAGTTTGTCCAACGTAGACCAAACCACATTGACAGGGAATGCCGTAGATTATATAAGATCTTTTTAAAGTATCGGTTTTATCTTTTAAATTGGTATAAAAACATTTCATTCTTTTTATGTTGTAATTAGCATTCTTAATGTTTGTATTTTTAAAAAGAGAAGACAAGGACTGGGAAAGACCTTCTATGTATTGTAACTTTCCTACTTCTACTTCTACTTTTTTGTCGACCTGATGACGACATAGACTATCCAACAATATCCGGTTCAGACTCAAATATCACTAAATAAGTTACTAAACTCGAGGTCAAAAAAGATTTTTAAAATGGAGTACCATTTCAACATCATGGAGTTTTCTTACAGTTGTGTTCTGTCTTAAAAAGTGTTTTTTGATTAATGTTTATTGACAACGTTTTATTTTTAATACTTGTGTAACTCTCTAAGTGTCCTTTTATCATGTTTTTGTAATCATACCAACTACTGGCCAACAAAATGCAAATTTTATTGTCTTCACCAGAGATGAATTAACTGCTAAATTTTTGTAAGTAATTTCTCATACAATCTTACAATTCATTGAATCACATTTTAAAAACGAGCGTTTTGGGTTTATTTTCTGTACCTGGTTTGCATTTTTAGAATCCAGAAGAAGCTACCATTAGGCAGCGAACGCTCGATAACAAAAATAAAAGCAGATACTAGAGCCTTTAGATCTTTGATTGCTCATCGCTTCTCCTTATAAGGGCGTTTCCCAGTAGTTAAACTTGGGATTATATATATATATATAATATATATATATATATATATATATATATATATATAATATATATATATATATATATATATATATAGTTATATAATATATATATATATATGTATATATATATATATATATATATATATATATATATATATATATATATATATATATATATATCTTCACCGTCATCATCAGCTTATACTCTCCACTGCTAATTCCAGCCACTTCTTTTCAAATCATCAGTCTACCGACTTGGTGGACCCCTCTACTCCGATAGGCTTTGGATCTTGGTCGCCACTTCTATAATTCTCTTTGTCCATCGTCCATCCTTAAACCTAGCAACATGCCCAGTCAAGTTCCATTTAAGATGTAGAATGAATTTGATTGCGTCTTATATCCCCGTTCTCTTCCTGATCATGTGATTTAAGATGTGATCTCTAAGGGTAATGCCTAACATTGACCTTTTCATCTTTCGTTGCATGATATATATTTTATAGATGTTTTTCTTCGTCACTGTGAGAGTATCAGCTCCGTACGTAAAAACGGGGAGTATACATTTGTCAAATACTTCTCTTTTTAAACACATATTAAGGTTAGATTTGAATGCATAGGCCAATTTGCCATATGCAGCCTAGGAGAGGCCAATTCTCCGCTGAATTTCATGTGTTTGGTTATCTCGTCCTATACTGATTTCATGTTCCAGGTATTTATATTGGTGTACTTGCTCTATCTCTACGTTATTCAGTTTTATAGTGTCGATTTATCATAAACTAGGTCTTGGGTAGATTGATTTTTAAACGAACCCTTCCTGAAGCTGCAAGAAGCATGCGCAGCATAGTTTATGCATCTTGTACTTTGTCCGTTATTAGACAATGT
This sequence comes from Pachyrhynchus sulphureomaculatus, assembly GCA_019049505.1. Taxonomy (NCBI): domain Eukaryota; kingdom Metazoa; phylum Arthropoda; class Insecta; order Coleoptera; family Curculionidae; genus Pachyrhynchus; species Pachyrhynchus sulphureomaculatus. Next base: position 42,160,855 of record CM032454.1, on the reverse strand, counting down.
CGTCAGCGAAACAGAGGTGATTTAATTTTTCACCGTCAATGTTAAGTCCTATTCTTTCCCAGTTTATGGCTTGACAACTGACGGACTATGCTCTAAAAGTGGAAGCACATGTTGGCATTGATGCAACCATATCGGCTTATCATGCTTTTGTTCAATCTAGGCTGAGATATGGTTTAATTTTTTAGGGTAACTCATAGATTCGTTTATATTCATACAAGAAAAATAAAGATCTGTTTCAGAATGCCGTTCACAACCCACATTTATATAACCATAAGGCGAACATAGTTCTTGAGAAATATGATCTTCTAGTTACATACAAAAGAATGTACAAATCATAAATATTTATAATAGTTTTCCGTTAACAGTTCGAAATCTATCTCTGATTGTAGAATACTTTCTAGAACTATTACGAAAAGCTTGACAGAGGGCGTATTATCCTGCCTTAGTCCTCTTTTGATTCGAAATTTTTTGGTGGATTGGTTGGTTTGTGTTTTAACATGAGCGGCGGTATTTTCATATATGTATTTAATTACAATGGAATATCGATGATCAGTACGACACTCAGTAAGCGCTGCTACAAGTCTCTAATGATTTACAGAATCAAAAGCCTCTTTTCGAAATCCACACATACGTGCACAAGAGGATTCTAACTGCAAGCAGCTGGTTGTTTTTTCCATACCCCGAGCGGAAACTGAGTGTTATTTTAAAAGGAAAAACTCGAATTTATTTGCTAGACATTTGGTAAGTATTTTCGTGAATAACTTGTATACATGGCTCAGGAGGCTAATGAATCGATAGTTTGTAAGCTTTGAAGTATCTCCTTTTTTATACGTGATGACAATATTTGCATTATTCAATTGCGATGGAGTTATTCCTTCCAGGAGACATTTATTGAATAACATTTTAAGAGATTTTGATCATTTGTTGTCCTTCTTGCTTAATTGCCTCTACCACAATATTGTCTTCACCCGGAGCCTTGTTTATTTTTCATATCCTTCAAGGCTGATGTGATTTCTTCTTCCGTGATGTCTTGGATATCCTTCGACCTCTGATTCAGGACTTTGGGTATGTTGATTGTCTTTCCTTCCCAGTGTGTTCTTCTTTCTCAAAACTTTTAAGCTTTTATTCTGTTCTACGTTTTTAATTTCCTCTGCATTTTTTTGTCTTTTGTCTTTTCTAATTTCCCTCGACATCTCTCTATTTATAGTTCTGTATTCATCTATAGTCTTATCTACCATTTCTCTCCTTTGCTTCATTAACTATTTTACTCTTTGATTTAATTTTCTGTATATATATATATATATATATATATATATATATATATATATATATATATAATATATATATATATACATATACATATATATATATATACGAGGCTGGTTTGAAAAGTCCGTGCAAAGTCCGAGAGATTGCACCACCGGCGCGTATCGACGTCATGTGGTGTGTGGTGATTAAACATTACTTTATGAAAGGCAAAACGCCTCAGGAGACTAAAGAGAAGCTTGATAAACATTATGGTGACTCTGCACCTTCGATTAGAACAGTTTATAAGTGGTTTCAAAATTTTCGGACTGGCCATATGGGCACAAGTGGCGCTGAACATTCTGGACGGCCTGTGGAGGTTACGACTCCAGAAATCATTGATCAAATCCACGATATGGTGATGGATGACAGAAGAGTTAAGGTGCGTGAGATTGCTAGTGCTGTGGGCATCTCGACTGAACGGGTACATAATATTTTGCATAAATATTTGGACATGAGAAAGCTATCCGCAAGATGGGTGCCCGCGATTGCTCACGCTTGACCAAAAACGGAATCGTGTGAAGTGTTGCAAGGATGGTTTGCAGCTGTTCTAGAAGAATCCGGAGGACTTTAAGCGTCGTTTCGTCACTGTGGATGAAACATGGATACATTACTATACTCCTGAGACCAAACAACAATCTAACCAAGGGGGAATCTGCACCAAAAAAGGCGAAGACCGTTCCTTCGGCCGGAAAGGTTATGGCGACTGTCTTTTGGGATTCGCAAGGGATAATCCTCATCGACTATCTGAAAAAGGGTAAAACTATTACAGGTGAATATTATTCATCGTTATTGGACCGTTTTGAAAACCGAGCTGCAAGAAAAACGCCCGCGATTGGCCCACAAGAAAGTCCTTTTCCATCACGACAACGCACCAGCACACACCTCAGCAGTTGTGTTCGCAAAATTAATGGAAAATAGGATTCCAACTCGTTTCACATCCCCCCTATTCTCCAGACTCGGCTCCCTCTGACTACTATTTGTTCCCCAATTTGAAGAAATGGCTGGCGGGACAAAGATTTTATTCAAACGAGGAGGTGATTGCAGACACTAATGGATATTTTGCAGACTTGGACAAATCCTATTATTCCGAAGGGATCAACAAACTAGAACATCGTTGGACGAAGTGTATAAGCCTAAAAGGAGACTATGTCGAAAAATAAAAAGGTTTACCCCAAACACATAAGTAGTTTTTATTTTTGCACGGACTTTTCAAACCAGCCTCGTATATATATATATATATATATATATATATATATATATATTATATATATATATATATATATATATATATATATATATATATATGTGTATATATATATATATATATATATACATATATATATATATTATATATATATATATATATATATATATATATATATATATATATATAATATACATATATATATACATATATATATATATATATATATACATATATATATATATATATATATATATATATATATTATATATATATATATATATATATATCCCAAGAGCAAACGACAAAATAATTAATCAAAAACTCCTGCAACGACAAAGAAACCCTGACAGCACAAAACCAAAATTCAAATGGCAAATAAGAATAGAAAACAAAATCAACAACATCAGAAGAGATCTAGGACATCTTACCCATTGAAACAACGCAATTGAGCACTTTGGAGAATCTCGAGCGGTTGCTCTTGACGTATCCAAGGCATTTTCGACCGGCACGATAGACTGTTGGCTAAGCTACGTTCTTGTGGTATTTTTTTTTTATGGGTCTAGCACACGTGCTGCAGGGAAATCCCTAAAGCGCTACATGAGCGGCATGTGTGCGGAAAAAGCGATTCACGTTGTTCTTGAATCGCTGTAAATTTTACTCGATGGGAAACACAGCGCTGGGCGAATTATTCCAAAGAGGACGCCGTTTCTCCATATAAAAGACTGCTTGAAAAGCGTTGTACGCGGAGTAACAAGCTGAACCTCATACGGATGTGAAGCACCAGCGCGACGTGTATTTCTAACATGCACCGCTTGGGAGGAATTAAGCGGACTACAGTAATACCCCGCTTTACGCGAGGGATACGTTCCGAAAAAAATCGCGTTAACTGAAATTCGCGCGTATATCGAGGTTTATGATTAAACATAGTCAAAATTTAATACAAAAAAATACAAATCATTTTAATCAATCACTTTAATTCTAAGAACACTTTATGCAATACATACTCTTTTTTTTTACGGAAAAATACATCTATTGTCTTTTGGGTAACGATTTGTTTACGTTCTTGTAAAATACGTTCATAACACCCAACACTGTTTTTAATTGTTTGACACACGGTCAAGACACGGTCATCATTATTGTCTATACTCTGCAATATGTCCAAACCTGAATAAATTTTTGAAAGTGCATTTTGTATTTCCCCTGAAGATAAAACTTTCTCTTCTACTTGTTCTTCCTCATCGTAGATAGGATTATTCTGTAACTCGATCAGATCTTCATTGCTAATAGGATCGTCGTGCGTTGCTACAAGTTCTACGAGATCTTCTACCGTGACATCTTCAAGTTCAGACCCCTCAATCATTGCAGCAATGTCTTCAAGCACTTGTCTCTGCATCTGGACAATTCTTCTAGGTGCTTCCACTACATCTGGCCAAAGATTACGCCACACCCCATTCATACAACTCATTTTAACTTCCTTCCAAGCCTCTTCTATGTTGTGAATAGACTTCATAATGTTGTATGACTTCCACCACTCTCGCATAGACTGTCTTCCTTCCCGTCAGTTTCATGAATTAGTTGGCTAAAAGTGCGGCGATGGTAATAAGCTTTGAAGTTTGCTATTGCTCCCTGGTCCATAGGTTGTAATATTGACGTAGTGTTTGGTGGAAGGAACTTTACGTACACTTTTAAGTCTCTGGGCGTATCAAGTGAGGTTGGATGTCCTGGGGCATTGTCTAAGAGTAATATAACTTTAGGTTCAAGCCCATTTCTGTCACAGTATGATTTGACTGATGGGCAAAAACTATTAGAATACCATTCTTGAAAAATTTCCCGTGTAACCCACGCCTTTCTGTTTGATCGCCACACAACTGGTAGACTTGTCTTGTCTGTGCCTCGCATTGCACGGGGTGTTTCTGAATGGTACACTAGTAAAGGTTTCAGTTTGAAATCACCAGTGGCATTACCACCCAGCAGAAGTGTTAGTCGATCTTTCGCAGCTTTGAAACCACTGGCTTGACGTTCTTCCTTAGAAATGAATGTTCGAGATGGCATTTTTTTCCAGTAAAGTGCGGTCTCATCAACATTGAAGATGAGACAAGCAGGAATTTTCTCTCGTCTAACGAAGTCTTGAAACTTGCCTGGAAACTCAGCTGCAGCTTGAATGTCCGCGCTGGCCGCCTCGCCTGTTATGTGGATATTGTGAATATTAGAACGCTGCTTGAACCGATGGAACCAGCCTCTGCTGGCAGCAAAAGTCGGAGTGGCACTCCCTTCTCCTTCTTTTGTTTTCAGCATCTCATACAAAGATTTTGCTTTTGTGCATATGAGATCTTGACTTAGTGGTGTGTTCTTCTTATTCAAATCTTCGATCCAGACTGACAGTAATTTCTCCATTCTTTCTAAGATAGATGATCTCGAACGAGAAAGTTTTGTTGCACTTATAGGTGTTGAACCTTCGCTGGAGATTTTAATTTTTTCCCGATTTTTATAAATCGTTCTCACAGTCGATTCTGAGAGTCCAAAATCTCTCCCAACAATTGTTGCTTTGCCTCCATTTTCCATTCTTCTTAACACTTTCATCTTCAATTCCAAAGTGACGCTTTTACGCTCTTTTTTCTTTACAGGCGGCATTTTTAACGTAGGGTTAAATTATGTATGTATGTATCTCCAATAAATATTAAAACAAAACTGCCAGCCGACCCGAACTAACATTACGGAACAAATGAACACACGAAACGAACGAGGAAATCCCCATAGAACAAAGTCGAAGGACAGGGAATTCCCAATTCTTCAAAGAGAATATTCAGAGAAAGCGGGATCCCCCCGCGACCATAGAGAAGTTAATGACTACATGAGCGCGAAACTTTTTTTGAAATTCGCGTTATAGTGAAACCGCGCATAACGGGGTCGCGCTAAGCGGGGTATTACTGTACATCCTTCGAACACTTTCTATGAAAATACTTGTAGAACAGACTCAAGTCGCCAACCGTTCTTCGATGTTCCAGCGAATCAAGGCTGCCGATCAATTCCGGGTCTCCAATCAGACGGACAGCTCTTCTCTGAACAGAATCCAACAAATGCAGTGTATGTTTGGGAGCGGAGCCCCAAACGTGGAAGCAGTATTCCATAGTTGGTCGAATTTGAGCTTTGTAAAGAATTTAACAGTTGTTGTGGGGTGTAAAGCTTTCTGGTTTGAAATAATATTCCCAACTTCTGAGAAGCTCTCCTTTCTATGCTTGCAACATGTTCATGCCAGGACATATTTGCTCCCAAACTAACGCCCAACAAATTGAGCGACGATGCTAGGGGAATGGAGTGCCCCGACATAACTATGTCGGGTTCAGCAACATTAACTTTTTTAGAAAAAAAAACTGCCGCCTGGGTTTTTGTAGCGTTAAATTCCACTTGGTTTACTGTCACCCCAAGATAGAATTTCTTCCAGGTCCTTGTTGAACGACCTCCTGCTGTCTGCGGATATTCGCCTGAGCAGCCGATGTCCGAGCGTTCAAGGTGAATGAAGAGACAAGCGTACTGTCATCTGCAAAGCTGTAGATTGGATTCCCGGTCTTTTCCAGCAGATCGTTAATGTAAATGAGAAAGAGAGTAGGAGACAATATGGAGCCTTGGGGCACACCGGGGTTGTTAGAAAGAAATCCGTCGACCGCCACTCGTAAAGAACGCTCTCTGAGGAAACATGAAAGCCAGAAACAGAACCTTTCAGACATACCATAAGAGCGTAACTTAGCCAACAGTCCATCGTGCCAGACACGGTCGAATGCCTTGGATATGTCAAGAGCAACCGCTCGAGATTCTCCAAAGTGTTCAATCACGTTGTTCCAAACATGTGTTACATAAGTCAGAGATCTCCTGTTGATCTATGTTTACGAAAACCATATTGGTGATCGCTAATAATATTGAATCGTTCAGGATATTTTAGAAGACACTCATTGATAACCTTTTCCATGACTTTCGATATTATTGAAAGCAGTGCGACTGGTCGGCAGTTATTTGGCAAGGTCTTCTTGCCTTTTTTAGGTATCGGCTGAACCGTGGCACATTTCCAGCAGGACGGAAATATTCCCCTTTCTGTAGGATAGGTTTAAAACGTCTACAGAAAACTGGTGTTAGTTCCCTTGCACAGTTTTTGAGAACTATGGCAGGTATTCCGTCAGCGCCAGAAGCCTTTTTTTTTTATGTCTAGCTTCATTAAAATACGCTTTATGATGCGCTGTCTGAAGACAACATTGGAACAAGCGAGAAGTTTGTTTCTAATTCGTTGATTGTGTGCCTCCTTGGTTTCGTCGATAATTCCTTTGCACCTGTTCCGGGCACGAACAAAGGTGTTACGATTTATGGTGTTAAGATTTTCACGCCATTGTCGGTAGGCAATATGCTTAGAAGCAACAGCTTCTTTGCTTTTTCGGTCAAATCAAGGCTTGCCGTTGGAGAAGCATTTCTTCGAAAAAGGGATGTAAGCTTCCATACCAGCCAAAAATAACATCGGAGACCTCCCTGGCGCAGTCAGATGGGTTATTGGATCGAAAACAAACGTCCATCCAAGGGAAAGTTCGAAAGTATTCCAAGAGATCTTCCCATTTAGCAGATTTGTAGTGCCAAATCTTGAGCGGCCTAGGCGCCTCTCTGTCACTGATTGGCAGGATACTCGATGTCGAAAGCGTATGTTTAAAAGGTATGTCTAAAAAGTTCTGTTGGTGGGTCTCATGTTTCCTCAGAGAGCGTTCTTTACGAGTGGCGGTCGACGAACATTATCAACGCCGATGTGACCCAAGGCTCCATACTGTCTCCTACTCTCTTTCTCATTTACATTACCGATTTGCTGGAAAAGACCGGGAATCCAATCTAGAGCTTTGCAGATGACAGTACGTTTATCTCTTCATTCACTTTGAACGCTCGGACATCGATCGGCTACTCAGGCAAAAATCCGCAGACAGTAGGAGGTCGTTCAACATAACAAAGACCTGAAAGAAATTCTATCTTGGGGTAATAATAACCAAATGGACTTTAAGGCTATAAAAAAACCCAGGTGGCAGTTTTTTCTAAAAAAGTTAACATTGCTGAACCCGACATAGTTATGTCGGGGCACTCCATTTCCCTAGCTTCGTCACTCAATTTGTTGGGCGTTAATTTGGGAGCAAATATGTCCTGGCATGAACATGTTGCAGGCATAGCAAGGAGAGCTTCTCAAAAGTTCGGAATATTATTTCGAACCAGAAAGTTCTACACTCCACAACAACTCTTAATCCTTCACAGAGCTCAAATTCGTCCAACTATAGAATACAGTCCCCATGTTTGGGGCTCCGCTCCCTAACATACACTACATTTGTTGGATTCTGTTCAGAGAAGCGTCTGCTTGGAGCCCCGGAACTGACCGGCGGCCTTGATTCGCTCGAACATCTAAGAACGGTTGGCCACTTCAGTCTGTTCTACAAGTATTTTCATGGAAAGTGTTCGAAGGATATAGCCCGCTTAATTTCTTCCAGAGCGGTGCATGTTAGAAATACACGTCGCGCTAATACTTCACATCCGCATGAGGTTCAGCTTGTTACTCCGCGTACAACGCTTTTCAAGCAGTCTTTTTATATGGAGAACATGATCCCTTTGGAATAATTTGTCCAGGGCTGTGTTTCCCACCAAGTACAATTTACAGCGATTCAAGAACAACGTGAATCGTTTTTTTTTTCCGCACACATGCCGCTCCCGGAGAGCTTTAGGAACTTTCCTGCGGCATATCTTTTATTATATCTTGTTACATATATATATATATATATATATATATATATTTTTATATATATATTATATATATATATATATATATATAATATATATATATCTTTTCTAGTACGATGGATCTAAACCCTTGCGGATCTTTTCAGGTCTTGTGACTTTATTATAGCAACGCATGATGTGTTGATTCCTGTGGTGCAACTCATGCGTTGCTTTGATTTTCCCACCTTGGTGAGTGTCGTTTACTCGCCGGCACAATACTTTTGGCAGGTCCGTTTTCGGTTACTCGGTCTTCATCGTTTTGGTCGAGCTGCCATTTCCCGCGACGTCCTCGACCGTTATATCTCTCGCCCGATGCTTCTTTTATTGGTCTACTGTTGTTTGGGATGTTTTTAGTATTTTGTGGTGTCAGAAAATCAAAGTGTCCCGACATTGGGTTGCCTGTTAGTAGAAGGTAAATAGTTTCGGTGTGGTTTCCAGTGCTTATTATTGTTGGTCTGTCCCTAAAAGTTATTTTTGTATCTCTTGTTTTGAGAAGATATAAAAGTTGCTATTTTGGGTTTCCAAGAGGGCAAGTATCTCTTGGCTCGTTCCATGGGTGTCATTTTTCCCCATATAGTTATAGTAGTTATTGAAGTATTTTATATCGTCGTCTTCAGTTAATGAAAATGTTTGAAGTTCCGACCAGTTTTCTTGTCTTAGAGCAACCTCTCGGAGTCTGCACGGAAAAAAGGCAATTTCCATCACCTACAATGTCGGATCTGGTAAAACTATCGGGAGTAGTTTCGGCTGAGGCGGTGGTTTGGATCGTCTGTGGTTGTTGTTGCTGTGGTGGTGCTGTGTAGCTGTTTGTACGACAGGGGTCCGCCTCCTCAACACCCTGCTATGATCACTATTATAATTATTATTATTCGACATAGTGTTCCCACGAGTATCCTAGGAAAGAAGGGTCGACTGCGGCAGACCCTGGATGCCACAGCAAGGCTACTTACTCCCGGAGGGCGCCCGATATCCGGGGGAACCGTTCACGACTCATAAACGCTGAGCCATTCATCTTCTCGGCACGGTAAATACCTTTACAACTTTATGGTTGAATTTTTATACCTGAATATCAACACGGACATCATAAGTAAATCTTCTAGCTGATTCAGTTGCCCAGATATGCCACTCGTTAGTCAGTTGGTTTTTACAAGCCAAATGAATGTCTTTGTATTTCATAAAAGGTCTTACAATGAAGAATCTCAAAACCCGTTTGACTGTGCTTGAAAAGGGTGGGATTAAGACACAGTACTTGTACAATCCACCTTTCAAACGCTTGAAATATACCAGCTATAGGGAATATGTATCCACCCACTGATAATTAATCGGCGTCAAAGTTGGAGGTGTTAAGTGAATTCCAGCAATCTGTCAGAAACAATTTTTTTTCTCTTCTGAAATCAACGACGATCATTCCACATATTTACCCAGATCATTTTCATGACTATCATTATCATCTATTCCTCTTTCTGCTTCCGCAGTATTATAAGTTGAACTCGTGAATTCCGCTCTAGCAGCATCTATTCCAGACGTGGAATAATGTCGAAGTTGAGCTTTTGCATTCCCTCCCTCTTCCTTGCTGATGTTTCTCATTTCTTACTAGTTTTTGTTTTTATTTTATAATAAACGAAAACCTCGGTTAGTTATCACTTTATCAGTGTTGTCACAATTAGTTACTTCGGTATATTTCTTTAATTTTAATTTTCTTTTTTTTTCGTTTTTTTACTTTTCAATTATCAAGGATCTAGGAGGGTGCAGCTGCCCTCCCCTGCCCCCGGCTACGGCCGGTATATATATATATATATAATATATATATATTATATATATTATATATATATATATATATATATATATATATATATATATATATATATATATATATATATATATATATATATATATTCATTCCATGCCAAATCGACCACTTTTGACCTCGACCCCTTTCGATTTGGCTGAAAGTTTTTTTTATCTTTTTCTACCCTATGAAAAACGGTTCTCAGAATTTTTTCAAATTTTTGTACCCACGTCAAAAAAAGTTATGAATTTTTCAAAAAAATGGCTCTTCTTTTTCTCAAATTGCCATAACTTTGTCAAAAAATTAGCCGATTGAGACGTTTTTTTTTTTTCAAAATTTTCGTAATTAAATGTACTTTTTAAAAAGAAATACAAAAAAAAAAAGAAATACTATGAAATTTTTGCCTTTTTTGAAAAAAAAAAAAGTTCGCCATTTTTTATTTTCAATTTTTTTTTTTCTTAAAAAAAAACTTCAATCAATTATGCAGTTATCCCGCCATTCCCAGAGTGGGCCGAATTTTTTTTCTATTTTTTTTTAATTGAAAAAAAATTTTTTCAGTTATTCACAATTTTTTAATTTTTTTTTTTTTAGAAACTTTGTTTATATAATAAAATAAATGCAAGTACATGATTTTACGGTATATTATACTTAATTTATAGTCTAAACTTACAACTGATGACTAGGATTCTACGTTTGATACGATTAACATTCACTGTTTTTAATACTAATTCAACAAATAATTTATTTCATATTTCTTTGGCGTTTGAATAATTTTGTTCACTATAACTGTGTCTGACATTATAAAATAATTACCTAAGCATATTATAATAAATTTTAATCTGACATAAATAGTATTCAAATTCAGCACATTAATTAGATCGATAAGCTAGGGCATGACAATCAAAGACTTACCTACGGCCAATTCACTAGATCCACGCGAATCTATTCTATTTCATAAGCCTACCACCACTTTATATTGAGATCCAAAACATAACCTATGTATCTGTCATGTGTTTCAGTGTTTATTGGAAGTGCTTTGTTATCACGTTTGTTGAAAAAGAACAATTTATCTGTAATCTTTAATCTAATTTATAGATGAATTGTTCTTTTTCAACAAATGATAACAAAACACTTTCAATAAACACTGAAACACATGACAGATACATAGGTTATGTTTTGGATCTCAATATAAAGTGGTGGTAGGCTTATGAAATAGAATAGATTCGCGTGGATCTAGTGAATTAGCCGTAGGTAAGTTTGTGATTGTCATGCCCTAGCTATTTATGTCAGATTAAAATTTATTATAATATGCTTAGGAAATTATTTTATAGTGTGAAACACCATTATAGTGAACAAAATTATTCAAACGCCAAAGAAAAATGAAATAAATTATTTGTTGAATTAGTATTAAAAACAGTGAATGTTAATCGTATCAAAGGTAGAATCCTAGTCATTAGTTGTAAGTTTAGACTATAAATTAAGTATAATATACCGTGAAATCATTTACTTGCATTTATTTTATTATATAAATAGAGTTTCTAAAAAAAAAAAAATTAAAAAATTGTGAAAAAAAAAAAAACTGAAAAAAATTTTTTTTCAATTAAAAAAAAAAAAAAAAATTCGGCCCACTCTGGGATTGGCGGGGATAACTGCAGAATTGATTGAAGTTTTTTTAAGAAAAAAAAATTGAAAATAAAAAATGGCGAACTTCAAAAAATTGACGGTTTTTCTCAAAAAAGGCAAAAATTTCATAGATTTTATTATCTAAAATTTTTTTTCGTATTTTTTTTTAAAAGTACATTTACTTACGAAAATTTTGAAAAAAAAACGTCTCGATCGGCCAATTTTTGACAAAGTTATGGCAATTCGAAAAAAAAAAGCGCCATTTTTTTGAAAAATTCATAGCTTTTTTGAGGTGGGTAAAAAAATTTGAAAAAATTCTGAGAACTGTTTTTCATAGGGTAGAAAAAGATAAAAAACTTTCAGCCAAATCGAAAGGGTCGGGGTCAAAAGTGGTCGATTTGGCATAGAATGACCATATATATATTATATATATATATATATATATATATATATATATATATATATATATATTTATATATATATATATATATATAGAGTATTTTATTAGAAATAAAGCTTTTGTATTGCAACATCGTCCTAAAATTGAGAAGGTTGTACTAATTAATTCCGTACGTTTTTTGTGTTTTTTATTTATTTACTAGCATAATACAAACGATAACGAAAAACATTCTCCATTATTCTCCATACATTTTACCCACCTTTTAGGCAGCTGACGGATTTTTCGCTTTGAAAAAAAGATGGTGGTTTCAAGTTTATGAATTTCGCTGTCTTCTTTTTGATGTCCTTGAATGAAGTCAAATGGGAATCGGCGCGGTGATGTTCCAGCGACCGAAATAAATAATGATAAGACTGGGCCCGAAAATAGACCACGAGAGGAAAACCTCATTCTAAAAAAATCTCGCATCGCTTTTGCCATGCAACTGCAACGCCTCTGATGCTGCTTGCCAAATGACATCGTTTTCGGAATTGTATGTTATGGTTCGCAGCATCGCGTGTAGTGGTAATTTTACTTCTGTTGGATTTGTACTAGCACACATAAAAGTATCGAAAAATAGTTTTAATACTTACCCGTTTTACCTAATAACATTTTCAAAAACGGACATGTAAATAATCACTTTTTTTGAATTGTAAAATTTCTCCTAAAAAACTGGATAGCTATTTTATATATTACTGTATATCAATAATTTAGCATTAATCTTATTCTTTCAGGACATCAATTGGTTATGGAGAGAAAGATGAAATTGAGTGGTTTGTGCGGAGGAAGCCTTATATCTGAAAAATATGTTTTAACAGCAGCTCATTGCATCGTAACATTACTGTACGTATTTATTTACTTTAACTTATTTATACCACTATTTATATAGTTGCTTAAATAAAATATATACAGTGTTCTAGAGTTTTGGTAATAGGGAAGAATTAAAAGTATATAGAAATTGTTCTCTTAATTTTTTCGACGTTTCGACACCTATTATTTCTTCTTCAGGTCACTACAAATGTCGTAATATGAACATAATTACAGAAACATGAAATATTTCATGGTGAATTTTCTAATTATTAACTTTCTTTCTAGTAAAATTTAAAAAAAAAAGGATGTTTTCATATATATATATATATATATATATATATATATATATATATATATATATTATATATATATATATATACAGTAAAGTCCTTTTATAACAAACTCCAGAAAATGGTTCGTTATCACGTTACAAACAGTAAACAAAATCTAATATCATTTTTCACTACTTTTTTATTTAGATTAGGCGCTAATCCTTATAAAAATTAGTATATAATAAT
>CM032454.1:42123096-42147277 GCA_019049505.1 Pachyrhynchus sulphureomaculatus | reverse complement strand
CAAGGAGCGGCAAAATTAACAAAATCGGATTTAAAATGTGTCCCATCAGACCAATTCGACGACTCGATAGGCAAAGCCACTCAGAAAGTCGACAAAAACGAATCGTGTTTTTGTTTTCGCGGGACTAGAAATTGGCGCTACGTGAAGGAGCGGCAAAATTAAGAAAATCGACTTTGAATGTGTTCCCTGAGACCATTCGATAACATCTTCGTGCTCATGATGTCAAATTCGAAGCACGTTGACGAAACCTATGCTCGGGCGAAAATCACGTCGCGATGTGGCTCGCTTGAGCCCACGATAAGATACCCTATTGAATACGTTCTATCCGTTGTAAAGAAAGGCTCAGAGGAAAGACTTTGAGGACGTTGATTTAGTTGTCTTGCGAAAATTTGAAAAATTTGCAAAGTATGCAGAAAATCTCGTCGACAGCATGCCTCGAAGATGCTAGGCGATTATTGACACACAAAGAATATAGTAGGAGAGCTGGTAGACATTTTTGGGGTAGGTATTTCAGGCACCATGAAAACTTGTCAAATACTTCTTTAGTGATAACTGAATACAAAAACGCAGACCTGGCTGAAGGTAGTGGGGCCAGATTATTTAATCAGGTCTAAAACTGCAAGATGTTTGTAAAATTATATTTCAAAAAAAATCGAAAAAGTATATTTGAAGCACGTTGAAATTTAAACAGCATAATATTGATAACAAAAAAATATATTTTTAAAAAGAGATGTCGTTTCGGTGGGACATTCTACCTGCCAGGTGATCGAGAATGTTAAGCATGAGTGCGAGTGAACAGCGCTATGGGTAAGCTGAAGTGCGAGAGACAGCGTATATCGGCAGCTGTCTTAGACGAAGAACGCTGCGGTGCAATTGACTCTCGCAAGACCACGTGACTCACATCACCCATGCGTTTGTTAGTAAGAATTTTGGAGTAGTTTTAAAATTCTCATTCGTATAATTTGACGTATTCGTGTAACACGTGTTATTGTAAAAGTCCCTTTTGGTTGTTGGTTATTTACGATGGATAGTGATAATAGTGCTAAATTAGTGTGTGTTATTTGCATAAAAGACAATGAAAAAGTAATTGGTTTTAGTGAAAAAACTTTGAAAAAAAGTCATGAAGTGTTGGAAATTAGGAAAAAAATATGGCTTAAAATACAAAGACATTATTTACCAACCAATGTTAATCTAAAAGACGGTTATCCGACGATAAATGAGAAAAATTTATATTTTTATACGTTTATTTTAATTGATTTTATTATGTATTTTTATATTTGTATTTATTTACTTTTTCAATCCCCTATATTTCATGATAATTAATAAAAATGAAATTACATTAGTAATTTAGAGGGTAAATAAAAAAATTATTTTCTTTGCTGAATAATGTGGCGTATCAATAATTATACATATACCATATATTATACCCTTTATTTATAGATAAATATATAAAAATTCTAAAATAAAAAATATACTATAAATAAAATACTACTAATAATAAAATACTACCAATAAATAATAAGACTGAGAATCTATATAACTACTCCAAAATTCTTACTAACAAACGCATGGGTGCTGTGAGTCACGTGGTCTTGCGAGAGCCAATTGCACCGCAGCGTTCTTCGACTACGACAGCTATCGATATACGCTGTCTCTCTCGCACTTCAGCTTACCCACAGCGCTGTTCACTCGCACTCATGCTTAACATTCTCGATCACCTGGCAGGTAGAATGTCCCACCGAAACGACCTGTCTTTTTAAAAATATCTTTTTTTAGTTACCAATATTATGCTGTTTAAATTTCAACGTGCCTCAAATATATTTTTTCGATTTTTTTGAAATATAATTTTACAAACATCTTGCTAAGTTTTAGACCCGACTAAATAATCTGGCCCCACTACCCTTCAGCCAGGTCTGCGTTTTTGTATTCAGTTATCACTAAAGAAGTATTTGACAAGTTTTCATGGTGTCTCAAATACCTACCCAAAAATGTCTACCAGCTCTCCTACTAATACATTGATGGCAAGAAATGTTCTCGAAACACATTTTTTCAAGAATAAAGGCGGTCATGTTCTTACTTGCATATTTATACACATGTATGTATATATATATATATATATATATATATATATATATATATATATATATTATATATATATATATATACATATATATATATATATTATATATATATATATTATATATATATATTATATATACATATATATATATATATATTATATATATATATATATATATATATATATATATATATATATATATATATATATATATGTAATATATACGTATATGCTTTTAAATCATAAAGAAATTGCATATCCGACTGATGTTTACTTACAACATCTCCAGCAGACACATCAATGGTGAAACCAGAAAGAACCGTGTCGCTGGCACTATTAATGGATACGCATTGGATTGGACAGTTCAGTAAGTTAATGTTATTGATTTTGAACCTCCAGTAGTCTTGATTCTAAAGAATTTCGGTTTTTTGGAACCACTGCCTCCTCTACCATCCCAGTATTGAGCCCCTAGTGAAAAGTTTTATTTTTTAAAATATCTTTTTATGTAACAACAATTTATTTTATTACGAATACTATTCTTCTAAATGAACGTCTATAACTCAAAAATACAAAAGTTAAATTTAAAGAATTAGGAAATTTGAGTTACCAAGCCCATCCAAAATAGCTCCACTTCCGTCAACTGTAACTCCTTTCCCTGTTATTTCAACCAGTGGGCCAGCCCATTCATGGTGTTCGAATGTAAGAGTTCCTTGAAAATGTAATTGGGCTCCATTTTTCAAAGGTATCGACAAAGTTTTTCCTGCTGGAACTGTAATTCCATTAATCACTAAGTTAGAACATGATTTTGCAGCTGCAGCAACATTATTGTAGTTGGTTACCGTACAATCAACACCAAGAGGATTGTTAGAAATTGGTGACGAATAACCAATGGAAAGTGTTGCCAGGAAAGCCACGACACAGCACCAATTCATTTTTACACCTAATTTCACCAAAGTCACCTTACTATTGTAAATCTTTTATATTTTTTAGTACAATATACGAGGGGGTTTTTTCAAGTTATCTACTTAACTATAAAAATGACGTCAAACAAAAAATTGCTTGGTTATCTCTTGCAGTTGTTACAATTTTTTTTTCTTATAATAAGAAAGTAATTTCGAATACTTCGCAGTAAAAAAGTTTTTTACTAAAGAGGGTAGTGGACCAGAAGTTATTGATAAAATAATGTTCTGAAGGTACAACAATGAGGGTCCATCTTACTATCAAGGAAAAATGTTTTTAAGGAGCCGAGATTTATTTTAGGATGACCCTCCATTAGGAAGACCGATGAAGGTAAGAAGTGAAAAAAGCATCATGCCTGTTGAGGATTTGCTGCTGTCAGATACCAAAGCTTGCTAAAGAAGCTGTGGTAAAGTAAATCCAAAGATATAAGATCCTGCCTTTTGCCTTTTCAGTGGTGCAATAAACGACCCTATTAAGATTTTGTGCATAGTTGCCAGGTATTACGATAAACGTATTTTTATTTTACCTGCTTTGCATACCGCCCTTACTTGCACCTGCAATCATATTTTTACCTATATATCTACTACCTGGAAACCCGGTTTGGAGCCCTTTAGTATTTGATAATATAGGCCTAATGACCACAGGTTACGATTGGAAAAATACTTTTTATTATTTTTATTTTTAGTTTTACTTACAACTTACAACGTAACGGTTCTATTTTAATTATGTGACGTCCGTGGGAAAATTGCAACAGTGGCTATCGCAAGAGAAAACATTTATCACTTGGCGCTAAACAAATAGTGAAAAATGTTTACGGCACTTTGGTAAAAAGAAATTTGAATAAACGAAGTGCTTTGCAAGAAACCAGTGAACTATCAAAAACCCCAATTTCTACGATTAAAGGGTATTGTAGGAAAACCATCACTCAGGAACAGGAAAAAACGGAAAGATTTTCAAATGCATCATGTAGACGATTGTGAAAAAGACGTCATCAGGAGAAAAATATATTCTTTGTATGAAGAGCAGTTGGTGCCGACACTAGATAAAATAAAATTAAGACTGGTGCAGGACGAGACCAATATACATTGTGGCCAATCAACCCATCATAGAATTCTCTTAGGAATGGGATTTACGTTCCGAAAAATCAACAAAAGGCAAGTAGCGATTGAGTCATAAAGATTACGAATCTTGCGACATACTTATTTACAAGAAATTAAAAAGGGTGGTTTGACAGCAGTGCAAAATATCAGGCTAACGTACCTTCAAATAAAGGAATAACTATTTTGCATGTTGGATCTGATAAGGGCTGGGTTTCAAATTGTCTACTATTATCTGCAAAAAACATAAAATATTCTAGTTTGGACTATCACGAAGGCACGACCGCAGAACTTTTTGAAAATTGATTTCAAAATTCCCTTTTGTCAAATGTTCCCAAACAGAGTGTTATAGTTATGGACAATGCAAGTTACCATAGTCGCCTACTAAATAAGGTTCCTAATGCAGCCAACACCAGATCGGAAATACAGGAATATATGTTAGAAAATGACATTTATTTTGACTTTAGTTAAAAAAAGTGATCTTTTGGAAGTTTTGAAAGACTACCAATTGAAAAAGAAATATGTTTGTGATAGTTTGGCTGAGAAAATGGGACACACTGTTTTGCGGCTTCCTCCGTATTATTGTGTGTTTATCCAATTGAACATATTTGGCATCAAGTTAAATCAAAAATAAGGGCACAAAATGTTTCTCCTACTTTAAGCGTGTCAGTGGTTGAATTAGTAAAAAAAAATTATAAATGATATACCTTGTGAAAGCTGGAAGAATTCTATTCAGCCCTTTGTTAAAGTTGAAGATTCATATATTTATGTAAATAATATAAAACCACTGATAATTACCTCAGCTGATGACAGTGATAGTGAAACCAAATTAGGCTTTAGTTAAAATATATTTTTATTTATACAATATGTCCCCTCTTGTAAACCCCATTTATTCAAACTGTATATTTGCTCTTCTTATCCATTTGTTTTCACATGCAACTATAAATAAACACCTCCAAAAAAATTATAATTTTATTTATTTGCATTAACGAATAAAATTCTTAATTCCATCTCTGCAACCTATCATAAACAAAAGGTCAGAATTTTTGTATGGCCCACTTAAAACTTGGGACAGGCTATACCAGAAAATACAATTTTTAAGATTGCGCACGAAGTTTTAAATATATCGAAATTTTCTGAACGATGAATTCCCTTACCGAGAGCGAAAACTGGCAAGGCGGGGGGGGGGGGGGGGGGGGGGGGGGGGGGGGGGGGGGGGAATTTTCTCAAGAATATTTGGCCACTTTAGAAAACGGCGAGAGTTATTTTTTGCGAAATGTCACAGGCGGCTAGATTTAGGTGTTTTATTGGGATCCTCCCACGAAGAAAGTGCCAGTGCAATGAGTTCATATGAGCTCTTCACATCCGATGAATGAAACAACTTTCTGGAAAGTTGACGGTAACTGTTTTTTAGGACCGCGAGAGAATTTTGCACATTGGAAGACGGGTCTATAATCAATAGACCGTTTTACAGAAGTACGATCTAAAATTTAAAACAGACCACCGTCCGAATTCGTGTAGTACCAAAACATAGCTATTGCACCACTGCAGAGCCCACAAGGATCGCACAGTTCAAACCATTAACGAAACGTGTAAAATAACCAAGTTACAAAATCCACCCTACTGCCTTGATTTAGCACCTTGTGACTTCTCTTTTGTTTAAATTTCTAAAGAAACAGAAAAGAACACAAAATTTTCCTCTAATGGTGACTTGAAAGTGGCCGTATTGTTATTTTTTTGGACAAGCAAAAGAATTTTTTTAGGTGGTTGCGAGTAGAAAATAGTTAAATACAAATAGCTGGGTAGAAAACCTAAAAAACACCCTCGTATTAAACAAAAACTACAATAATAAGTGTTTTGTTTGTAACGATTAACAGAACTCAAGTATTTTGTGTAAAATGGACAGGGTTATTATATCGTTTTAATGTAGATAAGCTCGTCACTTTTTAATATTGTTTATTTAATAACGTAATTTAGTTTAAAAATAAAGTAATTACACTTTTCTGAAATCTAAATACATTATCGTTTCTGAATTGTTATACAAATAATATTATATTATTTTGGGGCATTAGAGATCGGTAGATTTTTATGCAGTGCTGTATTATACAGGAAACCTAGAGAGTATTATAAATAAAGTAT
Source organism: Pachyrhynchus sulphureomaculatus (assembly GCA_019049505.1). Classification (NCBI taxonomy): domain Eukaryota; kingdom Metazoa; phylum Arthropoda; class Insecta; order Coleoptera; family Curculionidae; genus Pachyrhynchus; species Pachyrhynchus sulphureomaculatus. Next base: position 42,141,001 of record CM032454.1, on the reverse strand, counting down.
ATTATTTCCCATATTACTTCTTTTTAACCTAACCAAAAACACATGTTTAGGTATTACCTTAAGATCAGGCATGAATCAATTTCTGAATTTCTGAATGAATAATTGTTGCTAAATTTTTTTTAATACATTATTATTTTTTAGGAGAGGTATATATCATTAAGATATGGCCAGACTGTTCGGTATCAAAGTCCTACATCACTAATGTATTTCTAAATCTCTCTATTTTTGCATAACCACTATTTTTTGTTTTATTTAGCGTCATTCACTTTTGATTCTCGATATTATTTAACCTAATTCAAAATTATTGAGCATTTTTACTACTTATGTAAACACGAACATATTCTCCAGGCAAGTTTGTTTAACATTTTATCTTGGCATTTTCGGAGCTATAAACTTGGTTGTTTAATACTTATAAAGGCCTGTATTATGTAAAGTTTTTGAAACTTTGACACTTTTACACATCCTTTAAGGCATTATTTATCTTAACATAATTCGACCCTGACATGCAAACACATCGTGAACATTCTTAGTAAAAATTTTATTTTTCGCCGGAGATCCATTTAGTTTTGTATAAAAATTACTATGTTATAATAATTGTACCAGAGGCGGCCATAGCGTAGTAGTTAAGATGCCTGCCTTCTACGCCGGAGACCTCTCTTCTAATCTCGGCTAGTGAAAAAAAAGTAATAAATTAAAAAAATAAATATGAAAATACAACGGGACGGTCGGCTCTCTCGGGAAGGCAATGGCAAACGACCCGTAGTATCATGCCTAGTAAAGCGCTCTTACTTTGGCGATTCGAAATCGACATTAAACTGTAGGTCCACTTTGTCGGTGAGAGCACTTAAAAAGGCATCAACCACAGGCAAAGACGAGAGGGTCGCCTACGTCCGTATCGGGTATGGCACTTCAAAAATAATAATTATTCTGGCCCCTATCTTCTCTCACTCCTATTTACTTTAGCCGTACCATTACTTACTGCTCCTACTTCCTTCTATCTTTTTTGCCAAATTTCCAATATATTTATAATAAAGAGTCATAAGTATGTTCAGGGACTGAATGGATTTTAATGCTGCTAATTAGAGATATCAATATTGTAACTACTGGATACAAAGTATCCGTTACTCGTCCAGATCCGAAGTACCGGGTAATCGACAGTAAATGTATCCGTTACAAAGTATCTATACATTGATGGTGTCTGCGGTCTGTGGCCAACCAAACTAAAACTGCCAATGTCATACCGGTAGCGGTGGATACCTACTCGTCTCCACTAAATATATTTCGTCTTCATCGGTGGCGTTTGGTTTAGATACATTCGGTATCAATGGTAATGATTGATAAAAATGGATGCGCATATAGAATTATAAATTATACATACATACATATACCCGAAATTAAACTGGAAGATAAATACAAACGGAGCGCGCACAATTAGAAAGAATAATAAGTACACATTTTGTCGTTTATGAATATTGAATTGAATATGAATATTTTTTAATTAATAAATTAATTGGACACAATAATAAATACATCTATAATATATAAAATGTAACGTATTACTGTCTGTCTGTCCGTTAGTGCATTTGTCACTCGAGAACCACTTATCCGTTTTACTTACTTTTTAAAAAACATCTCTGGTCAGGTTATAGGATATCTTTTATTACGTTAGGTAACATAAGGAATAAGTAGTGACGATAATAGTGAATCAAGTCGGAAAAAAAGTTTACCACCAACGCGTTCTCTTGCAATACTGCCTAAACCATTAAATATGGAACAATATCATCTAGCAAAGAATATAATATATATAAAATACAATGTCTCTCTGTCTGTCTGTCTGTCCGTCAGTGCGCTTATGACTTGAGCACTACTTATCCGATTTACGTGTTTTTTTTTTTTTAATTCATACATTTGTTCTCTGGCCAGGTTATCTATAATTTTTTATAATATGTATAAAATGCAACATTTCTCTGTCTGTTTGTCCGTTAGTACGATTATCACTCGAGAACCACTTATTCGATTTACGTGTTTTTTTTTTTAAAAAAAAATGTGAAGATTAGATCTAACGATGGAAATTTGCGTCGTAGCTGAGTTCTAACCCTAAATTCGGAGTGGTAAAAATAAAAAGAAAAATAATATATTTTCTTGTATTCTCTTTATTAAAATAATATGATTACAGACTTAATAGAATTAAAATTAAACATTAATAACGTACCGTAACTTCAACAATGCAAATCAACAATTAAAAAAAAAATAGTCATAATTTTAATGAGAGGGATGTACTTGATGGATTGGCAACAAATTATCAATATTTGGCTTCAGTTTTGTAAGGAATAACCGCAAATCTCCCCGTTCTGTGATGTTCAATCTGCTCCTTTTTTTGTTAATAGGTTTGTAACGACACTAAAACTTTTTTCGACAAGGTATAACGAGGGAAACGCTATCAAAAGTTTTCTCGCAATTTCCCACAGCCCAGGACATTTTTCGGGTATTTCTGCTTGCAGCTAAAATGTTAGCCTTTTTTAAATTTCACCTTCAGCTCCTCATTGGTGCTAAGCTCGAGTAGCTCCTCTTGTAATACCACATTCGCCACTTCCGTTTTATCAAATGGATTTATAATCCATAGTGATATTTTCATCGTCAGAATATCTTCAAATCTATTTTTAAGTCATCATGCAGGGCATTTAAATGTTGAACGTATGTCTGAATATCCTCATCAAGACATTCTGCCTGTGACAAGTTTGGAAACTGGAGAATTCGCGCCGACTAATATTTTGCTTTATAAATTTCAATTTTCCAAGAAAAGCCGAAATTACACCCTTTGTTTTTATTAAATTTAGACTGTCCCCTTGTAACTGCAAGTTAATGTCATTAAATTTTTTGAACAAATCTGTCAAATACGCGATGTCTGCTTTCAATTTGATCAGGTTTTCTTTTAATCTGGATCTTTACTTTCCAGAAACTCTAAAACTGATTCAAAAAGTGAGTAAAATCTTGTTAAACTTGCACCTTTCGACAACCAGCGTACTTCAGTATGTAAGAGCAATCGTTGGAAGTCTTCGTCATTTTCGTCGCACAATTGTGCAAATAAACGGGTATTCAACGCATTGCTTCTTATTTTGTTAACTGCTTTAATCACAAATTGAAGCGATTGGTGCAATCTATCACTCAAATTTTTCGCTACCAGGTGTTGCCGGTGGATGACACAGTGAATTGCAGTTACTCCTGGTATAATTCTTTTAAGATGGCTTATAAACCCACGATATCGCCCGAAGATGGCAGGAGCTCCATCTGCTGCTACCGAAATAATGTTTGTAAATGGAATCGATTTTTCCTTAAAAAAATCACTCAGGATATTAAATATTGATTCGCCTTTAGTGCCCGTCTCCAAAGTTTTCGCGAATAGCAGCTCTTCATGGATTTCTTCGTCCATAACAAATCAAACATATGCCAATAATAATGCTTCATTACCAGGTAAAGTTGACTCGTCCAGTTGAATAGAAAAATGAATTGTTTGCAGATAATTACACAAGAAGCTTTCAATATCAAAGCTCATTTCATCAATACGTCTTTGTACAGTGTTGTTACTCAAAGGAATTCTTTTGAGTACGTCAAATGGAGGTTTGTGCAGAACAGTTTTTTTTTTTAAAACCTCTTCAACAGCGGGTAAATTTTTTTTCCAGATTTCGCTATAAGCAATGAGATATTTTAAGATGCCCGCAAGCCATCATCGTTACTTTGAGACGTTGAAGCGAACATACTGTGCACGGTGGGTATCTTTTCATATTTTTCCTTCAATGTTTGAAAATATTTTAAATCTTTACCTATTTTATCAGGATGACACCTTCTTAGATGATCTTCGAGCTTCGATGGTTTCATAGAGTCATTGCTCAAAACTTTGTTGCATAAAAGGCATATGAGCAATCGTTTGTTTGCCTTTGATGGAAGAAAACCAAATTTCAAATAATCAGCACACATCAGTTACCTACCTGTAAAGAAAAAAATGTTTGTTTTAGTAATTATAAGGCGACTTTAACAGGATATGGCTATTTTAACAGAATAAAATAGGATTAATTAATTATTGCAATGAAAAAACCAAAATGCCGGCGGCAAAACTGATTTTAATTATTAAAAGCAATAAACTGCTAAGAACCATATAGAGGTTTTCACAAAACGGCTGAACCTATTTTAATGTAATATAAAATATTTTTTGATTAATTATATTTTCATACATTTCTGTAAATTCGAGAGAAAATACTTTTAAAGAATATTTTGACATCAAAATTCTCTCTCTTTTAATGATTTATTTATTACTTTGATGTACGTTACGAGTGGTACATAAAGACACGTACAATTTATGAAAAATATTTTTAGTCATTTAGCATTAGCAACTACGAGGGCACTGAAATATGTACAAACATGCAGGTCAATCATATATCTCTCCTTTAGTGAATCACCACAGTCGGGTAAATAAATAATTTTATAATAAAAAAGTACTAAAAGTTCAATCTTTCTCGGCTTTCTGTTCTTTTATAGAAGTATCGAATAATGGCCCTGTTCAGTATTTAATTTTTATTACGTACCTACTACACGCAAACATAACAAATATAATATTATTATAATATAAAATAAAAGTATGAATAACAAGTAGGCAGGTACTTACTTTTTCCGGCACTGGCAAACACTGAGATCGATTCACTCACACTTTTCTTTTCAAAATTCCGGAAATAAATGAGTAACGTTTGTCCTTGGCATTCGTATTTATATTGGTGAAGAATCAAACAAGTTCATGCAAGATTGCAAGCACAGCACAAGTCCTATTTCGTCCCTTTGCAAGTCTGAACGGGTTGCGTTGCGGGTGGGCGGGCGGCGCTTTGCAAGTCTCGACGCGCGTTGTTCTGAATATTGAATATGCAAGTTTTTGCAAGTAACAGTCGCTGACCTTCTTAAAATACACTACTCAAAAAAATTAAGGGAGGTTTTAAAACAAGGAAATTAATGCGAAATAAACAGGCTATCTGATCCATATGCCGGCCTAACTGAAAAATTTTTTTTCAAGCCCGTGGACCAAAAAAAAAAGCAAAATATTTGCAATGTTATTTTTTCGCGCTATCTGTTAGGATTGCATGAGAACAGTAGCTCCTAAAAAATTTTAGCCAAAAATCTGAAAATTAGAATCATAAAGCTTCAAAAATCACCGAAAAATTTGGAATTTTTTTTTTGCTCCCTTAATTTTTTTGAGTAGTGTATTATCTGCCTACATTGATAGGTAAAGCCAAGCCAACATTTTTGTTCTTTACTATCGAAACCAGATAAATTTTCGTGGACCCCCACTTACAACTTGTGAACCCCCATTTTTTTTCACGCCAACGTAGACCCCCGTCGAGTCTCCCGTGGACCCCTGGGGGTCCACCTGAACCACTTTGGGAATCACTGGTCTAAACCATTAAATATGGAACAATATCGTGTAGAAAAGAATATAATATATATAAAATGCAACGTCTCTGTCAGTCTGTTCGTTAGTACGCTTATCATTCGAGAACCACTTATCCGATTTACCTTTTTTTTTTCATTCATACATATGTTCTCTGGCCAGGATATATAAAATAATAATAATCTATATCTAATATATATATATATATATATATATATATATATATATATATATATATATATATTTATAAAATGCAACGTCCCTTTGTCTGTCTGTCTGTCCGTTAGTGTGCTTAATATTCGAGAACCACTTATCCGATTTACGTGTTTCTTTTTTAATTCTTAACTTAATATTCATCAAAAAAATCTATAATATATATAAAACACAACGTCTCTCTGCCTATCTGTCCGTTAGTACGCTTAGCACTCAAGAACCACTTACCCGATTTACGTGTTTTTTTTATAAAATACATATATTCTCTAACCAGGTTATAGGATATATTTTATTACGTTAGATAACATAAGGAATAGGCAGTGACGATAATAGTGAATCAAGTCCACGCGAGCAGACCCGCGGGCACAGCTGGTAAAGAATAAATCAGGAATTTTGATAATATTTATTCTCGGGTAATTTTAAATTAAAATAAAAAAATAATTTATTAATATAATATACAAATATAATACAGAAAATTATAAAATATACTCTCAATACTTAAAAACAATGAAAATGAATATTATAACAAAAATATTCACTTTATAACAACGGGAACTTTTATGCTATTTTTCATTTCTTGACACACACAAAAACTGATTACAGTTGAAAAAAATCAGTTTATTTACATTTGATTTGAGACTGCTACGCCTTTCAGTAATAATCTGGCCAGCCACTGACTGAGTGTAGGTAGGTTTATTGGCAACTACGTGACGAGATCGGTACTTTGTACCGGGGTAAAATGTTATGGGAACTTTTTTAAGAAATACCGGTACCCTAAATACTCAAAAGTACCGAAATTTGACATCAGTCACTGTTAATTATCTTTAGAGAAAATATACAAAAGCCTAAAATATCAATCAACAAATTAGGAAGATACATATAAAAACGTAGAGTTGGTACTTAGGGTCTGAAGAAACGTCAGTATCAGGCGCCCCAAGTGAATTTAATAATGATACTAAATCTTCGTCAACGGATCGTCTACAGAACTGTGAAAATCTTATTAAACTTCAGTGGGTTTGGAGATTACATACAGATCCTTTCTGGAACTTTAGTTTATGTCAAGTATATACTAGCACCCCTTTTGTATTTTTATTGTAGGTATCTGCATGTCTGGTTGTCAATTTTGAAACAGCTTCATAAATGTTACAGTGTAATTACGTTTTGTAAAGTGGTCTTATATTGTTCGTAATTTCGCGTCAACGGGGTTACCCCCATATTCAAAAATAGAATCAGCGGAAAAAAATTCAAGGGTGTCGATTTCTTCGTTGAAACGTAAGCTTTCAGAGGCAACATGGCCCTTTTAAAAAAAAACCGGTCAAGTGCAAGTTGAACTTGCACAATTAGTGTTCCGTACGTTGATTGTTTTTAAAACAAAAATTTTTCTTAGGGTGGTATAAAATGATCAGTGACTTCACAAAACACACCCCAAATGAGTTTTCACCAAAGTTTGATGACCTAGTAAAAAATTTTTTTTTTCACTTCCGATTTCACCTCTCAAAACGAACCCCATAAGTCAAAATTTATGTTACGGTGGTATAAAATGATCAATGACTTCACAAAACACACCCCAAATGAGTTTTCACCAAAGTTTGTTTCCAATCTTTACTGAAATCTGATGACCTTGAAATTTTGTTTTTTTTTTATATACCAAATAAATTATTAAAGGTAATGCACTCGTGATAATTTTCGTTCAATCTATATCCCGTGGAGAATATTCCAGAATTTTTTCAAAGTTTTTTGATCAGTACTTTTCGAGATAAGGTAGGGGACAACGATTTTTTAAAAGTAACACGAAGAAAACTGTGCGCAAGTATTACATTATATATATATTTTTTACTCGTGTTTTCATAAGCTTTCATTTGACACCATACTCGATGACCTAGTAAAAAAATTTTTTTTTCACTTCCGATTTCACCCCTCAAAACGAACCCCTTAAGTCAAAATTTATGTTACGGTGATATAAAATGATCAGTGACTTCACAAAACACACCCCAAATAAGTTTCCAACAAAGTTTGTTTCCAATCTTTACTGAAATCTGATGACCTTGAAATTTTTGTTTTTTTTTTTAAATACCAGATAAATTATTAAAGGTAATGCACTCGTGATAATTTTCGTTCAATCTACCCCTCGTGGAGAATATTCCAGGATTTTTTCAAAATTTTTTGATAAATACTTTTCGAGATAAGGCGGGGGACAGCGATTTTTCACGATTTTTTGAAAATAATACAAAGAAAAGTGCGCGCAAGTATTACATTATATATATATATATATATATATATATATATATATATATATATATATATATATATATAATGTAATACTTGCGCGCACTTTTCTTTGTATTATTTTCAAAAAATCGTGAAAAATTTTACTCGTGTTTTCACAACCTTTCATTTGATACCACACTCGATGACCTAGTAAAAAAATTTTTTTTCACTTCCGATTTCACCCCCCAAAATTAACCCATTAAGTCAAAATTTAACTTTCAAAACTACATGACTCTGATGAGGCTATCAATTTCTATATTATTACCAAATTTCAAGTTTCTATGACAAATAGTTTCGGAGAAAATCGGGTGTGACAGACAGACAGGCAGACACCGAAGTGATCTTATAAGTGTTCCGTACAGAACAATATGGCGGCAAGAAACAACAAAATCAGGATAAAATACAAACAAATGATTTCTAAGCGGAATTAAGTTAACTGAACTTCAAAACTAAGACAAAATGTAATATTGATGTAATGATTAGATTAACCAACATAATTTTATGTTATACCAACATGGCGGTTCCAATATGGCGCAAAAAAAACTGAAAATTACACGAAAAATAAACAATGGAGATTTCACAGTGAGATAGCACTTTTCTTACCGGAACCCTATCGCTGGCTCATCATATAAATTAACAACCTATCGTAACCTAACCAAGCCTAACCCACCCCAAAAAAAGGCAACTTAACCTAAAACTTAATGCATCATACCTTACACAACAAAAAGGAAAATTAACTTAATAAAACTGTAGGTATCACAATTTATAAAGCACAAAGAGAGCTTAACCTAACTTAACCTAATACAGCAGATTCTAACTTGACTTAAGGCAGTTTAACCTAAATTAACTTAAGTCTGCTTAACCTAACTTAGCCTTAGAATATTAATCGAAAAAAACATAAAGCTTCATAGCTTAGATGTCGGAAAAGCTAACATATCCTAAAGCGTCATAGCTTACACAACAGAAAGGCAGCTTCACCGAACCTTATCTAAGCTGAGGCACTTAACCTAATATACGACATGAAGGCATTAAGTTTTATTACGTAAATTTTCCTTTCTGTTGTGTAAGGTATGATGAATTTAGTTTTGTTAAGTTGCCTTTCTTTGGAGTAAGTTAAGCTTGGTTAGGTTGTTAATTTATATTATATGATGAGCCAGCGATAAAACAAATCTCCATAATTGGTTATTTTTCATGTAATTTTCTTTTTTTTTTTTGTGCTATATTGGATCCACCACGTTGATATGACATAAAATTATGTTGGTTACTCTAATTATTATATCAATAAGAAATTTTGTCGCAGTTTTGATGTTCAGTTAACCTAATTCTGCTTAGAAATCATCATATGTTCGTATTTTATTCTGATTTTTTTTTGTTTCTAGACGCCATATTGAGCCACCATCTTGGTTTCTTCAAAAGCATTAGAAAACTTACGTTTCGACAAAGAAATTGGCATCCTTGAAGGTTTTTTTTTCTATTTTTGGCTATGGGGGTGACCCCGTTGACGCGAAACGTCCCATATGTCTATATATATATATATATATATATATATATATATATATATATATATATATATATATATATTACTTAATTTACTGTCCAAGAAAAAACATTTAATAATAAAATTTCTACCAATATTTTATTCATATAACAGGTCAATCATTTCTATGAATAACAACACTAATTAAAAATAAAATTCCTTATCCATAAGATACTTACTACTGCTAAATATTTATAATTCCTTCTATGATATAAAAATAAACGATATTCCGCCCTCTAACGGTAGTAATTAAAAAGATTTTAATGACCTTAAATATTATTTTTTTTGATATTTTCTCCATTTCTGTACCAATTTTTGTCAAATATTGTAGAAAACCTGACCAAAGGACCAAAAAACTGAATATGTATATATATATATATATATATATATATATATATATATATATATATATATATATATATATATATATATCGTGAAAATCTATACCTTAGATCAGTTTATCGACTGCCACAACTACAAATTTCCGTATTCTAATATTCTAATTATTGTTACGTAACCCCGAACAACCCTACTGTTGGTTACAGTTTAAAATAAAACCAACTGGGTTAAGCCTGTGGGAAAAAAAACGTTAATGAAAGTGTCATGAGTAAAAACATTTTAATTAGCTGCCAATATCTCGAAATCTAACGATTTTTTACTAAGGTTATATATATATATATATATATATATATATATATATATATATATATATATATATATATATATATATATAAGGTACCGGTGGCAATTAAGGCCCACCTAAAAAAATATTGCTTTAAATCTGAGTATAATGCGTATAGGATGTCAAAAACATATTGTTTACATAGCTTGTACATGTTGCTGTAATAAATGTGTGTAAAACAATTAAGAAAAGCATATTTTTTAATAAGAAAATACACTTTTTAAAAACCCTTCTCAGGGGCCTTATTATACTACGGTAGTATATTAAAGCCCATATAAAAATTTGCTTTATTTTTACAGTAAATCGTCCTAAATTTACCTAGAAATAAGTTAAAATAAAAGTAAATTGTTGTTATTAACTTATTTAATCATTTTCCTTTATTTATTAAATGTGGGCCTCATTGCCCTCTTAATATTAATCGTAGACAATTTAGTTTCAAGGAACTAGTGGTCTTAATTAAGGTACTTAGTACAATCACAACATGTTCTGTAACTTTGAAAACTTAAATAATCAGTTCTTTTCTTATTAAACAAAACAATGTAATTACTTTTATATTAATTTTTAAGACTTAAAATCAGACTTTAATTAAAGGTACCTAACTCAGTTCTTTAGTATCACAATCATATTCATAGAATCAAAAAATAGACTCTCAAAAAAAAAAAAAAATATCTTCTGCAAGCAAAATAAAAATAAAAACGATTAACAAACAAATTATTTATACTGAGACGGTAAAATATAGTTAAGTATTTTGTTTAATCACAGTCACAGCAATAAAACATATCTTTATCTTCGGTTGAGAGTCCGACACACTCTTCGTGGTACCATTTAAAACATTGGACACATTGCCGCATGTCCGAAACACGTCCTTCTTTGCAAGCATGGCAGAACCATTCAGATTCAATTATTTTTGACTTCTTAACCTTACTGCTATCTTTTCAGACTTATTCTTACGATCTTTAGTTTTCTGTTTGGCTTTTTTTGATTTTTTTCACCTTTATCATCTCATTTTCTTTTAGCTCTTCTCGTTTCTTAAAAAGGTCCCTAATAATCCGTTGACCTCTATAATTGATGGCCTTTCTTCTTGGTTTGTCTTTGATTACAGCATAGTTTGGAGTTGGCATAAGTTCTTGAAACGGGGATTTAGTTTCCTTTGTTTTAAGACTGGCTAGCGGAGTATCATCGTCTGAGTCTTCTTCGGAGGTATATAAATTGATTCTGGTGTGATCATTTCTATTCAACATCTTCTGTACAGCGTCAGGCTCAATATCAGTCTTTTGGAAATTTCTGGGTTCCTTTTCAAAAACATTTTAAGCCAGTCTTTGCCCGCAATGCCAGAGTCTTTATTGAAATTGTGCTTAATATCATAATTCTCGCAAAATAAAAATGCTTGTCTCCGTATGACTTTTGGAGTAACAGGTACACCAATGTTAGCAAATCGTATAATGCGTTGTACAAGATCTTTTTCTTGGTCGATTGTCAATATGGAACTACGACCTAAGCGCTTAATAGTACTTTTTGAATTTATGTGATTTCGGAGAGTTCGTCTTGGAATGTTGTAACGTTCAGCTGCAGCTCGTTGCGTCAGCTGCCCTCCTTCTATTGCCGCCAAAGCGGCCCGTAAATTGTCTTCTGTCTACTGAGCTCTCTTTGGAGGCATTTTAATCAAAATCTGTAACAATGTTACACATATATTGACAGTAAAATTCACATAGTACATTGACCTAGAACACAAAAAAATTCAATCTGATACTCAAATATTAAGAGGCCAATAAGGCCCAAGTACCGTTATAATGGGCCTTATTAACCTCATGCCACCTTTTTACAAAATAACCTAATAAACCTAAAAAATCTTTCTCTGGCTAGGAAAAACAATATCCATTGTATTGTACAAGACATACTTAAGATAATAAATACAGCGTTATTAGTCAATTATTGAATTAAACGTAAAAAATACTTACAGTTTCTTGGTATGAAAATAATAAAATTGCACAGTAGCCGGTCACTTCATCAACGCATCGCACGTCACTGGCAAGATGGCGGCGCTAGCGACTGCGGACCAATACGGAAACATTCACACCGATATTGTGCACGTGTGCGTAAACAGTGAAGTGTCATAGAAATGTTTTTCCGCGAAATTTGAAATGTGGGCCTTATTACCCCCTGGGCCTTATTTACCTCAGGTACCTTATATATATATATATATATATATATATATATATATATATATATATATATATATATATATATATATATATATGTTTATACAATGTGCGAACGTACATCTCCATTATAATATATGAAAAGTAGTAAATTCGAACAAGTTGAAATTTCCGATTCTATTCAATTCAATTGTCTACCCTCTACGAGCGTTTTGATACCACTTATCTAACGCCACAGGAGTGCTTGAAAACTCTCCAAGTTTCCCAAAGCGGGGATGGGGATTAATAATGCAGACCGTACAAAAATTCGGATGAGCAGCAAAGGGCGGTTATAAACAGTCATTTGCAATGATCTGCCACATGATTTATGAGGAATCTGGCTTATACAGCGATTTTTCAGCGCTTTCAGTTTTTTTTCATTGCCCCCCCCCACCCCCCCCCCACATTCCCTCTTTGCCATAGCAGTATAGACATCACAAATATGATAAAGTCGGGTAGCATATTGAAGCCTTGGAAGATTTTTATTCAATATTTGGTAAATATTGTTAAGAGAGACAGGTTACAGTTGCAGAAATATATACAGAAGAGTACACATATATATATATATATATATTATATATATATATATATATATATATATATATATATATATATATATATATGTATATATATATATATATATATATATATATATATATATATATATATATGTATATATATTTACAGGGGTTCCCAGTATTCCGTGTACATAGAGTTACTGTAGATTTTTGTGATAAAATATGACCATTTAACCCAACTTACCCTAGTCCAAAAATTCGTAATTTTTGAGATACAAGCTATCAAAGTTATACTTTTATTATAGTTTTTCTTAAGGAGCTTTTTTAATAATTGTACTATTTGCACAAGATTCGGTACCTAGGGATTTTCTGAGATGAGAAATCGAAATCAGCTCACAGTTTTGTTGTAATTTGTAGGTGGTGCCACTTACTGCACTGTGTATAATTTTAAATTATCATAACTTTTTTATACCACTCTGTACGATATTTTTAATTAAGTATTCGTATTTTCTAACTTCTCCTGTTTCAATAACCGGACAAGTGCAAGTTAAACTTGCACAATTAGTGTTCCGTACGTTGATTGCTTTTAAAATAAAAAATTTTGTTACGGTGGTATAAAATGATCAGTGGCTACACAAAACACACCCCAAAGGAGTTTTCAACAAAGTTTATTTCCAATCTTTACTGAAAACTGATGACCTTGAAATTTTTGTTTTTTTTATATACCAAATGAATGATTAAAGGTAACGCACTCGTGATAATTTTCGTTTAATCTACACCCCGTGGAGAATATTCCAGAATTTTTTCAAAATTCTTTGATCAGTACTTTTAGAGATAAGGGGGGGGGACATCGATTTTTCTCGATTTTTTAAAAATAATACGAAGAAAAGTATTACATTATATATATATATATATATATATATATATATATATATATATATATATATATATATATATATATATTTTACTCGTGTTTTCACAAGCTTTCATTTGACCCCATACTCGATGACCTAGTAAAAAATTTTTTTTCACTTCCGATTTTATCCCCCAAAACTAACCCCTTAAATCAAAATTTACCTTTCAAAACTACACGGCTCTGATGAGGCCATCAATTCCTATATTATTACCAAATTTCAACTTTCTATGACAAATAGTTTCGGAGAAAATCGGGTGTGACAGACAGACGGACAGACAGACAGACACCGAAGTTATCTTATAAGTGTTCCGCAAGGAACACTAAAAATCTCTCATGGTAAATGTTGCTCAGAGCAACAGTTTCTGAGATAATAGGATGTTTGTTTACATTTTTTAATTCCATTGTCAAATTCGCAAATGCGTTTCTTCACACTTCACCCAGACTTAGGACAGGACCAAAAGAACAGTTTTTGAAACTTGAAGCATGCTTAAAGACAAACAGGCTAACAACAATAATAAATTTAAAGACCAAGGGACCAACAACAACAGATTACCCAAAAATTGATAAATTCGAAAAAAGTTTAATCGCTTGATAAACTCTCGATTTCAATACACCAGGAAAAAATCGCACGGATTTAAGTTTGAGGAACGAGGTGGCCAGTGAATAGGAGCATCTTCACCTCTTATGATCCATTTATCTGGGTAATTTTGGTTCAAAAAAATTCTCAAATTATGCGTAAAATGGGGTGGTGCACTATCGTGCATGAAAAACATATCACGACATAAATTAATGGATAAGTTTTCCAATAATTCAGGTATACTTTCACGGATGAAATTCAAGTAAATATCACCATCAAGTCGATTTGGTAATCTAAATGGCCCGATCAAATAGTTCGCGAAAAATCCCATCCAGACATTAATACTGAATTCGCGTTTGAAACTGTCTTTGTTGCACAGCATGTGGGTTTTCTTCAGCGTAAATCTGATTATTATGCATATTTGTTATACCACGTCTGTAAACAGGATTTTAGTGTGAAAAGCCGGAACAGTCGCTATGCGTACTCGAATAATTTGTGAAAAATGCAAACGGAATCCAAAGTAAGAATTTCTGGACGGACTATATATGAAAGGGGCGAATAATTTGTTGTCTAATGATCCGGGTAGTTGTACTTTTTGATATTCCCGTTTGACGTTCAATTAAACGAGTGCTGATTCCAGGATTATCGTGTACAATTTCAAGGATTTCCTCTGCAACATCGGGTGCTCTAGCTTATGAATTATGGTATTCCTGATCGGCTTAAATAGTCCAATTTCTCAATATTGGGAAAAGTCTGATGGTTAGAAGTCCGACGATGCGGAAATCTTTTGTGCCGTTACAAAAACCAAACACAGTTTTCTCACCAAAAGTATACTCCACAATAATCCAGATTTGAAACACTGTTGACCTTGAGAAAGGATTAATTCTCGTTAATACTCGTAAAACTTGTTTGCTATCTGTCAAAAATTACTTTCTGTCAGTATTACTACAAGCTAGTTAAATCATAGAACATATGATATCTTATATCGTTGCCAGAGTGATTGTTGAGCCTTGCCAGGTAACTATACAAGGTGAAGAAACATGTAAAGGAACGCATTTGCGAATTTGACAATGGAATTAAAAAATGGAAACAAACTCTATCCACCACTATCTCAGAAACTGTTGCTCGGAGCAACAGGAGAAGGCGGAGAATACGAATATTTAATCAAAAAATATCATACAGAGTGGTATAAAAAAGTTATGACAATTTAAAAGTATACACAGTGCACTAAGTGGCGCCCCCTGCAATTTACAACAAAACTGTGAGCTGATTTCGATTTTTCATCTCAGAAAACCCCTTAGCACCGAATCTTGTACAAATAGTACAATTGTTAAGAAAGCTACTTAAGAAAAACTAAAAAAAAATACGAGTTTTTTGACTAAGGTAAATTGGATTAAATGTTCATATTTTCATCTCAGAAATCCATAGTAACTCGATGTACACGGAATACTGGAACACCCATATGTATATATATTTATATATATATATATATATATATATATATATATATATATATATATATATATATGAATATATATATATATATATATATAATATATATATATATATATATATATATAAATATATATATATATATATATATATATATATATATATATATATATATATATATATATATATATATATATATATATATATATATATATGTATATATAAAGTCAAACTGAACTGCGTTTTCAAACATCCAGAACTTCCCTCGCAAACAGATAGTTTCTCACACTAAAAAATAACTTAATCTAAGCACTATAAGTTAATATTTTAAATGATAAGATGGCATACGATGACTCGATATACACGAAACATGTAACTACCTCTCCCACTATAAATAATTATACATGAAGTTTATTTGCAGTCTTAACCAAAAACCAAGAAAAATTATCATAATGTGATTAAACATATACGAAATTTATGACTCTCACTTTTTTAAACCCGATACCTCTTCAAGGAACTAAAGGAATACAACTTAAAAACTATAGGTTCAATTCTTACCACACGTAGTACATGTGTACGAAATTTGAAAGAGATATCTCATTTCGTTCAAGAATTATTTGCACAAAGACGGAGTCAACGAGCAATAGACAGACAATCTTGGAATGTGAGCTTTCACTTCCCCTAATACAGCAAAATTATTTAATCAATGTATTCTATCTCTTTTTACTTAATGATCATAATTTAGACGCTAGCCAAGAAAAATTTGGACAAAACGACGTAAACACAACGATCAATGGAAAGATAGATATTAATCTGGAAGATAAGAAACGAAACGAGTGGATTCGAAATACAACAAAAGTAAAGGATATAAGAAAACAGATGGTAAAACAAAAATGGAAATTTATCGGTCACACCATTTAAGAGAGATAATGATAGATTGACTAAACAGATAATATAGTGACTACCATGAGAACACAAAAGAGAAAGAGGAAGACCTCAGACGTATCAACAATGTTCTTATCATTCAAGAATATTGCGAAGCCATGTATGTGGTTTTTGAGCTAGTCCCTTTTTTCGTTTGATTTTTTCCATTAGCGTGTTCAGCATGATACTCGAGCTAGTTTTGCAATATAGTATCAATAAGGTATCGTTTAAGGTTGGTCTTTGCAAAACCTGTTCGTTTGTTATAAGATCTACCCAGGATATTTTTAGTTATCTTCTTAGAGTTCACATTTTAAATCTCTCTTTTCCATTGAGGAACTTGCCTTTGATGAACAAATTGTTTCATGCCAATTGCCACACGTATTTTAATTTGTTTAGTATTTCAACTTATTCGTCCTATACGAGGAGTTGTACGCTATCATAAGTTTGTCATCCTGCAATCATCCGTTTAGTTTTGTTTACATTAATACTGAGGTGACATTCTATTCCTGTCTTATTAATGTTGTTGATGGTTTCTTGTCAGTATTGGTTGTTCTCAACCAGTATTGCTGTATTATGAGGATACCATAGGTTATTCATCGAGATGCCATTAACTTTTATTTTTCTTGAATCGTTTTTTCCAAACCCAGCTGAAATATCTTCTAAAAATATACATTACTGCCGCACTAATTCATGCATCTTGCAATATATATATATATATATATATATATATATATATATATATATATATATATATATATGTATATATATATATATATATATATATATATATATATACATATATATATATATATATATATATATATATATATATATATATATATATATATATTACTTTAAAATTCCGGGTTTCAATCCGTTCGTCTAACAATGAATTTGCACGACTTTTCGCCAAAATCTCATTGGGCATTTTCAAGTGCTCACACTCAGTTTTTATAAGAGTAGAAAGCATGTTTTACATAAACTTCCTCAGCTTCTCTACAATGTTCTGATTTCCATGCGATTTGCTTCTCTAAATTTAACGACGAATATTCCGATAGATTACGTAATATCTTTACCGGGCTTCTTTTCTCCATCATATTAAAGACCTCGACAGTCGTAGAAACTTTCTGTCCAGCTTTCTGGATATTGGTTTTATTATTGGTCTATTGATCATTTCGCCGAGAGGTAT
>CM032454.1:42099415-42122996 GCA_019049505.1 Pachyrhynchus sulphureomaculatus | reverse complement strand
ATAATCCAAGACACTACTCAGTACATATCACCACTACACCAAACATTTTATTTTTGCACTCGACACGCGTTTCGCTAACCATGTTAGCTTCATCTAATGAATGACTGACTAAAGCTAAACTACAAATCTACCCTATTTATACTTAGCCTAACCCTTGAATTACTCAGGCGGAACTAATGGCATAGGCAAGGCCATCAGTTCCGATAAAGTAACCTAACTGTAAGGAATAGGCCCTCTGTCTTTATTTAAACTACTTTTACATTTTATAATTTCCATACTTTCGTATGCGTTCAACAGTTATCAGATACGTTTTTTATTAATCTTAGATTATCTAATGTTACAATATGATCAGCTTCAAGAGCATGTTCAGCAATGTTAGACTTTTCTGTTCTACTGTATTTTATGTGTGTTAAATGTTCTTTAAATCGTCTTTTAATTGACCTTTTAGTTTTTTTTTGTCGCGAAAATATCATCCACATACCTATACCATACCCTTGGGAAATATTCGAATTCTTGACTGTTTTTTTCGAGATTTTTGATACAAAGAAAGCAAATATTGATGATTTTGTTTCTAAATTAAATAGCCGGTATAATTCTATTAAATTCACTTACGAAGTTGAGAACAAAGGACAATTGCCTTTTCTAGATATTTTAATTATTAAAAATAATAATAGATTAGAATTTGATATCTATAGGAAGGACACAGTAACAGATAGATATATTCCTAATGATTCATTTCATTCCAAACAACACAAATTAGCCTCATTACATTTTTTAGTTCATCGTTTGGTCACTTTCCCTCTGAATAGAGTAAATTTTAATAAAGAAAGGAATCGTATTAGAAATATAACTAGAGTTAATGGTTATGACGATGACTTAGTAAATAAGCTAATAAATAGAAATAAGTTTAGGTTTAATATTCAGAATTCCACCTTTTTTACACGCGAAGAAAATAACACCAAGTATGTCTCCATACCATATAATCCGAAATATAGCAAGGGACTCAATAAGGTATTCAATAAGGTAGGTCTCACCTTAGTCTATAAGTTATCAGGTAATCTGAGGAATATCTTAGGAAATCCCAAAGATAAGATTCCTAATTGTGAGAAAAGTGGAATTTATGAAATTAGTTGTAATGATTGTGACAAAAAGTATGTTGGCCAAACTAAAAGGTCAATTAAAACACGATTTAAAGAACATTTAGCACACTTAAAATACAGTAGAACAGAAAAGTCTAGCATTGCTAAACATGCCCTTGAAGCTGATCATATTGTAACATTAGATAATCTAAGATTAATAACAAATGTATCTGATAGGAGATTGTTGAACGCATACGAAAGTATGGACATTATAAAATGTAAAAGTAGTTTAAATAAAGACAGAGGGCCTATTCCTTATAGTCCCCTCTACTGGTTACTTGACCGGAACTGATGGCCTTGCCTATGCCATTAGTTCCGCCTGAGTAATTCAAGGATTAGGCTAAGTATAAATAGGGTATATTTGTAGTTTTAGCTTTAGTCAATCATCGCTCGTGATGAAGGTAATATGGTTAGCGAAACGCGCGTAGAGTGCAAAAATAAAGTGTTTGGTGTATTGGTGATATATACTGAGTAGTATTATTGTGCCAAAGATTCCACATTGCCAACTTAGTAATCCAAGACACATTTAATCCCAAGTTAACATCTATCAAATTAAGAGATGATGCTAAGAAATAGAATACCTGACATAACTATGTTAGGTTTTATAACTGAAACCGGATATAAAATACCATTCTATCTACTATTCTGTTTATCTCCCGTAGACAACATGCGTACAATATATTTGCAAGTAATCATCTCCTTTATATAAAATGGGCTGCTATTTAAGCGAGAATTAATTTTAAAAAGCGTACAAGAGAGAATTTAAACACGAGTAAATTTTTTTTATTAAAGTAATTAAAACCTTTCAATTAAACTTGCTGTGTCATTAAGGACATTAGAGGACAATGTGTGCTGAATATACATGTTTCATTTTAAAATTATGTCGCCAAAAGAGATACAAAAAAAGGTTGGGCATAAAAATATCTTTCATTAGAACACTCGAGATTTTATTATTAGTTTAAAGTTGTATAGTTTTATTATTTGTATTTTAAATAAAAAATCTACGATGGTTTGTTACTTATAGAAAATTATACTCTCGCTTAGCGTCTCCAATATGCTCTCCCACTGTATCAGTTGATTAGAAAATTTCTTAATAATATTTTTCATGTACAGGGTGAGTCAACGATAACGTAAAGTTCATTATCTCATTTGTTTCGGGAATGACGAAAAAATGTTAAATGCAATAGTTTTAGGGAATGTTAAGGTGGACCGTTTAAAATTATTTTTTAGTATACATGGTACTTCAAAAAAGTGTGGCCGATATAACATATGTCTTTTTAAATAGAACATCCTATTTTTCTAATTGATTTTTAAATTCTGGGTAAAATTTTATAACTTTTTTATTAATTATACCTAATTAATTTACCTAATTAATATACCTAATTAATATACCTAAACCTAGTAGTTTTTCTAATATTTCAATTTTTTTAAAAAAATACTAGTTTTCAGTTTTGTAAAAAATTGCCAGTAGCGCCATTGTTTCTGAAGGTGGAATAGTCATAATTGGTACGAGCGTTCTATAGAGATGAAAAAAAAAAGATATACGTAAAGAAACTTGAGTTGCTACAGGGTGTTCAAAATAAATTTATGCATTTAGACTATTTTAAATTGAAAAATCTCAAATTTTTTAAATGGCACACCCTGCATATTATTATTTTGTCTGATAGATTTTACAAAACCCTCCAACTTTTATTAAGTATGTCATATACCTATTTCTAATAGTTTTCGATTTATATTGAATTTTTCAATTTTTACCCTTGTTTTTAATACACTTACGCTATAACATTTGCCAAGACAAAACAAAAATGTAGGCATTGTAAAATTTTGACATGTATGTCTATTAAGCAAGTAAAAATAGTTTAATTTGTTGTAGTAAGTGACGTATAAAGGTAATAGTTATGAATTATCCTAAAAATGAATTAATTGATATGGTTTATATACTGGGCGAGGCGGGAAAAATTGTCTTTTGGCAGTAAGGCTTTAAGGAGGGAAGTACCCTAATAGACGTATACCATCTAGAAAATCTTTTCAGTGCTTAGTGGAACGGTTTGATGGCAGTGGTAGCGTTGAGTATACGAAACGGAAAGTAGTAAACCGGAATGCTACCAATGAGGAAAAAGAAATGGAGAGATTACTTCATGTTGAAGATAATCCCCAGGTCAGCAGCCGTCAACTAGTTGACTTATCTGACACATCCCAATCTACGGCTAATCGCACCACGAGAATATACAAGTATCATCCCTTTCATATGGAACTACACCAAGAACCTCAAGATCGTGATTTTGAAAGACGAGTAAACTTTTGTACCACCATGAATGCAGCAATAGAGACCGATCTAAATTTTTATCCAAAATAATGTTTTCTGACGAAGCTACTTTCTGCAGTAATGGAACAGTTAACAGCCATAACATGCATTGTTATTCAACAGTTAATCCATTTTGGGTCCGGGAAGTTCAAAAGCAAACCATTGGTCGCTTAATGTATGGTATGGAATATTAAATTTTCGAATTATTGGTCCACATTTTTTCCGCGAACCGCTTAACGAGCCCAGATATCTAAATTTGTTGCAAAACGAATTACCCCAGCTTCTTGAAGAAGTTGATAATTTTGAAAGGGAACAAATGTGGATTCAACAAGATGGAGCTCCTGCTCATTACCATCGGGAAGTTCGGGAATTTTTAAACGATCGTTACCCACAAAAAATGGATCGGTAGTGTGTGGCCCCCTCGATCATGTGACTTAACACCTTTAGATTTCTTTTTGTGGGGCTACATTAAAGATCGTGTTTATGTGAATCCCCATGCAACACCAGTAAAAATGGAAAATAGGATAAGGGATACGTGCAGGACAATAACTCCCTTTATGCTGTGAAGCTGTGAAGTGAAGGAAAATATAGTAAAACGACTAAACGTGTGTATTCAAGTAGACGGGTATATTTTTGAACATTTATTGCGTCATAATAAAAAATCGTTAGATAAGTTAAACTATATTAAAATTATTATTAACTATTTGTTTATGTTTTCACAATAGCTTAAGTGTATTAAAAACAAGGGTAAAAAAACTATTAGAAATAGGTATATGACATACTTAATAAAAGTTGGAGAGTGTGTATAATCTATCAGAAAAAATAATAATATACAGGGTGTGCCATTTAAAAAAGTTGAGATTTTTCAATTTAAAGTAGTCGAAATGAATAAATTTATTTTGAACATCCTGTAGCATCTAACTCAAATTTCTTTACATATATCTTTTTTTTCATCTCTATAGAACGCTCATACCAATTATGAGTATCACATCTTCAGAAACAATGGTGCTACTGGTAATTTTTTACAAAACTGAAAAACAAGTATTTTTTTTAAAAAATTGAAATATTAGAAAAACTACTAGGTTTAGGTATATAACATTATTAATAAAAAAAGTTATAAAATTTTACGCAGAATTTAAAAATAAATTAGAATGTTCCATTTAAAAAAAAAAGTTATATAGGCCACACTTTTTTGAAGTACCCTGTATATTCAAAAATAATTTTAAACTGTGCACCTTAACATTCCCTAAAACTATTGCATTTAACATTTTTTCGTCATTCCCGAAACAAATGAGATAATGAACTTTACTCTATCGTTGACTCACCCTGTACATAGATATAAAAGATACATAATCTGTTTGGGAGTAATGTAACGAGTAGTGGTATATCCTGGCCCCGGCATTGGATCGGCCTACAACTTTCTAATAAGGCCATTTAAATTAAGAGTTAAAATCAACATCTGTAGGCCGAGAACCAAAAGATGTGTCATCGAAGCACTTAAGGACTCAGAATATAGCTGAAAATTAAAAAAATTAACCAGAAATATATTGCTTCTTGATTTTATGTTGTCGCAGCTTCTTTTTATTGAAACTTACCTATGCGAAACGGCACCTCATACCTCGTAAAGAATGGATTCCAGCTGTAAAGACGCCGCCAAATATACATTTTTTTTATTATTTGGACAGCACTTATTTCAAATGTGTTAACTATGCTTGCTTAGCATAGGAAACGCTAGGTCCTATAAACATAGTTAAATTAAACAGAACTGATTTAGTTTCACTAGTCTAGACTATAAAACGGAAGAATTTCAGATAAAATAAAGCAACAATTTATTTCCCCATATTAATTAAACCTGTAATCTAGTTTAGTGCTTATAAAAAATAAAATGTGAAAGCCCTGCTTGCTTAAGAGTTAAGTGATATTATATGTATAATCAAACTACTATTTGAAAGGGTAACTCATCAAGTGTAAGAATGCTTAAATTTGCTTAGTAAACGTTATTCCTTATGTGAATGTTCTGAACTTCCTTCCAAGAAAAACGTATGGCCTTAATATAAGAAAATTAAGTGATCTGTACCAGGACTAAAATACAAATATTTAATTAGAGAATATTAATGTTATCGTTTTATAAATTACAAAGTTTTCAGATAATAATAATAATAAAAATAACTCATAGAAAACACAGATCCCTACTACAAATACACGCCAACATCCATAACTTGAAAATGAAGATTACAAGCTCTACTGGGACGTCGGTATCCATACAGATAAAACAGTCTCCGCCAATAGACCCGATATTACTTTTCAGTGCGCCCGTCAGCCAAACATGGAACCACATTGACCAAATGTGAGAAAGAAAAACGAGAACAGTCATAATAATAGCTTTATTCCCAACAGTAAGAACCATTTACAGGGAAAACAAGAAAGAATATGAACGAAATTTTCTGTTAAAACTAAGGTACTAAAGTACCAACAAAAATAGATAAAAACAACAAAAAAAAAGAAGAAGAAAAAGAAAGAAATAAAAATGAATAAAGAAATTAACTGAATCAGCGCAGTGCAAATTAGAATAAAAGTGAAATAAAACAAATATTAGTTACATACATCCAACAAGCAAAACAAGCTTCTAAAAGAATTTTTATAAATGTCCTATCAAGTGAAACAATTTAAACATTGACCGAATCTTATTTTCGGTGTCTGCAAAAAATGGCACATTCATTACTAATTAAGTTAAATTTATTGCACATAACATTCATTGGTTCAATTAACCTGAGATTAGTCCTAGCACGTGAACAAACAAAAGTAGCAGTATTTCGTGAATTAATTCTAGGCATCAATATAGCCACCTCCGATAGTAGCTGAGGACAGTCGATGACTCCGTGGAACAATCTATACAAGAAAATTATAGACGAACACTCTCTGCGAGCCTCAAGTGATTGAAAATTAAATCTCTCCAATAACAAAGAGTACTCTATTCCTCCCATTGGATAGACTCCATCTACCTTATATGATAAATATTTTAGAAATCTTTTTTGAAACTTGTTCTAGCATTAGTTTGTAGCATAAATAATATGGGCTCCAAATAAGAGAGGCATACTCTAGTTTGGATCTCACATAAGACATAGCAGTATTAAAGATCGTTCACTATTAAAGCTTCTAGCGTTATGTTATTAATGTGATTAGAAAAATTCATTTTGTTATTGAATACTACTCCCAAGTCCCCTACACTATTGGTGCACCCGAGAGTTGACGTTCCTAGTGAATATTCATATGTTATTATATGGTTTTTCCTCGTCACCGACATAATTTTACATTTAGAAATATTCGAGTCTAATTTATTGTGCTTACACCAATCCTCAAGCACGTAAAGCTTAGCTTGAAGCACTTTACAGTCTTGAATACATGAGACGGGCGCGCATACAGCTTGAGATCATCAGCGAAAAGCAACCTGCCACAATTCAGAGTAGCACAGAGGTCACTAATATATAGCAAAAATAGTAGGGGACCAAGATTGGATCCCTGTGGCACGCTCGAGGTTGCGGTATAGGAATCGGAAATATATCCATTATATTGTACTGACTGAGAGCGGCCCCCCATATATGAAGAAAACAAACTGCACGCATCCACACCAAAACCCATACGCCAAAGCTTCTGCAGCAAAACGAAATGAGATATTCTATCAAAGGCTTTAGAAAAGTCCGTGTATATTACGTCAACTCCTGCGTCTTCAGATAAAAAAGCATTGCTGCCTTTAGAAAATTTCTTCTTTCGGCGTTAATTGAACAGCTCATTTGAACTAAACATATTTTATGCACTAGGCTATTCCTCAAGTATTTCCATATGTACAGCTCTGGAGTGTAGGCTGATGGAATGAAATTTGATATTTAATAGTAGATTTCAAGAAAAAGAAGAGGAAAACAAAGAAAACTGGAAAAGTAGGAAAAATATACAGAATACAGGAGAAAATAAAAACAACGAAAAGAAAAAACTGAAAAGGAAGCGGTATTGCAAATGACGTCGTCCCGTTTTCTATAAAAACGAAACAGTCTCTTTTACTGGTAATTCCAGAATGAGCTGAAAAAAAAAACGAAACAGTTGAAAAAGAAAATAGGAGCTACGCAATGGTGAGTTTTCTATTCAAAACTACAGAAAAAATTTGATTTTGGGGTGCTGCGTCTAAAAAAAAACAGATGAATAGTGTAAAGATAGAATACCTATTACTTAACGCTGCATTATTGAATATCTACTCTAATACGATCGACCTAACGATGCCCGTCGTACCGGTCTTGGTCCAATATGTTTAAGAGAGTATGTCCTATAGTATCATTAAAAATCGAGCAGAAGTAGAAAACTAGACAAGACAAAATATTGATATCTAAACCTGTAGTGGTCTACAAAAAGGAAATATTCGGCATTTTTACGTAATATGGTACGAGAAAACTTTAAAGAAAAATATATTTGGGGTAGCAAAAGGAGTCCTTATTGTGTAGGAACATTAAAGTAGAAATTTGATCAAATAAAAGATGGCCTTGCTACTACCAAACTTCTATACTACTGTGCCAAAAACTTGTAGCGTAATGCAAAATAAACAAACTGTAAAAAGCAAACGATGCAATATACCTCTCGGCGAAATGATAGAAGATCAACAGACCAATATTAAAACCAGTATCCAGAAAGCTGAACAGAAAGTTTGGACGACTATCGAGATCTTTAATATGATGGAGAAAAGGAGTTCGGTAAAGATATTACATAATCTATCGGAATATTCGTCGTTAAATTTAGAGAAGTAAATCGCATGGAAATCAGAACATTGTAGAGAAGCTGAGGATGTTTATGCGAAACATGTTTTCTAGTCTCATAAAAAATTGAAAGATATATATATATATATATATATATATATATATATATATATATATATATATATATATATACACATATACAGTGGCGAACAAAAGTATGGAAACATTTAAATTCCCAGCTCTAGTCTTAACATTTGAACGGTTTACAATTACAATATTTATTTATTAATCGTGTACATGCTAACAAACATTTTGAAGACCAAAACAGTTATTGTTTATTAGAAATGCTTAGTTTTTAACGTAACAAAATTATGCACAAACAAAAGTATGGAAACATTTTTGTTATAAAATAAAAATTGCACTAAGACGACTAAGATGTCGAAAATATTTAATATTTAGTAGGATATCCTTTTGCGTCAATCATTGCTTGACATCTTCTGCCCATAAAGTCAATAAGCCTAGCACAAAAATCGGGTGGTATTTTTTTTCCCAGTCTTGTTTTAATGCGATCCAAAGTTCGTCCCGGTTTTTTATATTTCTTTTCCTAATTTGTTTATCCAGATAGTGCCAAAGATTCTCTATTGGGTTCAAATCAGGTGATTGTGAAAGCCAGAGCATCATCCGAATCCTTTGTTCAGAAAACCAATTCTTGGCCAAGCGAGATGTGTGTTTTAGGTCATTGTCTTGTTGAAAAATCCATGACAGTGGCAAATCTTCTTCATAAGGATCAAATTATTTTCCAATATCTCGAGATACATTTGAGCATCCATTCTGCTATTTATCTTTGCCAATGGCCCCGTACCAGACCGTCGAAAATAACCCCATACCATGATATTTCCACCGCCAAGTTTGACAGTAGGTACAAGGTACTTTGGGTCATATCTTAGACCAACTGGTCTTTTTACATAACCAGTAGAATCACTTCCAAGGAGATTGAACCTACTTTCTTCACTAAAAATTACTAGAGACCACTGATTTTGAGTCCAGTCTTTATGTTACTTAGCAAATTTCAATCTCTCTTTTATGTGACGCTTTATAAGGAGTGGCTTTTTAACAGCACGCCTACCATGAAGATTTCCAGATAACAGACGACGCCTAATAGTCATGTCTGACATCATTACACCCTGATATTCCTGCCTTAGTTCTTTATTAATATCAACAGCAGTTTTCTTGGGATCATTTTTCGCTTTTCGAATTATAATTTTGTCTACTCTCTTACTTGTTTAAATGTCGGATCCACAGTGCCTCTTCTCGAGAACTTCTTAATAATTTTGCTGACAGTGACCCTATGCATGTTTAAAGATTTAATTTACGTCTCGACATGTTTTTCATGCCCGATAGTGCACCACCCCATTTTACGCGTAATGTAAGAATTTTTTTGAAACAAAGTTACTCAGATAAATGGATCGGAAGAGGTGAAGATGTTCCTATTCAATGGTCATGTCGTTCTCCAGACTTAAATCCATGCGATTTTTTTCCTTTGGGGTGCATTAAAATCGAAAGTTTATCGAACGATTAAACTTTTTTCGAATTTATCAATTTTTGGGTAATCTTTTATGCCGTTAGCCAGTTTTTTTTTACATTCTTACTGTTGTTGGTCCATTGGTCTTTAAATGTATTATTGTTGTTAGCTTGTTTGTCTTTAAGCATGCTCCAAGTTTCCAAGACTATTCTTTTGGACCTGTCCTAAGACTGGATAAAGTGTGATGAAACGTATTTGCGAATTTGACAATGGAATTAAAAAACGTAAACAAACATCCTATTATTTCAGAAACTGTTACTCGGAGAAACAGTTACCAAGACAGCTTTTTTACACAGGAGCAAGCGGAAAATACGAATCGAATATTTAATTAAACATATCATACAGAGTGGTATAAAAAAGTTATGATAATTTAAAAGTATACATAGTACAATAAGTGGCGCCCCCTACAATTTACAACAAAACTATGAGCTGATCTCGGTTTCTCATCTCAGAAAACCCCTAAGCACCGAAGTACAATTATTAAGAAAGTTCCTTAAGAAAAACTAAAATAAAAGTATAACTTTGACACCCTGTATTTCAAAAATTACGAATTTTTGGACTAACGTAAGTTGGGTTAAACAGTTATATTTTATCACAAAAATCCACGATAACTCTATGTACACGGAATATTGGAACACCCTATATATATACATATATATATATATATATATATATATATATATATATATATATATATATATATATATATATATATAAATATATATATATATACATATATATATATATATATATATATATATATATATATATATATATACATATATATATATATATATATATATATATATATATATATATATATATATATATATATATATGTATATATATATATACATATATATATATATATATATATATATATATATATATATATATATATATATATATATATATATATATATGTATATGTATATGTATATATGTACTCTTCTATACATATTTCTGCAACTGTAACCTGTCTCTCTTAACAATATTTATCAAATATTGAATAAAAATCTTCCAAGGCTTCAATATGCTACCCGACTTTATCATATTTGTGATGTCTATACTGCTATGGCAAAGAGGGAATGACAATGAAAAAAAACTGAAAGCGCTGAAAAATCGCTGTATAAGCCAGATTCCTCATAAATCATGTGGCAGATCATTGCAAATGACTGTTTATAACCGCCCTTTGCTGCTCATCCGAATTTTTGTACGGTCTGCATTATTAATCCCCATCCCCGCTTTGGGAAACTTGGAGAGTTTTCAAGCACTCCTGTGGCGTTAGATAAGTGGTATCAAAAACGCTCGTAGAGGGTAGACAATTGAATTGAATAGAATCGGAAATTTCAACTTGTTCGAACTTACTACTTTTTATATATTATAATGAAGATGTACGTTCGCACATTGTATAAACATATATATATATATATATATATATATATATATATATATATATATATATATATACACATGTATACAGGACGTATTTCCTTCAAGGGCTGATAGGCCATCTCATAACTCACCAAAATATGTAAATATAACCTTAGTTGACTGTGTCAACCACTCTGTCCGTTCGAAAGCTGCTGTGTCAGCTTTCGATGGAGTAATAGGTATGCGTACTTAATAGAATTCGTTGTATCCTACCATCGTGCTCCGTAAAAAAAAATCAGGATAAAATACAAACATATGATGATTTCTAAGCGGAATTAAGTTAACTGAACTTCAAAACTGCGACAAAAAAATTAATATTGATATAATAATTAGAGTAGCCAACATAATTTTATGTATTACCAACGTGGCGGATCCAATATAGCACAAAAAAAAAAGAAAATTACACGAAAAATGACCAATTATGGAGATTTCGCAGTGAGATAACACTTTTTCTTACCGAAACACTATCGCTGGCTCATCATATAATATAAATTAACAACCTAACCAAGCTTAACCTACCCCAAAGAAAGGCAACGTAACAAAACAAAATGCATCATACATTACACAATAGAAAGGGAAATTATCGTAATAAAACTTAATGCCTTAGGTTAAACTGCATCAGGTTAGGTTAGGTTAAATTGCCTTGGAGATGGTTAGGTGAAGTTGCCTTTCTGTTGTGTAAGCTACGATGCCTTAGGATAT
Source organism: Pachyrhynchus sulphureomaculatus (assembly GCA_019049505.1). Taxonomy (NCBI): domain Eukaryota; kingdom Metazoa; phylum Arthropoda; class Insecta; order Coleoptera; family Curculionidae; genus Pachyrhynchus; species Pachyrhynchus sulphureomaculatus. Next base: position 42,111,095 of record CM032454.1, on the reverse strand, counting down.
GTTAGCTTAACTTGCCTTCCGACGTCTAAGCTATGAAGCTTTATGTTTTTTTCGATTAATATGCTAAGGCTAAGTTAGGTTAAGCTGACTTAAGATAATTTAGGTTAAACTGCCTTAAGTTAGCTTAAAATCTGCTGCATTAGGTTAAGTTAGGTTAATCTTTGTTAATCTTTTTCTGCTTTATAAATTGTGACGCCTAAAGTTTTATTATGTTAATTTTTCTTTCTGTTGTGTAAAGTATGATGCATTAAGTTTTGGGTTAAGTTGCCTTTCTTTGGAGTTTAGGCTTGGTTAGGTTTACGATAGGTTGTTAATTTATATTATATGATGAACCAGCGATAGTGCTCCGGTAAGAAAAGTGCTATCTCACTGTGAAATCTCCATTGCTTATTTTTCGTGTAATTTTCAGTTTTTTTTTTGCGCCATATTGGAACCGCCATGTTGGTATTACATAAAATTATGTTGGTTAAACTAATCATTACATCAATATTACATTTTGTCTTAGTTTTGAAGTTCAGTTAACTGAATTCCGCTTAGAAATCATTTGTTTGTATTTTATCCTGATTTTGTTGTTTCTAGCCGCCAACTTGTTTTTTTTTTAAAAGGGCCAAGTTGCTTCTGAAAGCTTACGTTTCAACGAAGAAATTGACACCCTTGAATTTTTTTTCCGATAATTCGGTTTTTGGGTATGGGGGTCGCCACGTTGACGCGAAACGTCCCATATATAGCAATTGTAATTACGAACAATATAAGACCACTTTACCAAACGTAATTATACTGTAACATTTATGAAGCTGTTTCAAAATTGATAACCAGACATGGAGATACCTATAATAAAAATATATATAGGGATGTTAGTATATATCTGAAATAAACTAAAGTTCCCGTGAGCATCAGTATGTAATCTTTAAACCCACTGAAGTTTAATAAGGTTTTCACAGTTCTGTAGAATATCCGTTCAGGAATATTTAGTATCATTATTAAATTCATTGGGGCGCCTGACACTGACGTCTCTTGAGACCCTAAATACCAACTTTACGGTTTTTATATGTATCTTTCTAATTTGTTGATTAATATTTTAGGCTTCTGTATTTTTTCGCTAAAGATAATTAACAGTACTGATGTCAAGTATCGGTACTTTTGAGTATTTAGGGTACCGATATTTCTTAAAAAAGTATCGATCTCGTCAAGAAGTTGCCAATAAACCTACCTACACTAGTCAGTGGCTGGCCAGATTATTACTGAAAGGCGTAACAGACTCAAATCAAATTATGTAAATAAACTGATTTTTCTCAACTGTAATCAGTTTTTGTTAAGTGTTAAAAAACGAAAAATAGCGTAAAAGTTTATTTTTGTTGTAATATTCATTTTCATTGTTTTTAAGTATTGAGAGTATATAGGTACTTTTATAATTTGTGTATTATATTAACAAAATATTTTTTATTTTAATTTAAAACTGCCCGAGAATAAATATTTTCAAAATTCCTGATTTATTCTTTAATAGCCGTGCCCGCGGCCCCGCTCGCGTGTACTTGATTCACTATTATCGTCACTGCCTATTCCTTATCCGATTTACGTGTTTTTTTTTTTAATTAATTAATTTAATTATCAAAAAAAAAACCTATAATATATATTAAACGCAACGTCTCTTTATCTGTCTGTCTGTCTGTCCGTTAGTGCGCTTAATGCTCAAGAACCACTTACCCGATTTACGTGTTTTTTCATAAAATACATATGTTCTCTGGCCAGGTTATAAAAATATATCCTACAACCTGGCCAGGGAACATATGTATTTTATAAAAAAAACACGTAATTCGGGTAAGTGGTTCTTGAGTGCTAAGCGCACTAACGGACAGACATACAGAGAGACGTTGCGTTTTATATATATTATAGATTTTTTTTGATAAATATTAAGTTAAGAATTAAAAAAAAAAACACGTAAATTGGATAAGTGGTTCTTGAATGATAAGCACAGTAACGGACAGTCAGACAGACAAAGAGACGTTGCGTTTTAAATATATATTATATAGATTATTATTATTATATAACCTGGCCAGAGAACATATGTATGAATCCAAAAAAAAAAACGTAAATCGGATAAGTGGTTCTCGAGTGATAAACGCGCTAACGAACAGACAGACAGAGACGTTGCATTATATATATATATATATATATATATATATATATATATATATATATATATATATTACATTCTTTACTACACGATATTGTTTCATATTTAATGGTTTAGGAAGTGTATTGCAAGAGAACACGCTAGCGCAAACTTTTTTCCAACTTTTATCCACTATTATCGTCACTGCTTATATTCTTTGGTACATAATATTGTTCCATATTTAATGGTTTAGGCAGTGTATTGCAAGAGAACGCGTTGGTGGCAAACTTTTTTTCCGGCTTGATTCACTATTACACTACTATCACTATAGCAGTTTGTTTATTCAAATTTCTTTTTACCAAACTGTCATAAACGTAAATCGGATAAGTGGTTCTCGAGTGATAAACGCGCTAACGAACAGACAGACAGAGACGTTGCATTTTATATATATATATATATATATATATATATATATATATATATATATATATATATTACATTCTTTACTACACGATATTGTTTCATATTTAATGGTTTAGGAAGTGTATTGCAAGAGAACACGCTAGCGCAAACTTTTTTCCAACTTTTATCCACTATTATCGTCACTGCTTATATTCTTTGGTACATAATATTGTTCCATATTTAATGGTTTAGGCAGTGTATTGCAAGAGAACGCGTTGGTGGCAAACTTTTTTTTCCGGCTTGATTCACTATTACCGTCACTGCTAGCTCGTTATGTTATCTAACGTAATAAAATATATCCTATAACCTGGCCAGAGAACATATGTATGTTTTTTAAAAAAAAAACACGTAAATCGGATAAGTAGAGCACTAACGGACAGACAGACAGAGAGACGTTGCATTTTATATATTATAGATGTATTTAATATTGTATCCAATTAATTTAATAATTAAAAATTATTCATATTCAATTCAATATTTATAAACGACAAAATGTGTACTTATTATTCTTCCTAATGTATCGAAACCAAACACCACCGATGAAAACGAAATATATTTAGTGGAGACGAGTAGGTATCTTCCGCTATCGGTATGATATGTAGAGACTTTGTACCGGGTACATTTATTGTCGACTACCCGGTACTTCGGATCCGGATGAGTAACGGGTACTTTGTATCCGGTAGTTACAATACTGACATCTCTAATTAGTAGCATTAAAATCCATTCAGTTCCTGAACATACGTAGAGATAGAGGAAATAGGAGCAATAAGTAATGGTAGGGCTAAAGTAAATAGGGGTGAGGGCAGATAGGAGCCGAAATAATAATTCTTTTTGAAGTGCCATATCTGATACGGACGTAGGCGACCCTCTCATCTTTGCCTGTGGTGGATGCCTTTTTAAGTGCTCTCACCGACGAAGAGGACCTACAGTTTAATGCCGGTTTCGAACGGCCAAAGTAAGAGCGCTTTACTAGGCATCATACTACGGGTCGTTTACAATTGCCTTCCCGAGAGAGACGACCGTCCCGTTGTATTTTTATATTTATTTTTTTAATTTATTACTTTTTTTTACTAGCCGAGCTTAGAACTCGGGACTCCGGCGTAGAAGGCAGGCATTTTAACTACTACGCTATGGCCGCCTCTGGTACAATTATTATAACATAGTAATTTTCATACAAAACTAAATGGATCTCCGGCGAAAAATAAAATTTTTACTAGGAATGTTCATGATGTGTTTGCATGTCAGGGTCGAATTATGTTAAGATAAATAATGCCTTAAAGGATGTGTAAAAGTGTCAAACTTTCAAAAACTTTACATAATACAGGCCTTTATAAGTATTAAACAACCAAGTTTATAGCTCCGAAAATGCCAAGATAAAATGTTAAACAAACTTGCCTGGAGAATATGTTCGTGTTTACATAAGTAGTAAAAATGCTCAATAATTTTGAATTAGGTTAACTAATATCGAGAATCAAAAGTGAATGACGCTAAATAAAACAAAAAATAGTGGTTATGCAAAAATAGAGAGATTTAGAAATACATTAGTGATGTAGGACTTTCATACCGAACAGTCTGGCCATATCTTAATGATATGTACCTCTCCTAAAAAATAATAATGTATTAAAAAAAATTTAGTATCAATTATTCATTCAGAAATTCATTCATGCCTGATCTTAAGGTAATACCTAAACATGTGTTCTTGGTTTGGTTAAAAAGAAGTAATATGGGAAATAATATACTTTATTTATAATACTCTCTAGGTTCCCTGTATAATACAGCACTGCATAAAAATCTACCGGTCTCTAATTCCCCAAAATAATATAATATTATTTGTATAACAATTCAGCAACGATAATGTATTTAGATTCCAGAAATGTGTAATCACTTTATTTTTAAACTAAATTACGTTATTAAATAAACAATATTAAAAAGTGACGAGCTTATCTACATTGAAATGATATAATAACCCTGTCCAATTTTCACAAAGTACTTGAGTTCTGTTAATCGTTCCAAACAAAACACTTATTATTGTAGTTTTTGTTTGATACGAGGGTGGTTTCTAGGTTATCTACCCAGCTATTTGTATTTAACTATTTTCTACTCGCAACCACCTAAAAAAAATTCTTTTGCTTGTCTAAAAAAAATAACAATACAGCCACTTTCAAGCACAATTCGAGGAAAATTTGGTGTTCCTAAGGTCTTTCTTTAGAAATTTAAACAAAAAGAAGTCACAAGGTGCTAAATCAAGGCAGTAGGGTGGATTTCGTAACTTGGTTATTTTACGCCTTTCGTTAATGGTTTGAACTGTGCGATCCTCGTGGGCTCTGCAGTTGTGCAATAGCTATGTTTTGGTACTACACGATTTCGGACGGTGGCCTGTTTTAAATTTTAGGTCGTACTTCTGTAAAACGGTCTATTGATTATGAACCTGTCTTCCAATGTGCAAAATTCTCTCGCGGTCCTAAAAAACGGTCACCGTCAATTTTCCAGAAAGTTGTTTCATTCTTCGGATGTGGAGAGCTCATATGAACTCATTGCACTGGCACTTCCTTCGTGGGAGGATCCCAATAAAACACCTAAAGCTCGCCGCCTGTGACATTTCGCAAAAAATAACTCTCCTCGTTTTCTAAAGTTGCCAAATATTCTTGAGAAATTCCGCCCGCCTTGCCAGTTTTCGCTCTCGGGTAAGGAGTTGGGGAATTCATCGTTCAGAAAATTTCAATATATTTAAAACTTTGCGCGCAATCTTAAAAATTGTATTTTCTGGTATAGCCTGTCCCAAAATATAAGATCCTAATTTTTGCAGTTTTAAGTGGGCAATATAAAAATTCTGACCTTTTGTTTATGATAGGTTGCAGAGATGGACTTAAGAATTTTATTCGTTAATGCAAATAAATAAAATTATAAGTGTTTTTGGAGATGTTTATTTATAGATGCATGTAAAAACAAATGGATAAGAAGTACAAATATACAGCTTGAATGAATGGGTTTACAAGAGGGGACATATTGTATAAATAAAAATATGTTTTAACTTAAGCCTAATTCGGTTTCACTATCACTGTCATCAGCTGAGGTAATTATTAGTGGTTTTATATTACTTACATAAATATATGAATCTTCAACTTTAACAAAGTCCTGAATGGAATTCTTCCGGCTTTCACAAGGTACATCATTTATAACTTTTTTTACTAATTCAACCACTGACACGCTTAAAGTAGAAGAAACATTTTGTGCCCTTATTTTTGATTTAACTTGATGCCAAATATGTTTAATTGGATTAAACACACAATAATACGGAGGAAGCCACAAACAGTGTGCCATTTTCTCAGCCATACTATCACAAATATATTTCTTTTTCAATTTATAGACTTCCAAAAGACCACCTTTTTTATAACTAAAGTCAAAATAAATGTCATTTTCTAACATATATTCCTGTATTTCCGATTTGGTGTTGGCTGCATTAGGAACCTTATTTAGTAGGCGACTATGGTAATTTGCATTGTCCATAACTATAAACACTCTGTTCGGGAACATTTGGCAAAAGGGAATTTTGAAACCAATTTTCAAAAAGTTCTGCGGTCGTGTCTTCGTGATAGTCCAAACTAGAATCTTTTATGTTTTTTGCAGATAATAGTAGACAATTTGAAACCCAGCCCTTTTCAGATCCAGCATGCAAAATAGTTATTCGTTTACCTTTATTTGAAGGTGCGTTAGTCTGATATTTTGCACTGCTGTCAACCCATTTGTTTTTGCACAATGGGTATCGAACCATGTTTCGTCAAGGTAAATTATTGACCAATTCTCTGATCGATACTCTTTAATTTCTTGTAAATAAGTATGTCGCAAGATTCGTAATCTTTGTGACTCCATCACTACTTGCCTTTTGTTGATTTTTTGAAACGTGAATCCCATTCTTAAGAGAATTCTGTGAAGGGTTGATTCACGACGTCTTTTTCACAATCGTCTACATGATGCATTTGAAAATCTTTCCGTTTTTTCCTGTTCCTGAGTAATGGTTTTCCTACAATACCCTTAATCGTAGAAATTGGGGTTTAGTTCATTGGTTTCTTGCAAAGCAGTTTGTTTATTCAAATTTCTTTTTACCAAACTGTCATAAACATTTTTCACTATTTGTTTAGCGTCAAGTGATAAATGTTTTCTCTTGCGATAGCCACTATTGCAATTTTTCCACGGATGTCACATAATTAAAATAGAGCCGTTACGTCGTAAGTTGTAAATAAAACTAAAAATAAAAATAATAAAAAGTATCTTTTGAACCTTAATGGGGACCTGTGGTCATTAGGCCTATATTATCAAATACTTAAAGGGCTCCAAACCGGGTTGCCAGATAGTAGACATATAGGTAAAAATAGATCCAATATGATTGCAGGTGCAAGTGAGGGCGGTATACAAAGCAGGTAAAATAAAAATACGTTTATCGTAATACCTGGCAACTATGCACAAAACCTTAATAGGGTCGTTTATTGCCCCGTCGAAAAAGCAAAAAGGCAGGATCTTATATCTTGGGATTTACTTTACCACAGCTTCTTTGGCAAGCTTTGGTATCTGACAGCAGCAAATCCTCAACGGGCTTGATGCTTTTTTCACTTCTTACCTTCATCGGTCTTCCTAATGGAGGGTAATCCTAAAATAAGTCTCGGCTCTTTAAAAATTAAAGATCAACATTTTTCCTTGGTAGTAAGATGGGCTCTCATTGTAGTACCTTCGGAACATTATTTTATCAATAATTTCTGGTCCACTTCCCTCTTTAGTAAAAAACTTTTTTACTGCGAGGTATTCGAAATTACTTTCTTATTATAAGAAAAAAAATTGTAAGAACGGCATGAGACAACCAAGCAATTTTTTGTTTGACGTCATTTTTATAGTTAAGTAGATAACTTGAAAAAACTCCCTCGTATATTGTGTTAAAAAATATAAAAGATTTAGATTTACAATAGGAAGGTGATTTTGGTGAAATTAGGTGTAAAAAATGAATCGGTGCTGTGTCGTGGCTTTCCTAGCAACACTTTCCATTGGTTATTCGTCACCAATTTCTAATAATTCTCTTGGTGTTGATTGTACGGTAACCAACTACAATAATGTTGCTGCAGCTGCAAAATCATGTTCTAACTTAGTGATTAATGGAATTACAGTTCCAGCAGGAAAAACTTTGTCGATACCTTTGAAAAATGGAGCCCAATTACATTTTCAAGGAACTCTTACATTCGAACACCATGAATGGGCTGGCCCATTGGTTGAAATAACAGGGAAAGGAGTTACAGTTGACGGAAGTGGAGCTATTCTGGATGGGCTTGGTAACCTTCTCAAATTTCCTAATTCTTTAAATTTGACTTCTGTATTTTTGAGTTATAGACGTTTATTTAGAAGAATAGTATTCGTAATAAAATAAATTGTTGATACATAAAAAGATATTTTAAAAAATAAAACTTTTCACTAGGTGCTCAATATTGGGATGGTAGAGGAGGCAGTGGTTCCAAAAAACCAAAATTCTTTAGAATCAAGACTACTGGAGGTTCAAAAATCAATAACATTAATTTACTGAACTGTCCAATCCAATGCGTATCCATTAATAGTGCCAGTGACACGGTTCTTTCTGGTTTCACCATTGATGTGTCTGCTGGAGATGTTGTAAGTAAACATCAGTTTATTAAGTCGGATATGCAATTTCTTTATGATTTAAAAGCATATACGTATATTTTACATATATATATATATATATATATATATATATATATATATATATATATATATATATATATATATATATATATAAATATGCAAGTAAGAACGTGACCGCCTTTATTCTTGAAAAAATGTGTTTCGAGAACATTTCTTGCCATCAATGTATTCTTTGGTATTCTAACAACAGCGCACTTACCTTAGTAAGTTGTCCAATGGTCGCCTGCATCAATAATCGCCTGGCGTCTTCGAGGCGTGCTGTCGACGAGATTTTCTGCATACTTTGCAAATTTTTGGAATTTCGCGAGACAACTAAATCAACGTCCTCAGAGTCTTTCCTCTGAGCTTTCTCTTTACAACGGACCAAACGTTTTCAATAGGCGACGATTGTGAGGGCCACTCTATTATCTTATCGTGGACCCAAGCGAGCCACATCGCGACGTGATTTTCGCCCAGCATAGGTTTCGTCAACGTGCTTCGGAATTTGACATCATGAGCACGAAGATGTTTTTGAATGGAACACATTCAAACTTGATTTTCTTAATTTTGCCGTTCCGTGACGTAGCGCCAATTTCTGGTTCCGTGAGAACAAAAACACGATTCGTTTTTCGACTTTCGGAGTGGCTTTGCCTACAGAGCCGTCGAATGGTCTGATGGGACATATTTAAATCCGATTTTGTTAATTTTGCCGCTTCTTAACTCAGCGTCGATTTCGGGTCCCGTGAAAACAACCTACCGAGCCACGTTTTGGCAAATCGGCGACATTTTTGGTCTTGTTAAAATGATTTACCCTCTTTTTCACACAGGACAAGTTAGCGGCCGCGGAATGTGTCAGTTTAGGCCCCTTTGGGAACAAAGAAAAACTGCCCCAAATCGACGAGCAACTCATTTTGGATTTTACCTGATTTCGACGAAAGTTCGAAATCGACTAATATTTTTACTAAAATGCGTCGTAGACAAAGATTCCGCTACCGATTTTTTGCTGAATCGCTAGAATCGCATCTAGCAAAAATGAATTGTCGCGGATACGTTCAGACTGTATATATATACATATATATATATATATATATATATATATATATATATATATATATATATATATATATATATAATATCTTGAAGAGAGAGCAATAAAAGATCTAAGTAGCTCTAAGGAACTGTATTTTTATTCGAACTTCCTAGCTATCGTTCATGTATGTGGACTTCTTCAGGAAAATCTAAAATGTGTAAATATTCTGGAGTAAAGAGATGTAATTTAGGGAAAACGTACTTATATATATTATATATATATATATATATATATATATATATATATATATATATATATATATATATATATTATATATATTTACAGCATTACTCTTCCCGCAGTAAGATTATTACACATTTCTCTTGTTTCCAAGACAAGCAGTAAGACATGACCACAAAAACAGGTTAAAAAGTGAAAAATTTACAAAAGTTAAGTCTCAATTTGAGGTGTCACATATTAAAATAATTAAAAGTTAACTACTCTAAAATTAATATAATACAATATAATTACACTGGAAAGACACCACAAAGAACGCCAGAAAAAGCGTGGTACAGGAAGATCATTTTTACTGGCGGGAAAAAAAAGTACGTTTATTTTCCCTAAATTACATCTCTTTACTCCAGAATATTTACACATTTTAGATTTCCTGAAGAAGTCCACATACATGGACGATAGCTAGAAATTTCGAATAAAAATATAGTTCCTTAGAGCTACTTAGATCTTTTATTACTCTCTCTTCAAGATATTAGGAGCTATCCCAGCTTTTAAACTATCACATATATATATATATATATATATATATATATATATATATATATATATATATATATATATATTTATATATGTATATATATATATATATATATATATATATATATATAGATATATATATATATATATATATATATATATATATATATATATATATATATATATATATATATATATATATATATATATATATATACATATACATATATATATATATATATATATATATATATATATATATATATATATATATATATATATATATATAGATAGATGATAGTGATGCTGTGTGTTTGGAGCTATTAAAAGAAAATCTTCCACCATGAGCTACTGCAGCCTAGCCAGACCATTGATTCTGTACTCTACGGTCAGCAACTCATAAGACTGAAGCTAGCGCTCAAATAAAATCAGCCGAAACTAGTCAACAGAAAGAGTGTCGTCTTTCACCATGACAGCGGCAGACCACATCCACCTTTGATGACTCGGCAAAAATTGAGAGAGCTTGGCTGGGAAGTTTTAACGCATCCGCCATATAGCCTGGACCGTCCACAGTGAGATTGCTATTTGTTTCGGTCTCTGCAGAACTCCCTGAACGGTGTTAAGTTAGTTTCACAAGAGGCCTGTCAAAGCCACTTCTCACAATTTTTTACTTAAAAACCACAAAAGTTCTGCACTGACAGGATTATGATATTGCCAGAAAAATGGCGTAAGATCATCGAACAAAATAGCAGAGTTAATAAAGTTCTTTTAAAATATGAAAAAACATTTGTCTTAATTTTAACTTTAAAAGACTCAACACTTTTTCGAAAACATAAAGGTTCTAAAAGGGGCTTAAAGTCCCCACCGACCAGTGATCAACGCTTTGAAAAAGATGGATGAGATTCCATCGAAACGTCAGCGAAACCGTCTATCAAATGACTTTAAACTAACACAGGATACCCGAAATATATATATATATATATATATATATATATATATATATATATATATATATATATATATATATATATATATATATATAGATATATATATATATATATATATATATATATATATATATATATATATATATATATATATATATATCACTATAAGCCTAATTCTATCCAATGCTGGATATAAGCCTTACCCTTGAATTTCCATCTCAACGCAACTCTCTGTATATCATCCCGCCATCTTGTTTTGGGATGTCCTACCCTCCTTTTCTGGTCTCGTGGTTTCCATTCTAATGTTTGCTTGTCCAGCCCATTGCCACTTTCTTTCTACTACGTGCTCTATAATATCCTTTAATTTCGTTTGTTCACATATCCACTTGTTTCTTTTCCTATCTTTAAGTTTTATCCCGATCATCTGTCTTTCATGTGCTTGCTGGGTCCGAGCTAGTTTGTGTATATCGGCTTTATTCAGTGTCCAAGTTTTAGCGCCATATGTAATTACGCGTAGGATGCGCTGATCGTAAACTTTGGCCTTTAACTTATGTAGATGGCTTTACCTTTGAATATATAACTTAATTTTCTCGAGAGCTGTTACTTCCAAATTTATAACTATGTTGTTATTAGTGTTGGTTAATATTTTTGTCCTACTTTTATTCATCTTAAGGCCAA
>CM032454.1:42059415-42094415 GCA_019049505.1 Pachyrhynchus sulphureomaculatus | reverse complement strand
CAGGCCAAGATCCTTTCGCAAAATTCGCCATAGTGTGGTCTGAGCGATGCCCAATTCTTGAGAACGCCGTGAAATCGACTGTTTTGGTTCGTTTGAGATGGACGCTTGAGCGGCAGCAATATTCTGGCCACTTCGACCAACCCGTTGTCTCACTGGCACGGGAACATCCAGCAGCGAATATGTTAACTCAAATTTTTTCACTAGACTATGAATTGCTTGTTTACTGGGACGGGAATTACCACCAAAAAATTGGCGTTAACGCTCTTAAAGTTGCAGTCACCGACTCCAAATTTTGGTAGTAAATTTTAATTATTTGTAAACGTTGTTCGTTCGTGTACTTCACCATGATGAAAATGTTGACTTTCCTGAATGTTTTGACGTTGACAGTTCGGGGATTGGCTTAAGGGTGCGTTCACAGTGAAATTTCAAAGTTGTCAAGTCCCAAATGGAAGACCCTTTATATATATATATATATATATATATATATATATATATATATATATATATATATATATATATATATATATATACGTTAAATGTAAATATTTGAGAGGTTAAAAAATAAAATATAAGTAATTCAAATTATTTTTATGTTTAATTTTTAGGGTGCGAAAGGGGCCAACACCGATGGATTCGATCTCTCCAGCTCTCATGATATTACCGTTCAAAATTCAATAGTCAAAAATCAAGACGATTGTGTCGCCGTGAATAAAGGTTACAATTTCCAATTTAATAACCTCACCTGCAGTGGCGGTCATGGTCTCAGTTTATCTGTTGGTCAAAGTTCTTCGAGTGGTTCTGCAAATACCGTTACAAATGTAACTTTTAGCGACTGTACAGTTATTAATTCAAGAAATGCAATTCACATTAAAACTCACACGGATGCCGGCACTGGGTCTATAACTGACGTTACCTATAAAAATATTAAAATTGGAGGTAATTTTTAAGATATATAGATTTTAAGGCACTAATGCGACTTGTCGCGCCACTTCTGTTTGAAACAAATGTTCTAAAGTTTTCGCTTTAAAATTGAAGGCAATTCAGTTGGTATACACTTTACTATAATTTTCAGGTATCACTGATTACGGAATCAATGTCCAAGAAGACTACAAAGATGGACAATCCACTGGACAGCCAGTAGGCAATATACCAATCAAAAACTTAGGCTTACACTACGTTTATGGAGCCATGAACGGTGGTTCAAGCGCCATGCCCGTCTACATTCTTTGTGGTACGGGCGGGTGTGATAACTGGTCATGGTCTGGGATTGACATAACCAACGGCCAGAAAGGGAACGAATGTAACTTCCAACCGTCTGGATTTACTTGTTGATCTCGTACATCCTGATTTTAAATATATTTTTTACTATTAAATAATAGAAAATATTATTTTTAAACCTTAGTCCCAAGCCCAATCTGCGGTTGCAGGTTTCTATTTACTACAATCTAATAATAGAAAGTAAAATACCAGCATTTTTGGTAAACGCCTTGATTGTGCTTATATTTAAAAAAACCGGTCAAGTGCAAGTTGAACTTGCACAATTAGTGTTCCGTACGTTAATTGCTTTTAAAATAAAAAATTTTGTTACGGTGCACATTGGGACCGAATGCCGAAGAGGTGGCCATAAGTCCCTAAAATGAATGTTCGATTGAGGGACTTTTCAGGCTCTAGGTATGTGGGTTGGTACCTGCGCTATTCGAAACGACCGGTTATAATAATCAAGTGTGCACCCGTGGCTCTTGACACCTATTGTTGTTAGAGCGTCGAGCAGGCCAGATTCTGAGCTTGTTCTGTTTGAGTTAGACAGGCAGATTCAATTGCGCTCAAATGTTTTTGAATTTGAAGTTAATTTAATTTCGTGAAATAGATTCTCCGAATAAAAGTGAGTACATTTAAACGATATAAATTAAGTACAATAAAATTTGATTTTATATTTAATTATGGTAACGTTTAAAATATCACTTTTTTAGAACTTTTAGTTTCAAACATCAAAATTAAAATATACATAAGTTATTAGTCCGAGACAGTCCCACGACATCCCACTGTCAAACCAATTTTATCGTGTTTTCTAACTATTTTTGAATAATATAGAAGCAAAATCAGCTGCCCGCACTTGCACATGTTTTTAAAATAAATTTTATGTAAAAAAGTATGAATAATGTTATATCTATCTTTATAATACATAATACTCAAATCCGCGTTAATTTTCATTTAACTTTAGTTAATTGAAACATTTTGTTTTTCACATTTTTAATTTCAGATCCTTATCAGCGACATCGAAAAGCCCTATAGTCGAAATTTCACGAAAATATGACAAAAATTATCATTTTTGTCCGCATATGGGATCCGCCATTTTGTTTTTCACATTTTTAATTTCAGATTCTTCATCAGCAAACTCGAAGAGCCCTATAGTCGAAATTTCATGAAAATATGACAATTTTTATCAATTTTGTCTGCCATATTGGAGCCGCCATTTTGTTATTTACATTTTTTATGTCAGATTCTTAATCAGTGACCTCAAAAAACCAGATATGTAAATTTTCATATAATTCGAATAACACCTTCATATTTTGGCCACCTTTTTGGGTTTTGGTCCCAATGTGCGGTGGTATAAAATGATCAGTGCCTTCACAAAATACACCCCAAATGAGTTTTCAACAAAGTTTGTTTCCAATCTTTACTGAAAACTGATGACCTTGAATTTTTTTTTTTTATACTAGATAAATTATTAAAGGTAATGCACTCGTGATAATTTTCGTTCAATCTACACCCCGTGGAGAATATTCCAGAATTTTTTCAAAATTTTTTGATAAGTACTTTTCGAGATAAGGCGGGTGGACAGCGATTTTTCGCGATTTTTTTCAAATAATACAAAGAAAAGTGCGAGCAAGTATTACATTATATAAATATTTTATTTTTTTACTCACTCGATTACCTAGTAAAAAAATTTTTTTTTACTTCCGATTTCACCCCCCAAAACTAACCCCTTAATTCAAAATTTAACTTTCAAGACTACATGGCTCTGATGAGGCCATCAATTCCTATATTATTACCAAATTTCAACTTTCTACGACAAATAGTTTCGGAGAAAATCGGGTGTGACAGACAGACGGACAGACATACACGGAAGTGATCTTATAAGTGCTCCGTACGAAACACTAAAAATAAAACAAATTTAAATTGGAGAATTACAAACCCATCAGCCGGTTATCGGTACTATACAAAATCCTCACTAAAATCATAACATATAGATTAACGAACAAATTAGACAGTTATCAACCACGTGAACAAGCGGGATTTAGACGGGGATGCAGCACTTTGGACCATCTTCAAACAATTAGACTACTAGTGGAAACAGCAAATAAATATAAGGTCATCTTGTGGATAGCAATGGTTGACTACGAAAACGCATTTGATTTGGTGGAGATACGGGCAGTCCTTAATGTCTTAAGTAACAGCAGAGTCGATGAAAGGTACACAACTCTTCTTGAATACATATATAAAAATGGCACGTCACAAATAATGTTGGAAGAAAAAACAAATAAAATCAAAATTAAGAGAGGAATTGGACAAGGCGACTCAATATCCCCAAAGCTGTTCACTTTGACTCTAGAAGACATGTTCAAATCGTTAAAGTGGGAAAATAAAGGAATACTGGACGGTGAACGATTAGATCATTTAAGGTTCGCAGATGATATCACTCTGATCGCCAACACAAAAGAAGAATTACAAGAAATGCAGGTAGAATTAAATAACAAGTCTCGAGAAATAGGTCTAAAAATAAACTTCACCAAAACCAAATATTTGAACAACGAAAGTGACAACGAAAGATAACAGTTAGGAACTATTAATAGAAGATAAAAGAATAAAAAAGGTGCAAACATTCATATATTTAGGACAAAAAATCAAAATATCAAAAAATAATTTAAAGGCTGACTTGGATAGAAAAATTTCAATAACTTGGTCTGCGTTCGCAATGTTACAATCTACATTCAAGTTGAGCATTCCAAATACAATAAAAGCCAGAATATTTGATCAGTATGTACTTCCGGATTAACTTATGGCACTGAAACGTGGGCTTTAAATAAAAGTATAATAAATAAACTCCAAGTAATCCAAAGAGCAATGAGAGGAGAATGCTAAATATTGGACTCCAAGATCGTATTCCTAACATCGAGATACGAAAATGACAGATGTAGTGCAACGAATATGTATATTAAGGTGGAATTGGGCGGGGCACATCACAAGGTCGAATGATAACAGATGAATACGCCGTACAGTTGAATGGAGGACTAGGGAACACAAGAGATGCAGAGGTAGACCACAGACAAGATGGACGGACGACATAAAAAGATTAGCAGGACACGACTGGATGCAAAAAGCAAACAAGAAAGCTCATTGGAGACAAATTGGGGAGGCTTACATCCGACTATGGATGGAATAAGCTAATGATGATGATGATGAATAATGGCTATATTAAAAAAAAAACGGCGAAGCGTAACTTGGACTTGCACAATTAGTGTCCCGTATGGTGATTGCTTTTAAAATAAAATCATGACCTAGGCTAAATTAATTAGTTTCCTCACATGCATATATCTTAAAATCCAATATCTATTTTCATGTGTTTTCTTAGTCAATAATGAGTAATACTTATAGCATCTTAGCTACGTAATAGTCCATAAATCAATCTAGCTCAATCCAGAATTTAGTCATAAAAGAGCAAAACAAATATTTACAACCTTTGATCAGTGCTTTTCGAGGTAGGGAGGGCCTCGATGACCTGGTAAAATTTTTTTTTTTTACTTTCGATTTTACCTCCTAAAGCTAATTCCTTAAGTCAAAAGGGTCGAAATTTTAATTTGTAAGAAAAATTTCTGGCATTTTTTTAGCGCCGTCTCCCACTTCCCTCCCCCTTAAAACGCCCAAAAACCACATGTTCACATTTATTTAGTTTTTTTCCGGTTTTTCTTAACAAATCATCGCAAAAAAAAATTGTGCTGGTAGGGGAGCATCAGGGCAACAACTAAGTAACATTTTTGGTGTCACGTGACCTCACCAGCCTTCTAAAAAAAAATAAACAAATCGAAAATTTTAAAAATTGACGCACTCTTGAGGTGACTAAATTTGTTTCTTTTTAAATCACATTTTTTTTCAATCCAACCCGCTCCAGAAATTTTTTTTTTTCGGGGTGCGCCACCCTTAAAAATTGAATTGTCCTAATTTTTTCCCATTTTTTTGCCATTTTGACGTACCACTGTACACAAAAAATTTTTTTAGTATCAAATTCGGATTCTACGGAAAATTTTACAAAAACAACTCGTATCTGCATGCATCCTTCTTTTTTCGAGTGAAAGGAAAATTAATTCGAATTATTTAAGCACTAAATTGACTATTTTTCCTTTTTTTTTTTTGGCCATTTTAACCTCAGATTCGGAACATTCTACGGAAAATTTTTACTCAAGAAACTGATTTCTGTATGAATTGGAGTTTTTTTATGGACATAAGGGAAAATTTAAATGTAATTTGCAGGCCATTTAGCTCAAAATTGACTATTTATCACTTTTTTGTTCCTTTTAACGTACAATTTCTTTCAAAATAATACTTTCGGCTTCAGATTTAGATTATAGGGGAAATTTTACAAAAGTATTTATTAACCGTGCGACTTTCACTTTTGATTTCTTTTAATTTTTTAAAACAGGTATTAAAACTATTTTACTACTCTGCCATACTTTTGTCATTTGAATTTAGTCGTCTTCCTTTTGGTTGTAGAAAATTTCCCCTAGAATCTAAGTCTGAGGCCGAATGTATTATTTTGAAATGGATAGTACGTTAACATGGCCAAAAAAGCGATAAATAGTCAATTTAGAGCTAAAAATTCCTTGCAAACTCCAATTTAATTTACCTTTATGTCCATAAAAAAAACTCCGATACATACAAAAATCAGTTTCATGAGTAAAATTTTCCGTAGAATCTGAATCTGAGGTTAAATGTACTTTTTGGGCGCAATGGTACCGTAAATGGCCAAAAAAAGGGAAAAATAGTTAATTTAGTACTACTATGAAAAAAACAGGATGCATACAGATACACGTTTCTCTTGCAAAATTTTCTATAGAATCAGCATTTGCTGCTAAAAAATGTATACAGTGGTATATTAAAATGGTAACAAAAAATGGCAAAAAATCAGGAAAATTCAATTTTTAATGGTGGCGCACCCCAAGAAACAAATTTTTTCTGGGGTTGTTGGATTGGGAAAAAAATGTGATTTTTTTTAAAAAAATCAAATTTAGTCACCTATCAACAGTTCGTCAATTTTTAAAATTTTCGATTTCCTTATTTTTTTTTAGAAGGCTGGTGAGGTCATGTGACACCAAAAATTTTACTTAGTTGTTGCCCTAATGCTCCCCTGTTCTCTTCTTAGTCGCAAAACAAAGAAATATAATGTCACAAACGCAAGCTACACTGCGAGCAACATATCAAGCAAACCACAACTGGGATCTGGACGGAGAACTCAATCCAACTGTTACTTATCCATCTACGAAGGGCTCGGAATGAGAAGTGATCCAGTTTACAACCAATGACAAAATCCAAGAGGATGTGAAATGTGAAATGTTATTATCAAGTGCAGAACATTCTCTGTGCTTCTTGTTGCACGCGGAGCTTCGGGAAATGCGGAGCTGCGGGAAACGCGGAGCTGCGGAAAAACAAAAAAGAATTACTGCAGTGGATCCATATGATATTTTCAAATATCTCCAGAGCTTTTGCAATTATAAAATTTTAGGGTCTTTAGAGAAGTTGAAAAGAATAAACATACCATAACTAACAAAGATTTGTGAGCAAGCCTTGCAAAAATAGCTTTCCTTCCCAATTTCTTGGCGGGGGCAATTTTTTTTGTGTTGATTTGTTAAGAAAAACCACAGAAAACTAAATAAATGTAAAAATGTGGTTTTAAGAGGGAGGAGCGGCTAAAAAATGCCAAAAATTGTTTTCTTGTCCAAAAACAAGTTAAAATAATAAAAAAAATTTTTTGAAGTAGGGCATTTCGATCCCAAAAACTTAGGATACCCTTTAACTTTCAAAATTATACGGCTCTGATTGGGCCATCAATTCTTATATTTGTGCCAAATTTTAACTTCATATATCAAATAATTTCGGAGAAAATCGGGTGTTACAGACACACAGACGAACACCAAAGTGATCCCACAAGTTTTCCATACGAAACATTAATAAACCTGTTCCTAATTATAATACTCCAAAGATCCATATTAAGACTTAATCTCCTCAGTATGTGTTTAAGTGCTTGAAGGGAAACGCAGAAAAAGTCTACGTCTTCATCGCCCAAAGGTTGCACATATAAATATTTCAGAAAATGGAGAATATAACGAACTATTCGTTAGATAAACAACAAACCAGATCCCAAAGATAAGGAGAAACAATTTTGAATTAATAATTTGATAAAGACCGAATTTATCAGCGAGTGTCCTTTGATATTTCAAAGATATGAATTTAAAATGAGATGAGGAAACACCAGTTTTAGGTAGGCTTTTTTAACCTATCCTACATAAAGGAAATATTTCCTTCCAGCTGGAAATGCCCCACTCTTTAGCCGATACCCTAAAGAGGCAAGAAAATCTTACCAAACAACTACCGACCAGTCACACTGCTTTCAGTAATATGAAAGTTATGAAAAGGGCTATCAATAAACCTAGAATATTTAGAAGGATTTAATACTATAAGATCTTCTAACTTATAAAACACATGTTTGAAACCACCCAATTGAACATTTTGGAGAATCTCAAGCGGTTGCACTTGATATATCCAAGGCTTTCGACCGTGTTTGGCATGACGGTTGTTGGCTAAGCTACGCCCTTATATATATATATATATATATATATATATATATATATATATATATATATATATATATATATATATATATATGTCTGAAAAGTGTTGCTTATGGCTCTCGTGTATCCTTAGAGAGCCTTCTTTAGTAGTGGCTGTCGCCGGATTTCTTTCTAATACCTTCCCTATCGACGCCGGTGTGCCCTAAGACTCCATTCTATCTTCTACTCCCATTCTCATTTACATTACCGATCTACTGGAAAAGACCAGAAATCCAATCTACAGCTTTGCAGATGATAGTACGCTTATTTTTTCATTCACTTTCAACGCTTGAACTAGCCGATATTCATGCACATATCCGGAGACAGCAGCAAATCGTTCAACTTAATAAAGATCCGAAAGAAATTCTATTTTTGGGTTACAGTAACCGAGTAAAATTTAACGCTGCGAAAACCCAGGCGACAGTTTTTTCTAAAAAAGTTAACGTTGCTGAATCCGACATTGTTACGTCGGGGCACTCAATTCCTCTAGCGTCGTGACTCAATTTCCTGGGTGTTAACTTGGGAGCAATTATGTCGTGGCGTGAACATATTGCAAGCATAGCAAAGAGAGCTTTTTAAAAGCTGGAAATATTATTTCGGGCTAGAAAACTTTGCACTCCCAAGTTGTCCAATTCTGCTCCCAAACATACACTGCATTTGTTGGAGAATTCACCAGTAAGCTAAATTCCTTGGAACATCAAAGAACGGTTGGTGACTTGAATCTATTCTACAAGTATTTTCATGGAAATTGTTCAATGGATGTAGCCCGCTTAATTCCTCCCAGAGCGGAGCATGCTAGGAATACATGTCGCCCTAATAATTCACATCCATAGAAGTTCAGCATGCCACTCCTCGTAAAACCCTTTTCAAGCAGTCTTTTATATGAGGAACCTCATCCCTATGGAATGATTTGGCCGGAACTTTGTTTCCTACCGAGTACAATTTACAGCGGGTCAAGACCAACGTAAATCGTGTTTTCCGGACACGCGTCGCCCCTGTAGCACTTTAGGGATTTCTCTACAGCACGTAGTCTATGCCCATAAAAAACAAAGCATGTTTTTCAAACTGGTTGTCCTTTTTGCTCTGCTAATTCAAATCAAATCGTTTTTTTGTTAATTTTTAAACTACATGAAATACCAGTTACAGTTAAGGTAGGGAAAATTATCTACAATAATATCTACTATATTTCTGCTTTGTAGCAATGTTTTTTTTCTAAATTATGTTAATTTTTTTGAACATTCGTCGTTAATCGAAGCTTCTACTAAAACTCCGCTTCATTTTGTTTTTCAGGTAATATAAACAAAGTTAGATATAGGCTAGCAAGTAAGAACGTGACCGCTCGTGTTCCTGAAGAAATGTGTTTCGAGAACATTTTTTGCCATCAATGTATTCTTTGGTGTACTAACAACGGCACAGTTACCTTAGTAAGTTTTCTGCATACTCTGCAAATTTTTCTAATCTCTGACTGAGTCAAAGTCCCCAGAGTCTTTCCTGTGCTTTCTCTTTACAAGGAACCAAACGTTTTCAATAGGGTTGGCGTCTAACGATTGTGAGGGCCACTCTAGTATCTTACCGTGGGTCCAAGCGAGCCGCTTTGCGACTTGATTTTCACCCAGCAAAGGTTTCTTCAACGTGCTTCCGA
Source organism: Pachyrhynchus sulphureomaculatus (assembly GCA_019049505.1). Lineage (NCBI taxonomy): Eukaryota > Metazoa > Arthropoda > Insecta > Coleoptera > Curculionidae > Pachyrhynchus > Pachyrhynchus sulphureomaculatus. The sequence goes on along the minus strand of CM032454.1, from coordinate 42,084,890 downwards.
ATTTCACATCGTGAGCACAAAGATGTTGCCAAATGGTCTCATGGGACACATTCAATTACATCTCAGTATTTGCAAAATAAAATAACTAAACATATAATCCTAATAAAGTTTTATTGACGTACTTAAAGGTATTTAAATACGTCAAGTAATAAAATAAAGATTTAACTGTGTCAAATAATAAATCCCCGCATTCTATAAGCCCTCTAAAAAATATTATCTATGTGGACATTGAACACTAATATTAGTAATTGGTTAAGTGCAAATATACTTGCCCAATTACTGTTCGGTACTGTGATTACTTTTAAAATAACAGTTAACTACCTAATAGCCAATAAATGAATCTAGCCCAATCTAGAATCTAGTAGTAAAAGTTTAAAACAAATATTTACTACCTAAATATATGTTTAATTATAAATAAATAAGATTAAATTATTTTGTCTTGTCTGCCACATAGTTTTTGTTTATACCAGAAAAATTATCAAACATAATACACTCGTGACAATTATCGCTCAATCTACACTTTATGGAGAATATTCCAGAATTTCTTCAAAATGTTTTGATCAGTATTTTTCGAGATAACGAGGGAGGACATCAGTTTTGGCAATTTATACAAAAAAAAAAAGCGCTCGCAAGTATTACATTGTATACAGTCAGTCCAAAAAGTCTCCATACACCGTCTGTTATCTATACTATTTTTCTGTTATGTTTAACTAATTAATTGGAACTATGAGAAAACATGTTTAAATTAATATCTGAAACTTAATCAACGAGGATTAGTATTAAAAACAACTACGGAACATTTTATTTAAAAGTTATATCATTGTTATAAAAATGTAAACAAAATTAAGGTCAAAAAAATCTTCATACACTTACCAATTACCAATAATAGTTTGATGGAGTTTATCGGAAAATAACAACTTCGTTTAAACTAATATTTAGTGGGTCCGCCGTTGGCCTTGATAATCTCCTGTAACCTTTTTATCACGCTTGCAACCAGCTTTCTAGTAACTTTTGCTGGCATGTTTTTCCATTCGTTCAATATTCTGTTTTTTAATTCGTCTCTATTTGAAACGTTGTGTTTGCGAATGCGCCGTTTAAGTTTCTCCCATAAATGCTCGATGGGGTTAACATCGGGTGATTGCGGAGGTGTATGAAGCTGCTGTTGTACATTATAGATCATCCATTCTCGCACCAAGTTTGCGGTATGTTTCGTATCATGGCCCTGATTTTTCGAGTGCTAATTTTTGGACACTTTTTCTTAAATTATCTCTCAAAATGTTCAAATGAACATACTGATCCATGGTACCATTAATAAAATATAAATTTCCAATAGCTCCAGCGGACATGCATCCCCAAAGCGGAACACTGCCACCCCCTTGTCTCACCGTGGAATAAATGTTTTTAATATCGAATGCGGTATTCTGCTTTCTTCAAACTTTAAATCTGCCATCAGACCCAAAAAAGGTTAAATTTAATTTCATCAATAAAGATTATGGATTCCCAAAATTCAGGAGGTTTAGTACCGTATTCCCTAACAAAAACTAACCGCCTTTTGCGATTAGCTTCTGAAATTAACGGCTTCTTCCTGGCTGCGCACCCTTTATAGCCTGCCCTGTGTAAACAATTTCTCACTGTTTGTGAACAATTATTTTCGAAAATAGTTCCCGTACTTGTCCTTTTAATTTTGGTGCACTTTTCTTGGGATCTATAATTATTGGTCTAACAATACTGACCTCTTGACGTGGAGTCAGTTTCCTGGGACGATCGAAGCTTAGTCAAATTTTATAGGAATCAGTTGATTTATACTGGTTTACAACGTACTGAACAGTAGCATGCGACTTTTTAGCAATTCTTCCTATATTTCTGTACGATTTTCCATCTTTCCACAAATCAGTTATGATCTTTCGAACGTGCAATGGAATTTCACAATTTCTCTCGCTCATTTTTAACATTTCTTTGAAAACTCATTTAAAAAACACTCAAAGTTACTAGCAACTACTGACAGATTGTAAAGTATGATCGAAAATTATTCATTTGTTTTCAGTTTAGGGAGCTTGATGAAAGGGGCTGACTATAAAGTGCTTTTTCAATGCAGTTCTTGAGTGTATGGAGACTTTTTTAACATTAGTTTTGTTTAAATATTTATAACAGTGATGTAACTTCTAATTAAAATGTTTCGTAGTTGTTTTTAATACCAATACTCGTTGGTTAAGTTTTAAATATTAATTTAAACATGTTTTCTCATAGTTCCAATTAATTAGTTAAACATAATAGAAAAGTAGTATAAAAAGCAGGTGGTGTATGGAGACTTTTTGGACTGACTGTATATTTTGAAGTCGTATTTTCACAAACTTTCATTTGTCACCTCACTCGAGGATCTAGTATTTTTTTTTTTTCATTTCCGTTTTCACCTCCCATATACGAGGCTGGTTTGAAAAGTCCGTGCAAAAATAAAAACTACTTATGTGTTTGGGGTAAACCTTTTTTATTTTTCGACATAGTCTCCTTTTAGGCTTATACACTTCGTCCAACGATGTTCTAGTTTGTTGATCCCTTCCGAATAATAGGATTTGTCCAAGTCTGCAAAATATCCATTAGTGTCTGCAATCACCTCCTCGTTTGAATAAAATCTTTGTCCCGCCAGCCATTTCTTCAAATTGGGGAACAAATAGTAGTCCAAGGGAGCCAAGTCTGGAGAATAGGGGGGATGTGAAACGAGTTGGAGTCCTATTTCCATTAATTTTGCGACCACAACTGCTGAGGTGTGTGCTGGTGCGTTGTCGTGATGGAAAAGGACTTTCTTGTGGGCCAATCGCGGGCGTTTTTCTTGCAGCTCGGTTTTCAAACGGTCCAATAACGATGAATAATATTCACCTGTAATAGTTTTACCCTTTTCCAGATAGTCGATGAGGATTATCCCTTGCGAATCCCAAAAGACAGTCGCCATAACCTTTCTGGCCGAAGGAACGGTCTTCGCCTTTTTTGGTGCAGATTCCCCCTTAGTAACCCACTGTTTAGATTGTTGTTTGGTCTCAAGAGTATAGTAATGTATCCATGTTTCATCCACAGTGACGAAACGACGCTTAAAGTCCTCCGGATTCTTCTGGAACAGCTGCAAACCATCCTTGCAACACTTCACACGATTCCGTTTTTGGTCAAGCGTGAGCAATCGCGGCACCCATCTTGCGGATAGCTTTCTCATGTCCAAATGTTTACGCAAAATATTATGTACCCGTTCAGTCGAGATGCCCACAGCACTAGCAATTTTACGCACCTTAACTCTTCTGTCATCCATCACCATAACATGGATTTGATCAATGATTTCTGGAGTCGTAACCTCCACAGGCCATCCAGAACGTTCAGCGTCACTTGTGCCCATATGGCCAGTCCAAAAATTTTGAAACCACTTATCTAATCGAAGGTGCAGAGTCACCATAATGTTTATCAAGCTTCTCTTTAGTCTCCTGAGGCGTTTTGCCTTTCATAAAGTAATGTTTAATCACCACACGAAATTCTTTTTCGTCCATTTCTTTAAAATCACTCGACTTCCTTGATTCACATGAATGCCAAACAAAAAGAAATAGACCAATATGGCTGAAACTTGGTGTGCGTTCATTCAAGAGATGCTACTAACTAAACATAACCTTGATACGCGCCGTTGGTGTCATCTCTCGGACTTTGCACGGACTTTTCAAACCAGCCTCGTACTAGATAAATTCTCAAACGTAATGCACTATGATAATTTTTGTTCAATCTACACTTTATGAAAAATATTTCAAAATTTTTTCAAAATTTCTCGATCAGTACTTTTCGAGATAAGGTGACAAAAACAATGCAAAGAAAAGTGTGTGCAAGTATTACATCATATATATTTTTGAACTCGTATTTTCACAAGCTCTCATTTGATACCCCACACGATGAAAAAATTGTTTTCACTTTCCCCCATAGGTTAACCTCTTAAGTCAAAATTTAACTTTTAAAATTACACGGCTCTGATTTAGCCATCAGTTCCTATATTTGTACCAAAATTTTAACTTTATATGTCAAATAGTTTCGGTCAAAAAACGGGTGTGACAGACAGACACCGAAGTGATCCATACGAAAGACCAAAATAACGGAGGGGTCTTTCACTCGTGTTTTCTTAAAAAACGCCCACCAATATTATAATTGTTTCTTATTTTATTACTAACCATTCCCACGGCTCTGCTCGCGTGGACGTGATTCACTATTATCGTCACTGCTCATTTCTTATATTACCTAACGTAATAAAACATATCCTATAGCCTGGCCAGAGAACGTATGTTTGAATTAAAAAAAAAAACACCTAAATGGGATAAGTGGTTCTCTAGTCATAAGCGCACTAACGAACAGACAGACAGACAGAGACGATACGTTTTATATTTATTATATAGATTATTAGTATTATGATATAACTTGGCCAGAGAACATAAGTATGAATTTAAAAAAAACTAACACGTAAATAGGAAAGTGGTTCTCGAGTGATAAGCACGCTAACGGACAGACAGACAGACAGAGAGACGTTGCATTTTATATATATTATATTCTTTGCTGCATGATTTTGTGCCATATTTAATGGTTTAGGCAGTACATTGTAAGAGAACTCGTTAGGGGTAAACTTTTTTCCGACTTAATTAACTGTTATCGTCACTGCTTATTCCTTATGTTACCTAACGTAATAAAATATATCCTATAACCTGGTCAGAGAACATACGTATGTTTTTTTTAACAAAAAAAAACGTAAATCGGATAAGTGGTTCTCGAGTGAAAAGCGCACTAACGGACAGACAGACAGACAGAGAGACGTTGCATTTTATATATATTATATTCTTTGCTGCATGATATTGTGGGCAGTGTATTACAAGATAATTCCCTAGGGGTAATTTTTTTCCCGACTTGATTCACTATTATCATCAACGCTTATTTCTTATGTTACCTAACGTAATAAAATATATCCTATAACCTGATCAGAGAACATATGTATGTCTTTTTTTTTTTAAAAAAAAAGCACGTAAATCGGATAAGTGGTTCTCGAGTGAAAAGAGCACTAACGGACAGACAGACAGAGAGACGTTGCATTTTATATATTATATTCTTTGCTAAATGATATTGTTCCATATTTAATGGTTTAGGCAGCGTATTGCAAGAGAACGCGCTAGCTTCAAACTTTTGTCCGACTTGATTCACTATTATCGTCACTGCTTATTCCTTATGTTACCTAACGTAATAAAATATATCCTATAACCTGGCCAGAGAACACAGCATCATTTTTTTGGAAGCGCTTCGTGGACGAACTACTTTTGCTGGATTCGGTTCATCTTAGAACACCCAAACAGTTGATAGTTGCTTGGTTTCCGGCTCGTATGAATATATCCATATTTCGTCTTTTGTTATGATGTTGTATACGGATGTTGCATATCTTAGGTCGAATTTGTTGAGCATTTCCTTACACCAATTGACTCGAGCCTGGTTTTGAGTTTCGGTCAAATTATGCGGAATCTATCGGGAACAGATTTTTTTCACAGCTAAATGTTTACGTATTGCAGTCTTTGATATGCCTAAGGATGCCTCTATTTCACAGTACGTCATATGCCGATCCTCTTCAATCATGTTGCGCACAGCATCGATGTTTTTTTGGAACAACAACCGATTTTGGTCGATCTTCACGAAACTCATCGCTGAAGGAAGCACGACCATGACGAAATTCTGTGTAAAATTTGTAATCAGTCTTGTCTGATGGTGATTCATTACCAAAAGTTGAACGAAGCGATTCGAGGCATCGTTGTTGAATTAAAATCATAAAAAATCATCCTATAAAAACCTTCACGTGAAATTTCCATTTGTTCACAAAACCGTTTTTTTTAAACGCTCACTGTAAACAAACCTCTCGATTATTTTCTGAGCCGCCACGGTTTTAACAATACAAATGTCAAATTTTACAACAATGGTAACGTCGCATCTCAATAGCGCCATCTAGTGGTGGTTTGTAAAAACTTAAAAGGCTGCACTCGTATATTCAGTATAGTCGCCAGTATTTAAAGAATTACCGAGTCTCTTTTTGTTTCTTTCTTTATAATCTAGGACTGCAGGGCCGGCCCTAGTTTTTTTGCAGCCGCAGGCAAACTCAAAAAATGCCGCCGCACCTAAACTTAAAGAAAACCATGTTAAACAGGAAAATGACATATAAATAAATTAAGACAATAATACTAATACAGATTTGCGAAAAATTGTTTTATTGAAAAACAAACTTTACATTTTTAACGGCCAAAGACAACGAACTTACAAATTAAAACTAGTACGTACTATTTTCAGAGATAATTTAAATATACTTTTAAAACAATGAACAAAACTAGTACAATAATATATAAAGTCTAAGCCTAAATTAAAACAATTTTTTTCGAAATTTCATTTCTGCAAAATCGCGAATAATTTCTTTCAGATCTAATTTACTACTCAATTCGTGTTCAATGGCCAATATTGCTAACCCATTATGACGATTTTGTGTAGTCATAGTTCTTAAATAATTTTTTATTATTTTTAATTTAGAAAAAGTTCTTTCGCCGGTAGTAACAGTTATGGGCAGCGTTAACAAAATTCTTAGAGCAATGCTCAAATTTGGCCCAATTTTAAGGAAGTAATGAATTTAAGAACGTGAACTGGACCTTCTTTCTTAGTTAAAAGTAAAGAAACAAGGCCTATTTCGTCGGCCACATCTCAAGCGTTAAGATCGGACGAATCGCCATCTGTCAAGACGTATTCGAGATCTTTACAATGTGCCAATAATTCATTTATACACATGTCTTTAAGTTTATAATATAATAATTCAAAAGAGTCATTATGACTATTCAGTAGGTTGAATCTCAGCTCAAATGCACTTATTGCCTGATCTATAGTAAAGAAAAAAAAATCTATTTTATATTTTTGTTTTGGATCTTGCATCGGTTCGTCTAAACTTTCATATGAAAAATTTCGTTTTCTAGTGCGAATACGAGATGTGATGTCAATTCAAAGTTCTTTTCTATGTCGATTTTGCTGGCTTCAGTTCCTAAGATAATGTTGTCAAAGGATTCATCCGATCTTAATTCTTAAAAAAAATTAATGAGCTATTTAAGTGGCTTGGAATAAATTAAAATCTTTGGATTGAAGTAGCTTACTTATCGGATTAATACGATTCAAAATTTTAAACCAAATAACGATTGAACATAAAAACGTAAATTGTTTTATTGTGGTCAATAAACCGCTGGCCTCATCTCGCTTCATATTATCTATTTCGGCATTCTCATAAATACTTAATAAAGCATCATGCATATCTCCTATTTGAGAACGTAAGGGTTTTAGGGAATATATACGACTTTCCCAACGAGTGTCGCTCAATGGTTTCAATTCAAGAGTATTGAGGTGTTCTCTTAATATGGCCCACTGAAAAGTTGATGAGGCAAAAAAATGTATATAGCTTTTGAACCATATTGAAAAAGTTCGCTGCCTCCAAAAAAGATGTAAATGCTTTAGAGTTTAAAGTTTTAATTTTTGATTGTACTCCTGATTTGTCGCCTCTCATATTTGAACCATTGTCGTAACCTTGGACCTCTCATATTTTCCGCTTTCAATCCATTTTTCCCTAACTCTTCCCATAAAACTTGAGATAATTAATTACCAGTGGATCTCTCAATACGAAAAAAACTCAAAAAATGTTCATTAATTTTACATTCAAATCCCGATTCTGATTGATCAATAGAAACATATCTTAATACAAATATCACTTATTCAGCCTTACTCGCATCGGGAGTGCAATCAAGAATAACCTAATAATATTTCGCTTTTTGAACTTGTTTTATTATATAAGACTTTATGTTATCATGTAATAATCCAATCATTTCATTCTAGATATTTTTCCCTAAATATGACACTCTATTTTCTTCACTGTTGAGGAATGTTCCTCAATTATTGGGTCAAATTCAGCTGGCAATTGAATTAACTTTGGGAAATTTCCATTATTATGTTCATAAAGCTTGTCACTTGAACCCCGGAATGCTAGAGAAGTTTCTCCAAGCAATTTAATAACTGATATTATACATAAAATCACTTTATGCCAATATTTAATTTCAGCAGTAATAAATCTCTGTGTAGCTGAATCTACTGTTTGACAAGTTTCCAACTTTCGTTTTAGCTTTATTGATGATTTGAAAATATCTACATGAGTTTTTGAGTCTTCATGCTTTCTTAATACCTCACCAATATTTTTCCAGTTTCTATAACCCTCATTTGAAAATGAACTTAATTTTGAATAATCAAAAAGTGTGAAACAAAAACAGAACACGGAATCTTTAAACACAGAATATATCAGCCAATCTCTCGCGAGTTGTTCTCCATTTTTTAAAATCCTATGATAGTGTTTTTCACTAAATCTTCGATTTGGATTTTGATTGTCAAACGGAAAAATCGTAATGGAATAATGGAGATAATGGACCTTTTCTAACTAAAAATATTCGATCTGAGTCGCTTATACGATCGGGCCTTAATCCTGGGCCTAATGATAAATTAAGTTGAGGCTTCCTTTATTTCCCGTGGTAGTATCAATTGTCTTAAAATTTGTTGAGTTCTGTTCTTGGCTGGGATAACTCGCAATTACATCTTTATTATTAGTATCGTCTTGATAATCCAAATCCAAATCAGAATTGACGGTAGTGTTCAGATCCCGGCAACCGTTTGGCTCTGTATTTTGTTTGGAACTACTTGCATCTTCTAAGAAGCTATGCAACGCTCCTGCCTGCTTTTGAAGCTGGGTTTGCTTCTCCAATCTCTTTTTTTTTATATTGACTACCAAATAGCCTTTTTTTTTCCGTCAGACATTCTAAAACAAAACAATCTATTTAAGGATCTGATACCGTAATACGACAAAGGCATGTTTCAAAGCTTAAAAATTGTCTCAACAGAGGGCGGGACCTAACCATAAAATTTACATTTAACAATAACGAATTTATTAGTCCATGTACAAGGTATTACTAGCGTAGAAAAAACTCAAGTACAAAGATTACAATACGAATCTAAAGCCTCTCTTACCTTTTAACAAAATGAAATCGCTATTTTCCACATCCACTACACTTGTAACTAATTCAAACTGTATCACTATCACAACCGGATGTTAATGCATAAATAAAGCATTGTTTTAAATCTGACTCTCTCTTATACATGAGTGGAAAAAGCTTGTTGATGCGATGCCGGCGCGGGTGCATCTCACAATTTACGTATAGAAATACCCAGAACTTCTGGGTATTTCTATTTTCTGGCAGAAGTCTGTCTGTTCCTGTTGTACTTGAATTTACTATTCATTTATTATCTAGATTCAAGTAATCGAAATATATTTTTGTGGGTTGTGTTTATTTTTTTGCGCTCTAGTAGTTCAGGCGGTTTTGCCGCCCCTAAATTTTGCCGCTGTAATCAGTTGCCTACCTTGCCTACCGACTAAAGCCGGCCCTGTCTAGGAGTTACTCTTAGTGGCAAAACCGTTAAATTGTGGTATCGCAATGAGAATATTAGATAAATTAGCATATTATCAGTCACCCAATTATTAATTTTAAACTGTGTTTTAATGACCAAGCCTAATCTAGAAAATTTTGTTCAAGCGAGAGATGAGTCGAGGTATTGTGGCTTAAAAGTTAATTCCAGCGTAAAGACCCTTGTCATAGGTTTGGATTAGCGGCGAGAGGGCTTACTGTGTAGCTGATTAAAATTTTAAATAATATTAAACTTCTTAAATCATTTTAAGAGCTTTCAAATATTTAATCTATTATTGAATATATATATATATATTATATATATATATATATATATATATATATATATATATATATATATATATATATATATATATATATATGTATATACATGTATATATATATATATATATATATATATATATATATAATGTAATTTATTGTGACCTAGGTCTACCTGCAAGTCATGAAATATTTTCTATAGCTACGTCAAGTTGTTTAAACAAATTTGTTTCAATATCCGTCTGACTGTTTATTTTTATATCTAATCTATAAGCTTATAAAATACTGTTATCATTTTCATTTATGTCATCATTGTTGTTTTAACATATGATCTTGAGAAATAATGTAGATATATTGAGATACTGGCTTTTCATCGGTAATATTTTTTTTGAAAACCGCCGTTAAAAATGGGAAATGAAATTAACTTCCACAAATTCAACACTTATGAGCTTTGTATCTAAACCCGTCGTTTGCAGTCGACAATGTTCAAAGTTGTTCATGTTTTACGTCATTAAACGCTGCGCTGTCAATGATTGATGAGTTTAACCCGCCGGACCGTAGTCGGCCCATTGGTCAGCATCTGCCCAAGACACCCGTCCATTTCATATTGGAAACACATTTAAATAATTAACGGCATAATTAATAGTAAACGTGTTGCTTGTTGCGTGAAATTTCATTATGGTGGAGATGTTTCAGAATGTTATTTATAGTACAGTAAAACAAGGTTAAAATAATGATGAGATAGGTATAGTTTAGATACAGCAATATTATGATTTTATTTTCTCTGGGGTATCAATTAAAGAGAAACCTCAAAAATAAAAATATCGATGATCTATATTCGCATCATATGCAATCTATATTGGAACCAGACAGCGAGAGTAAAAGTGGAGAACATGATTACGGAAGAGATAGAGATCCACCAGGGAGTACGTCAGGGCTGCATACTATCACCCCTTTTGTTTAATACCTATAGCGAGAGTGTATGTCAGGAAGCTCGGTCTGAGGTAGACGAAGGCATAACGGTAAACGATGAAACCCTGAATAATGTAAGATACACCGATGATACAGTTCTGCTAGCGGAGAGTTTAGAAGACCTACAACATCTTGTTGAGCGGTTAAATAACAGCTGCAACAAATTTGGTCTAAAGATAAATCTAAAGAAAACAAAATTTATGGTGATGGCAAAATCTCAAAATAACCAGGATCGTCTTCTGGTTAATAACATAAGTGTTGAGAAAGTCAATTGCTACAAATACTTGGGAACATGGCTGAACGAGGACACAGATCAGACAAAGGAGATTAAAACCCGAATAGAGATATCAAGATCAAGCTTTAATAGAATGAGAAAACTCTTTTGCAATCGAGATCTAAGCCTGGTACTGCGGTTACGAATGTTGCGTTGTTATGTCTTCTCAACGCTTCTTTATGGGGTGGAAGCATGGACTTTGAGGCAGAACAATACTAAAAGTATTCAAGCTTTTGAGATGTGGTGTTATCGGCGCATCCTGAAAGTGTCATGGATTGATAGGGTAACCAATGACGAGATTCTCCAAAGACTAAGCAAAGCCCTAGAACTAATGAACACTATTAAAAAAAGGAAGCTGGAATATTTGGGGTATGTGTTGAGGGGAGAAAGGTATTCACTGTTGCAGAATATTATGCAAGGCAAAATTAAAGGGAAGAGAAATGTTGGACGAAGAAGAATATCGTGGTTGCGTAACTTGCACGACTGGTTTGGCTGCAGCTCAATTGAACTGTTTAGAAGAGCAGTAAATAAAGTGAGAGTAGCTGGGATGATTTCTAATCTCCGATAGAGGTGGCACCCGAAAAAGCAGAAGAGGGGTATCACCAGTTTTGGACCTCGAAAAACTTGTACTTTTTTGTTTATAAACAATTGAAGTTTTCAAAACGCATTTTTAATGTTCCGTACGCAACATTTATAAGATTACTTCGGTGTCCGTCTGTCAGTCTGTCTGTCTGGCACAGCCGATTTTTCTCCGAAACTATTTGACATAGAAAGTTGAAATTTGGCACTAATATAGGAATTGATGGCCTCATTAGAGCCTTGTAGTTTTGAAAGTTAAATTTTTTACTTAAGGGATTAGTTTTTGGGGGGTGAAATCGGAAGTAAAAAAAAAAAAATTACCAGGGCATCGAGTGTGGTGGCAAATGAAAGCTTTTAAAAAGACAAGTTCAAAAATATATATAATGTAATACTTGTAAACGCTTCTTTCTGTATTATTTTTTAAAAAGTGCGAAAAATCGCTGTCCCAGCCCCTTATCACGAAAAGTACTGATCAAAAAATTTTGAGAAAAATTCTGGAATATTCAACACAACAATCACCGTACGAAACACTAATTGCGCAAGTCCCACTTACACTTGATCGTTTTTTGAGGTTAAAATGTGAATAACTCCGGTTATATCAGTCGGATCGAGAAAAACAAAAAATTAAACTCTTCGTAATGACATTTCCAATAAATCTTCGTTAGTTTTAAATCGCTCAAATGTGTACATAAGCTACAAAAATGAAAAAACAGCCGAAAATCTGTTTTTTTTTTCATTTTATTATACAGGTCGACTAAGTTAACCGATTGGCTTGAAACTTTCGGAAAATATTCCATTTGTTATAACAAATACCCTAAAATTTTGGTACAAAAATATTGAACCCAGTGGACACAATTGAATTTGTTATTTAAAATTTGAATTGCTCGCCATTTTATGCCATTTAGTTCAAAATGGATCTTTTTTTAAAAAAACTTAGGTCTCGTAGTCAATTTGACTTTTTTTTTTTACATTTGTTGATTAATCAAATAACGATTGACATTAAAAAAAAATTGTTAACGAAAATGAATTTTTTTTAATAAAGATCTCGCCATTCTCTACCAAAGGTAATAAAAAATTTTCAATTTTTTTTCAAAATGACCGACATTTGTTTTTATTTGATTAATAAACAAATGTAAAAAAAGGTTCAAATCATTCCACAAAAAATTTTTTGAATGGGATCGGAAAGCTGGCGCCAAGACCTAATTTTTTTTTAAAAAAGAACCATTTTGGACCAAATGGCAAAAAATGGCGGGCAATTCAAATTTTAAATAACAAATTCAATTGTGCCCACTGAGTTCAATGTCTTTGAACTAAAATTTCAGGGTATTTTTCTTAGCCGGTCTGTATAATAAAAAAAAACAGTTTTTTGTCGTTTTTTTTTTTAATTTTGTAGGTTCTGTACACATTTCAGTAACTTAAAACTAACGAGAATTTGTTGGAAATTTCATTACGAGTTTGATTTTTTTTTAATTTCGATCCGACACATATAACCGGAATTATTCGCACTTTATGCTCAAAAAAACGCGTTTTGAAAACCTCAGTCGTTTCTAAACAAAAGAGCACAAGTTTTTCGAGGTCCAAAAAATCATAATATTTTTGTATCAATTTCACATGCTTTTTAGACTGCACTATTATACTAAAACTGTTTAGGAGTTTGATAGGTAATTTCAGACAAGTGTTAATAAATTTATAAAATTCCGTTCCTAAATTCTTTCTTCTGTTAATGTTCAAAAGAAACATATACAGTCTGTCGAGTAAGAACGTGACCGCTCGTATTCTTGAAAAAATGTGTTTCGAGAACATTTTTGCCATCAATGTATTCTTTGGTGCGCTAACAACGGCGCAAGTAGGTTATCTAATCGCCTTCTGCATTAGTAATCGCCTGGCATCTTCGAGGCATGTTGTCGACGAGATTTTCTGCATTCTCTGCAAATTTTTCAAATCTCGCGAGACAACTGAGTCAAAGTCTTCAGAGTCTTTCCTCTGAGCTTTCTCTTTTCAAAGAACTTCATTTTTTCAACAGAGTTGGCGTCCAGCGATTGTGAGGGCCACTCTAGTATCTTATCGTCGGTCCAAGCCGATTCGCGACGTGTTTTTCGCTCAACAAAGGTTTCTTCAATGGGCTTCAGAATTTGACATCAAGAGCACGAAAATGTTGTCGAATGGACTCATGGGACATATTTAAACCCAATTTTCTTAATTTTGCCGCTCACTGACGCAGCGTCGATTTCTGGTCCCGTGAAAACAAAGACACGATTCGCATTTCGACTTTCAGAATGACTTCGCCTACCGAGACACGTTTTGGCAAGTTGTCGACATTTTTTATCGTTAAAATGATTTACCCACTTCTTCACAAACGATACCGACTTTTTAATATATCTAGCGCCCGTGGAATCTATCATTTTAGGCCCCTTTGGATGGGAACAAAGAAAGACGCGCAAACAAGTGATTCATTTTGGATTTTATACGATTTCGACGAAAGTTCGGAATCGACTACTTTTACTAAAATGCGTCATAGACAAAGGTTCTCTCTACCGATTTTCGTTGAATCGCAATCGAATTTACCAAAAATTAATTATCGCGGACACGTTCTTACTCGACAGACTGTACTGGGTAACGAGTTAAAGAAATATGCAAATTATTGCACAAGGACCACCAAAGCATACTTTAGTGTCTTTCTTAAACACTAAGAATTAGTATATCAAGTCTCAGTTACATTTTTTCTGGTTCATTGAGCATTCCCAGTTCAGCAAATATATATTTCTTTTAGATTTCCACGCCTTAATGAAGTGTCGGGGAATGCACCTGGGAATATAACTTCCTGCAACTGCCTTGGCGAAGCTGAATAAAATTTTGTGGTCGAAAAGTTATTTTATACTCAGATTTATTAAGGCTGAATTTTGAACTTTAAGATATTATACCGGGTGTGTTACAAATAACAGTGTATCAATATTTTTTTACCGAATTTTGAAAAATATTTTTTAATATTTACATTCAAACCTTGTGTATTAGCGTCCACTACTATGGCTGCCGTAAGCAAAAACACGAAATGCTCTAGCTATGCTACACATCTTTGGAATAACGTAATTGAAGATTATGGAGAATCTCCAGTGGATGCTTCAAATATATCGAAAACATTAAACTGTGTTGGGCATGGCAGATTTTAGACTAGGATGCTGTTTTATAATATCTTTGAAATGTATTGTTTAGTCATGGAGAGCGCCCCTTACAAGTGACAGTTGATAGAGTTCGTTCCTATATCCACACTATCAACACCGGCATATTTCAGAGATCCATACTGCTTCTTAATAGCTTCTTATTTTTTACTTACTGCTGGAAAAGTCCTAAAATCCAATGTATGGATTTTCCTTGCTGATGATGGCAAATTTGTTTCGTTATTCACCTTGAACGCTCTGTCACCAGCTGTATAAGCAAATATTTGCAGGCAGCAGGAAGTCATAAAACTTAATAAAAACCTAGGGGAAATTCCACCCTTCAAAAACCCGTGCAGCATTTTTTTAAATTTAAGTTACATAACCTGATATAGTTATGTCGGGATGTTTTGTTTCATTAACATCGTGACGTGTTGCAACGTTAACCTTGCAGTAAACATGTTTCGGCATAATCATGTTACAAATATAGCAAAGAAACATACCCTGAAATATATCTATAGCTACAAAAAGACAAAAACGTGGAACAAAACGTCGACGTAAAACAAAGCCGGCTGGCTACAGCTGGATTGTGAAAATATGCCTTCTCGAGTTTCTCAGAGATCCCGCGCATATTTTTCCTCATTATTGTTACATATAATACAATTTTTACTTGCGTGGCATCTCTGAGAAACTCGACGAGGTATATTTTCACGTGCCGGAGGTAACCAATCGGATTCGTTTTCTGGCAATGTTTTGTTCCATGTGTTTGTCCTTTTGTAGCGGTAGCTATATTTTCTATGCCTGAACTAAACTTTATTTTGATTTCTTGAAACAATGAAGGAAAATTGGTGACTTGAGTCTAATCTACAACTAGTATTATTATAAAAGTGCTTCAGACCTTTTAACGTAATAAATCCTGATGTTATTTGTGTTCCTGTTTTAATTTTTATTATGGGTTGGTCGTATAGTGTTTTGACAGCTTTAGTTAATTCTATGTTAATATTAGTACTTTCTAATCATTGCCATAATTTCTGCAGAGGAACACTGTCATATGCTTTTCTCAAGTCAACGAACAATAAGTGGACTTCTTGGTTTAGTACCTTCTTTTTTCTATTAGTTGAGTTACGGAGAAAATGTGGTCTATTGTGGATCGTCCCGTGCGAAAGCCTGCTTGTTCTTCTGCTTCGAAATCTTGATATTCCTTCTCCATTTTGTTCTTTAAAATTTTCCCTATATTCTACCCATGGATGCCATAACTGCTATTCCTTTGTAATTATCGCAATTATTTTTGTCCCCTTTCTTGTGTATAGTGGTTAGGTATGATACTTTCCATTCCTTCGGGATTTCGTATATACTTATACATTTTTGAAATAGTTGTCTAAGGTGTTCGTATAACTTGTCTTTTCCATATTTGAACAATTCTCTCAGGATGTCCTTAGGTCCGGGTTCAAAGTATTTCTTTAGATACCTAAAGTGTCTTCCAACTTATTAGTGACTATTTATAAAATGTAGGCATCTGCAAGAATATTTGTATCCTCAGAAATTTTAAATGATAGAACTAAACATAAATTAAAAAATTCATAAAACTAAACCTTTATCACACACTACTTCTAAAGTTGTTAGAATGCATTGTGATATTTATCGTGCTTGATTTGCCGTAGTACTACGCTGCTTTTTGAGATGTGGCTTTCGCATTTGCACATTGTCACCGTAAATCCACCGTTAGTTTCTTTCAACCATAAACTGCTTTCTACGTCGAATATCCTACCGATTAGAGGCAGTGAGGGGCTTACACCGCGCAAGATTTGGCACTACAAATCTGCTAAATGGAACTCATGGAATATTTTCGAACTTGCCCTGGGTTGGATGTTTGTTTTAGATCCGATTACACATCTGATTGCTCTAAGGATATTTTCGATGTCATTTTGGCTGGTATGGAAGCTTACATCCCTTCTCGAAGAAATGCCATTCCAATGCAAGCCTTGGTTAGACCGAAAGCGAAGACGCTGTTACTTCTAAAAATCTTGCCTACCGATAATAGCGTAAAAACCCTTACGTCATAAATTGTAATATTTTTCTTCGCGCCCGGAACAGATGCAAAGATATTATCATAGAAAGTAAGGAGGCACACAACCAACGAATTAAAAACAAACTTCTTGCCTGTCTCAACAATTCCAGGTTCTTTTGGTCCGTCACTAAGGCCATTAGTCAAAATTTCACCAAATCCATTACACCACTGCTCACACGACTAGATAATACTAATGTAACAACACCTGTTGAGAAAACTAACTTTTTGGATGAACACTTTCCTTCATATTCTACTGTCGATTTCCAAGAAAAAACATCACACACTGTTTGCATAGTGCAGTCAAGGATGTCCAATATTGTCTTCAGACAGTGTATCATTAAATGTATTTTAATGAAGCTATACACCATTTTAAAAATGGGCAAGCGATAACTACAGTTTTCTGTAGACTTTTCAACCTATCCTACAGAACGAGAATATTTCCTTCCTGTTGGAAATGAGCTACAGTTCGGCCGATACCCAAAAAACTACCGACATGCTTGAATAATATCGAATGTTATGGAATGGGGTATCAATCAGCATTAATATGGCTTTCGTAAGCAAAGATCAACAGGAGATCTTCTAACTTATGTAACACATGTTTATAACAACGTAATGGAACATTTTGGAGATTCGAGCGGTTTCACATGATCTATCCAAGGCATTTGACCGTGTCTGGCATGACAGATTGTTGGCTAAGTTACGATCTTATGGTATGACTAAAAGGCATTTGACCGTGTCTGGCATGACAGATTGTTGGCTAAGTTACGATCTTATGGTATGACTAAAAGGTTTCACTATCAGCGTCGTGTGCCCCAAGGCTCCATACTGTCTCTTAGCCTCTTTCTCATTTACATTAATGGTCTGCTGAAAGGAATGTAAATCCAATTTACAGCTTTGCAGATGACAATACGCTTACTTCTTCATTTACTTTAAACATTCGAACATCGCCTACTCATACAAATATCCATAGACAGCAGGAAATTGTTCAAGTTAACAAAGACCTAGAAGAAATTCTATCTTGGGGTGACAGTACTCAAATGGAATTTAACGCTACAAAAACCCAGGCGGCAGTTTTTTTCTAAAAAAGTTAACGTTGCGAAACCCGACATTGTCGGGGCACTCCACTTCTCTAGCATCGTCACTCAAGTTGCTGGGTATTAACTTGGGGCAGCTATGACTTGTCACGAACTGCAGAGCTTTACACTGCACAACAACTGTTAATTCTGTACAAAGCTCAAAGTCTAACGATGGAATACTGCTTCCATGTTTGGGGCTCTGGTTCTTGATACCTTGGAACATCAAAGAACGGTTGGCGGCTTGAGTCTATTCTACAAGTATTTTCAGAGAAAATGTTCGATGCTTAATTCCTCCCAGAGCGGTGCATGCTATTATTATCCTTCGCGCTAATACATCACATCCGTATAACAGTCTTTTATATGGAGAACATCATCCTTTTGGAATGATTTGCCCACCGAGTACAACTTACAGCAATTCAGTACCAAGGTGAATCGCTTTTTCCACACACGCGTCACTACGGTAGCGTTTTAGGGATTTCTCTGCTGCATGTCTGCTATACCCATAAAAAAAAAGATTATTTACTGAACTTTGTCACTAACTTTGATTAGTGAACTGAGACGGTGCAACGGAATGTTATTGAAAATTCTTTCATTGTATTTTTAATTTTATTTGAAGCACCAAAAAAAAAACAATGTGCCTAATAAAACCCTTTGTTCTTTAAACCTGACGACGCCCAAGAGACGTTTCTTATTTAATCTCTTTTTACGCTAATGCTGGTGTTTTGACAGATCGTGACAATATTATCGCTTTTAACAAGCACAACTAGCCGGGAATTCTAGTACTTGATTTCAATCGACTACACTGTTACGGGTTTTGAGAAATAGTCTCAACTCTTATTTGATATTCCATGGATATAAATAAACATGCAAATAATGTTCTGTATATTCAGAGGTGATATCTACAATATTAGAGAAGTGGTTGGATATATATTGTCAGATACGTCCCTGTCTAGATTCTTGGAGTTGAGGAATATGAAGTTTATATTATTTTTTTCATTAATTTCAACTTCATTAAGTGCAATTGTATAATTGAGGTGTCCGTTATTTTGTGACAGTACATTTTAAATTTCTAAATGAAATAAAATGAATTATTTTGTTATTTGTCACTCATTTTTTATTTATCTGCTACTGCAGTTTCGTGGTTTATTTACGATTTATAACAATGTTGTTATAAATCGTAAATAAACCACCTTAGTTTATAGTATTACGTTTGACAATGTAGAAAACCTACGAAACTGGAGTAGCAGATAAATAAAAAAATAAGTGACAAATAACAAAATAATTCGTTTCATTTTATTTAGAAATTCATTAAATGCTAACTTTTTTATTAATTTCTTATCATATTGTACATATTGTATCAAATACTGAATTGCAATGTTTGAATTACGGTATTTTTTTATTGCGAGAGAGTTAAATTCATTGTTTACTTTAGAAAAACTTAGTGCGTATATTTCTTGAATATATATATATATATATATATATATATATATATATATATATATATATATATATATATATATATATATATATATATATATATATAATTTCCGGTCTTTAAACATTCATAAATCAAAAATAAAAATCTATAAACTTATACTTATACTCTGGTAATTTTGGAAATATACCAGAGTCTGTCAGTAAATTGCCTATAGCTTAAATATGTTTATTTCGACTGATTATAATCGTTTAGAAGACTCTAAAAATGTATTCAACTGTATTGATTTGATGTGGTTTGTTAGAAGAATATTCTAGAACTTGATAAAAATCATATATTTCCACTAATTGGCAAAATTGTATGGTGTTTCTACCTTTTGTTGAAATTAGCTCACATGTCTAATGCCCACTGACAGTTTTTTGAGAATTTAAAAAAACAACCATTGATTTAGGTTACATGGAGCCCTTATGATAGCTGATTTGGCACATCGACTTTAGACCTATAGATCCTCATAATAAAATTTGTTTAAAGTTATTAAAAAATATTATAAATTTAGGGCCAGCAAGTTAAGGTGATTTTAAAGTTGTCATTCAATTTGTATTACAATATGAAGCTTTCGTGGACAAATTAGCACAAATACCTACTCAAAATATAACTTGCAAAGTAAAGGTAGTAAAATAAAGTCATTCTATCCATTTCTGTCATTTAGTATGACTAGATTATGATGCTTATGTCAAAAATATACAATAGGCCCATAGTAAGATATGACTTCTATATAATATACAAGACTTCAGAGAATAGTAGAAAATTCTGCTCCTTCGAAAATAAGTTTTTGAAAGAAATCCGTAGACCTAATTCAGAAGAAGATTCAGATCCAAGATTTAACATAACAGTTTACCAGTCGAATTACAAGAGTCAAAGAATCAGCTCTATAAGAGGGCAAGAGAGCTTTAGAGCATATATTTTTCTTCAGTACAGTTTTAAGTATTTTTGAGTTTGTTTTGAAGTTGCAACCTTAGCCGTGCCGATAAACAGTAATTTTGTGAAATGTGTCTATAAGTAGATATACAGAGAGGACTATATTTTACCTAAATACCACGTATTTTCTGACATGTTGATTCTAATGGGTAGCATAGAATGGCTCTCAGTTGGCGGAAATGTCATAACTCATTTTGTGTTCCGTTAAACATTTTGCGAATATAGTTGAAAGTACTTTCGAGTTTATCTTCCTTCTACAACCGTAGCTTTGCAGATAAGCGATAATACCTCCAAATATATCCAACAATGCAGTAGCAGAGAAAAAACATATTACTCTCCATATAATTAACTTGGCTCGTTTTTTGGAATTTGATTTTCTTAAAAATCTAATGAGGTTATTCATCTTCGAACAGAAATCATTAAAAGTTAACCCAACCATAGTGTCCACCATACTAAATTTATACAAATGATTATGTTAAAAGCGTCCCTAGAAAAGTGTTTGTTGAAATCGAATTATTACACTATTACTTCACCGTATTGAATCCTGCATGTTAAAATTATAAAAATAAATTACTTCCTCTTCTACCCTTATGAGGCGAATCGCCTGTTAAATCTGGTTACTTTTTTTCTGATGTCTGTCTCGCCATTTCTTGGGGTGTTTTACCGGTGTTTTACTACCCTCTAGTTTTCCGTTGCGAGCTAACTTCGCTATCCTAGTGTCCGCCATTCGAGTTACATGTTTATTTCAACCACTTGCTCTCACGCATCGCATCACGCCCCTAACTTTCCATTTCTCTCTTATGGGGGGTGTTTCTTTGTCTATCCCACATTTTGTATCCTGCGATTGTTTCTGAGAGTCTTCATTTCTGTTGTTCTTAATTGCCTTGTTATCACGATGTTATCTGCTCTAGTCTCAGCTTCATAACTTATCACCAGTCTGACGTAGGTTTTGTGTATTCTGGATTTACAGTCGATGGTTAGATATCCCGAGTGAATGGCTGCTTTGTTGATTTGTGTAGATATTCTTGTGCCAAGATAATCCAACTCCATCACTTGCCCAATTGAGCTGTTATTGATTACCAATTGCATTGTTACGTTTTCTCTTCCATTGCTTTAGTTTTTGTGGTGGAAATTTTCATATTGTAATTTTTTGCAGTGATCTTAAATGTATGAAGTACACCATCCACGGAACACTAGATACTTATATACTGATTACCAAAACTATATCCCAAGCCACGTGCTTTCACAGCGTTTATGATCTTATTAATGATAACATTAAATAATAGTGGGCTGAGACTATCTCTCTCTTTGGCGAATTTCCGTTTGCGATTTATTTTTGGATTTTTGTCTACTCTTCTTTTGGTTATTCTTCAGAGCTATAATTTTTTGATGTATTCTCTAGGTACATCTTTCCCTTCCAAATGCTTCAGTGATATCTATAAAATAGATGAATGCTGGTGTGTTGTATTCTATAGCCTTTTCCAAAATATGTCGTAAGATAAAAATAGCATCTATAGTAGCTGCGAAAACCTTGTTGTTCCTCTCTAATGGTTATGAAATTAGATATTTCTGTTGTTAGTATACTTGTGAGAAGCTTCACTATGGAGCTTAACAGTGTCATACCATTTTTTGTCTCCTTTTTTAAACAGTGGGTTAGTGATACTTTTCTTCCATTGGACCGGTGTTTTTCCCTGGATTATTATTTTCCTGAACGATTTGGTTATTTCTTGCATAGAACTGGCCGGTCATTTTTGATGAGTTCATTACTTATTTCGTCCTCATTGGGACTGACTTGATCTTCCGTTATCCTTTCCTCATCCTGTTCTCTAACGGGCTCCTCGTTTTTATCACTTTCGGTATTGTCGTTGTTATACAATTATTCGAAGTATTATATCAACGTTTTTTCACTAATCGTCTTTACTTCTACATCCGCGTTTGTTGTTTCCCTCAAAACCCTCAGCATTTTCCGAGCACGTTTTTGATATCCGTACATAACATGCTTCATATCTGTACTAAATTTCTGCCATTACTCGTTTTTATTTCACAAATTCTGTTGTTTACCTGATTTCGGACTAATTTTCATAGGCTTCGTCTGTTTTTTTGGTTTTTGGATTTTAGGAAAGCTATTTTTTCTCTTTCGTGATCTTCTTGCCTTTTGGAGTAAACTATGGCTTAGTGTTTCGTTTTGCGTTGAGATTTACCATTCCTTTTCCAATCGCTTTCCTTTCCTGCTTTATATATGTTGTTTTAAGCGTGCTTTAGCTTGAGTCAGCGCTGTCTTCTGCTTCATTTGAGTTATTGGTGATATGTTGTTGTAAGCAGTACACATATAGTCATTTTGTGCGTGGTTCAGCTCGTAATTCGACGTTGTACTTTTACACATATTGTGGGAGTAACTTCTTCGTAGGTGATATTCGTAATTTACAAAGCACTAGATTATGATTTGAGCCTATATTCGCCAATGTCAGGCATCTTACATCTAGGATTGTTTTAGGATGTATGGTTCTGTTACTGATTATATAGGCAATACCCGAGTTGTTTTTTCGGTTACCTGAAAACGTATATTTGTGTTGCCATTTGTGCATAAAACACGTGTGGTTGATTCTCATTTCATTTAGAGCACAGAACTCAGTTCATATCTCCCTTGGGGGATTTGGGGCTTCTTCGTTGAACGCCTGTCTAATTCCTTTTACTAGTTCGTTGCCAACTCTAGTATTTAAGTCGCCCAAAAGAATCAATCCTTCGTTGTCTGGAATCTTGTCTAGTTGGAGTTGTAATTGTTCATAGAACTCGATGGCATTTTGTTCTGTCTTGCTGGCATCTATGACGTATATTGATATTAGATACATTGGTTTGTTGCTAAGAATAAAGTTTACTGTCAGTATGTAGTCGTTTAGATATTCTATAGATTCAATATTTCGTTCATATTCGTCACTAATGAGAAGCTCTACCCCTGAACCTGCACCTTCTATTTATTCAATGCCGCTGTATTGGATGACCGTAAAGTGAAATTGCGTAAGAGAGCTGACACCCTAAGGATATCAAAAGAACTTGTTGGTCATATTTTGCATGAACATTTGGGCTTGAGAAAGCTCTGTTCGAAATGAGTACCGTGTTTGTTCACAGTGGACCTGTTTAAGCGCAATAAAAAGGATTTTTTCATGCTATATGTGACAATGGATGAAACATGGATCCACCACTACACACCGAAATCAAATCGGCAGTCAGCTGAGTGAGCAGTAGCTGGTGAAAGCTGCCCGAAGCGACCAAAGACACAACAGTCTGCTGGGAAGGTTTTGTCCTCTGTATTTTGGGATGCGCATGGAATAATTTTCATCGACTGTGCTGAAATGGGAAAACTATCAATAGCGAATATTATATAAAGTTATTGGTGCGTCTGAAGGCGGAAATCGCAAAGAAACGGCCCCAAATGATCAAGACAATCCACTTTGCCACAAGTCAATGGTTATGATGGTAAAATTGCATGAACTGAAGTTCTAATTGCTTCCTCAACCACCGTATTCTCCAGATTTGGATCCCAACGACATTTATCTATTCGCAGACCTCAAAAAATGCTCGCGGGAAGAAATTTGGCTCCAATGAAGAAGTTAGCGCCAACACTCAGTCTTATTTTGAAGGCAAAGGCAGATTCTTCTACAAGAAAGGTATAGAAATGTTAGAAAAGCGTTGGACTCATTGTATCGCTTTTGAAGGGGACTATATTGATGAATAAAGTCGAATTTTGCAAAAAATGTATTTTAAGTAGCTAGACCAAAAACCACGTGCCAAGCCTATGTGTTAATAATTGTTTAGGTCGCAATTCAAAATTCGCCGAAAATTATAGATTTTCGCAAGTAATTTAATTCTAAAATTAGATCAAATACATGAAACTCATAAAGTGTTGTTAAACTAACAACTGAACTATTGATTTTCATCAGTGTTTAATTACATTATCAAGTGTAACAATTATTCTAACAATTTAATATGGGGTAAACTGGGTTCGAAAAACATAAATTACGAATAATGTGATTACCGTGCTTTACAACAGAATTTGGGACCTTCAAGTTACGCAAGGAATGTAGGCAAATCATTTCTCCGTGTCATGTCCTTGGTTAAATTTAATAATTAATGATGGGGTATCGGATTGAATTCTTGTTCTTTTCAACAATAGAAATATATTTGTTATCGTTTAATGGTTCTACTGATAAAGAAAGATATTTCCTTTGTGTGTAGGAAATTCAGTTATAAAAGAAAAAAAATTGTACTAATATGAACTAGTATAATCACTTTGCTTTTGTGATGTTTAAGTTTATTTGTATTTTTATTAATTTTAAACATTTTGTAAGATGGATTATTAAAATTAATATTATTTTGTAATATTTTTTCGTACTTTCAATGAAATTTGCATCGATTTTAGAAAAAAAAACTAAATTTTGATGTTCGCTTTTCATATTTTAATAAATTGTGTAGAAATCAGTTTGGTTTTCTACTATATTAAATTATGAACCGACATTAATTCGTTTAATACTTTAGGCAGGCTTTACGAATATTTCCTGAAGAAAAAATTGAAATACAGAAGGATATAGGAGTGTAGAAGAGGAGATGTTATAGGTAGGAAGGGTGGATTTGAAAGAGAACGAGATTTTGTTAGTGACAGGGACTAAAAATCGAGAACATCGATTAGTCTATCGGAGCTTCCAAATTAAGACAAATTTCTTTCAAGTAGCCAATTTAACAGTTTTGTAGATGCTAATGTGTGGTACTATTAAATAAAATAAAAATTCGTAGTATCGTAGGCACATAATGTCGTTTTTTTTGCTCTATTAAAAAAAAAGAAGTTGCCCACTTTTGTAATTAATTATCTAATCTTAGTATCAAATCCAGTATATAGTATGTTGTATACGATATATTAAGTTTGGGTTACCAATTTGTAAGACACTTGATGTTGATTTACGGTGATAAGGAGTCTCCAAGTCAAAAATCACGATCAAAAATCCGTGTTGGTACATCGACAAGCTAAGTTCATAACTAAATGCAAAGGATTTAATTGCACGGCTCTCTTCCTTGGTCGTATTTGAATGCTTACAATTAAAAACCAGGTATAGCGGATATTAAAGTTTCCTAAGCTAGCAATTTCGGCACTTGGA
>CM032454.1:42030435-42059315 GCA_019049505.1 Pachyrhynchus sulphureomaculatus | reverse complement strand
CTATTTTTGGGTTACAGTAACCGAGTAAAATTTAACGCTGCGAAAACCCAGGCGACAGTTTTTTCTAAAAAAGTTAACGTTGCTGAATCCGACATTGTTACGTCGGGGCACTCAATTCCTCTAGCGTCGTGACTCAATTTCCTGGGTGTTAACTTGGGAGCAATTATGTCGTGGCGTGAACATATTGCAAGCATAGCAAAGAGAGCTTTTTAAAAGCTGGAAATATTATTTCGGGCTAGAAAACTTTGCACTCCCAAGTTGTCCAATTCTGCTCCCAAACATACACTGCATTTGTTGGAGAATTCACCAGTAAGCTAAATTCCTTGGAACATCAAAGAACGGTTGGTGACTTGAATCTATTCTACAAGTATTTTCATGGAAATTGTTCAATGGATGTAGCCCGCTTAATTCCTCCCAGAGCGGAGCATGCTAGGAATACATGTCGCCCTAATAATTCACATCCATAGAAGTTCAGCGTGCCACTCCTCGTAAAACCCTTTTCAAGCAGTCTTTTATATGAGGAACCTCATCCCTATGGAATGATTTGGCCGGAACTTTGTTTCCTACCGAGTACAATTTACAGCGGGTCAAGACCAACGTAAATCGTGTTTTCCGGACACGCGTCGCCCCTGTAGCACTTTAGGAATTTCTCTACAGCACGTAGTCTATGCCCATAAAAAACAAAGCATGTTTTTCAAACTGGTTGTCCTTTTTGCTCTGCTAATTCAAATCAAATCGTTTTTTTGTTAATTTTTAAACTACATGAAATACCAGTTACAGTTAAGGTAGGGAAAATTATCTACAATAATATCTACTATATTTCTGCTTTGTAGCAATGTTTTTTTTCTAAATTATGTTAATTTTTTTGAACATTCGTCGTTAATCGAAGCTTCTACTAAAACTCCGCTTCATTTTGTTTTTCAGGTAATATAAACAAAGTTAGATATAGGCTAGCAAGTAAGAACGTGACCGCTCGTGTTCCTGAAGAAATGTGTTTCGAGAACATTTTTTGCCATCAATGTATTCTTTGGTGTACTAACAACGGCACAGTTACCTTAGTAAGTTTTCTGCATACTCTGCAAATTTTTCTAATCTCTGACTGAGTCAAAGTCCCCAGAGTCTTTCCTGTGCTTTCTCTTTACAAGGAACCAAACGTTTTCAATAGGGTTGGCGTCTAACGATTGTGAGGGCCACTCTAGTATCTTACCGTGGGTCCAAGCGAGCCGCTTTGCGACTTGATTTTCACCCAGCAAAGGTTTCTTCAACGTGCTTCCGAATTTCACATCGTGAGCACAAAGATGTTGCCAAATGGTCTCATGGGACACATTCAATTACATCTCAGTATTTGCAAAATAAAATAACTAAACATATAATCCTAATAAAGTTTTATTGACGTACTTAAAGGTATTTAAATACGTCAAGTAATAAAATAAAGATTTAACTGTGTCAAATAATAAATCCCCGCATTCTATAAGCCCTCTAAAAAATATTATCTATGTGGACATTGAACACTAATATTAGTAATTGGTTAAGTGCAAATATACTTGCCCAATTACTGTTCGGTACTGTGATTACTTTTAAAATAACAGTTAACTACCTAATAGCCAATAAATGAATCTAGCCCAATCTAGAATCTAGTAGTAAAAGTTTAAAACAAATATTTACTACCTAAATATATGTTTAATTATAAATAAATAAGATTAAATTATTTTATCTTGTCTGCCACATAGTTTTTGTTTATACCAGAAAAATTATCAAACATAATACACTCGTGACAATTATCGCTCAATCTACACTTTATGGAGAATATTCCAGAATTTCTTCAAAATGTTTTGATCAGTATTTTTCGAGATAACGAGGGAGGACATCAGTTTTGGCAATTTATAAAAAAAAAAAGCGCTCGCAAGTATTACATTGTATACAGTCAGTCCAAAAAGTCTCCATACACCGTCTGTTATCCATACTATTTTTCTGTTATGTTTAACTAATTAATTGGAACTATGAGAAAACATGTTTAAATTAATATCTGAAACTTAATCAACGAGGATTAGTATTAAAAACAACTACGGAACATTTTATTTAAAAGTTATATCATTGTTATAAAAATGTAAACAAAATTAATGTCAAAAAAATCTTCATACACTTACCAATTACCAATAATAGTTTGATGGAGTTTATCGGAAAATAACAACTTCGTTTAAACTAATATTTAGTGGGTCCGCCGTTGGCCTTGATAATCTCCTGTGACCTTTTTATCACGCTTGCAACCAGCTTTCTAGTAACTTTTGCTGGCATGTTTTTTTTCCATTCGTTCAATATTCTGTTTTTTAATTCGTCTCTATTTGAAACATTGTGTTTGCGAATGCGCCGTTTAAGTTTCTCCCATAAATGCTCGATGGGGTTAACATCGGGTGATTGCGGAGGTGTATGAAGCTGCTGTTGTACATTATAGATCATCCATTCTCGCACCAAGTTTGCGGTATGTTTCGTATCATGGCCCTGATTTTTCGAGTGCTAATTTTTGGACACTTTTTCTTAAAATATCTCTCAAAATGTTCAAATGAACATACTGATCCATGGTACCATTAATAAAATATAAATTTCCAATAGCTCCAGCGGACATGCATCCCCAAAGCGGAACACTGCCACCCCCTTGTCTCACCGCGGAATAAATGTTTTTAATATCGAATGCGGTATTCTGCTTTCTTCAAACTTTAAATCTGCCATCAGACCCAAAAAAGGTTAAATTTAATTTCATCAATAAAGATTATGGATTCCCAAAATTCAGGAGGTTTAGTACCGTATTCCCTAACAAAAACTAACCGCCTTTTGCGATTAGCTTCTGAAATTAACGGCTTCTTCCTGGCTGCGCACCCTTTATAGCCTGCCCTGTGTAAACAATTTCTCACTGTTTGTGAACAATTATTTTCGAAAATAGTTCCCGTACTTGTCCTTTTAATTTTGGTGCACTTTTCTTGGGATCTATAATTATTGGTCTAACAATACTGACCTCTTGACGTGGAGTCAGTTTCCTGGGACGATCGAAGCTTAGTCAAATTTTATAGGAATCAGTTGATTTATACTGGTTTACAACGTACTGAACAGTAGCATGCGACTTTTTAGCAATTCTTCCTATATTTCTGTACGATTTTCCATCTTTCCACAAATCAGTTATGATCTTTCGAACGTGCAATGGAATTTCACAATTTCTCTCGCTCATTTTTAACATTTCTTTGAAAACTCATTTAAAAAACACTCAAAGTTACTAGCAACTACTGACAGATTGTAAAGTATGATCGAAAATTATTCATTTGTTTTCAGTTTAGGGAGCTTGATGAAAGGGGCTGACTATAAAGTGCTTTTTCAATGCAGTTCTTGAGTGTATGGAGACTTTTTTAACATTAGTTTTGTTTAAATATTTATAACAGTGATGTAACTTCTAATTAAAATGTTTCGTAGTTGTTTTTAATACCAATACTCGTTGGTTAAGTTTTAAATATTAATTTTAAACATGTTTTCTCATAGTTCCAATTAATTAGTTAAACATAATAGAAAAGTAGTATAAAAAGCAGGTGGTGTATGGAGACTTTTTGGACTGACTGTATATTTTGAAGTCGTATTTTCACAAACTTTCATTTGTCACCTCACTCGAGGATCTAGTATTTTTTTTTTCATTTCCGTTTTCACCTCCCATATACGAGGCTGGTTCGAAAAGTCCGTGCAAAAATAAAAACTACTTATGTGTTTGGGGTAAACCTTTTTTATTTTTCGACATAGTCTCCTTTTAGGCTTATACACTTCGTCCAACGATGTTCTAGTTTGTTGATCGATCCCTTCCGAATAATAGGTTTTGTCCAAGTCTGCAAAATATCCATTAGTGTCTACAATCACCTCCTCGTTTGAATAAAATCTTTGTCCCGCCAGCCATTTCTTCAAACTGGGGAACAAATAGTAGTCCAAGGGAGCCAAGTCTGGAGAATAGGGGGGATGTGAAACGAGTTGGAATCCTATTTCCATTAATTTTGCGACCACAACTGCTGAGGTGTGTGCTGGTGCGTTGTCGTGATGGAAAAGGACTTTCTTGTGGGCCAATCGCGGGCGTTTTTCTTGCAGCTCGGTTTTCAAACGGTCCAATAACGATGAATAATATTCACCTGTAATAGTTTTACCCTTTTCCAGATAGTCGATGAGGATTATCCCTTGCGAATCCCAAAAGACAGTCGCCATAACCTTTCTGGCCGAAGGAACGGTCTTCGCCTTTTTTGGTGCAGATTCCCCCTTAGTAACCCACTGTTTAGATTGTTGTTTGGTCTCAAGAGTATAGTAATGTATCCATGTTTCATCCACAGTGACGAAACGACGCTTAAAGTCCTCCGGATTCTTCTGGAACAGCTGCAAACCATCCTTGCAACACTTCACACGATTCCGTTTTTGGTCAAGCGTGAGCAATCGCGGCACCCATCTTGCGGATAGCTTTCTCATGTCCAAATGTTTATGCAAAATATTATGTACCCGTTCAGTCGAGATGCCCACAGCACTAGCAATTTCACGCACCTTAACTCTTCTGTCATCCATCACCATAACATGGATTTGATCAATGATTTCTGGAGTCGTAACCTCCCACAGGCCGTCCAGAACGTTCAGCGTCACTTGTGCCCATATGGCCAGTCCAAAAATTTTGAAACCACTTATCTAATCGAAGGTGCAGAGTCACCATAATGTTTATCAAGCTTCTCTTTAGTCTCCTGAGGCGTTTTGCCTTTCATAAAGTAATGTTTAATCACCACACGAAATTCTTTTTCGTCCATTTCTTGAAAATCACTCGACTTCCTTGATTCACATGAATGCCAAACACAAAGAAATAGACCAATATGGCTGAAACTTGGTGTGCGTTCATTCAAGAGATGCTACTAACTAAACATAACCTCGATACGCGCCGTTGGTGTCATCTCTCGGACTTTGCACGGACTTTTCAAACCAGCCTCGTACTAGATAAATTCTCAAACGTAATGCACTATGATAATTTTTGTTCAATCTACACTTTATGAAAAATATTTCAAAATTTTTTCAAAATTTCTCGATTAGTACTTTTCGAGATAAGGTGAGGAAAACAATGCAAAGAAAAGTGTGTGCAAGTATTACATCATATATATTTTTGAACTTTTCACAAGCTCTCATTTGATACCCCACACGATGAAAAAATTGTTTTCACTTTCCCCCATAAGTTAACCTCTTAAGTCAAAATTTAACTTTTAAAATTACACGGCTCTGATTTAGCCATCAGTTCCTATATTTGTACCAAATTTTAACTTTATATGTCAAATAGTTTCGGTCAAAAACGGGTGTGACAGACAGACACCGAAGTGATCCATACGAAAGACCAAAATAACGGAGGGGTCTTTCACTCGTGTTTTCTTAAAAAACGCCCACCAATATTATAATTGTTTCTTATTTTATTACTAACCATTCCCGCGGCTCTGCTCGCGTGGACGTGATTCACTATTATCGTCACTGCTCATTTCTTATATTACCTAACGTAATAAAACATATCCTATAGCCTGGCCAGAGAACGTATGTTTGAATTTAAAAAAAAACACACTAAATGGGATAAGTGGTTCTCTAGTCATAAGCGCACTAACGAACAGACAGACAGACAGAGACGATACGTTTTATATTTATTATATAGATTATTATTATTATGATATAACTTGGCCAGAGAACATAAGTATGAATTTAAAAAAAACTAACACGTAAATAGGAAAGTGGTTCTCGAGTGATAAGCACGCTAACGGACAGACAGACAGACAGAGAGACTTTGCATTTTATATATATTATATTCTTTGCTGCATGATTTTGTGCCATATTTAATGGTTTAGGCAGTATATTGTAAGAGAACTCGTTAGGGGTAAACTTTTTTCCGACTTAATTAACTGTTATCGTCACTGCTTATTCCTTATGTTACCTAACGTAATAAAAATATATCCTATAACCTGGTCAGAGAACATACGTATGTTTTTAACAAAAAAAAACGTAAATCGGATAAGTGGTTCTCGAGTGAAAAGCGCACTAACGGACAGACAGACAGACAGAGAGACGTTGCATTTTATATATATTATATTCTTTGCTGCATGATATTGTGGGCAGTGTATTACAAGATAATTCCCTAGGGGTAAACTTTTTTCCGACTTGATTCACTATTATCATCAACGCTTATTTCTTATGTTACCTAACGTAATAAAATATATCCTATAACCTGATCAGAACATATGTATGTCTTTTTTTTTAAAAAGAAGCACGTAAATCGGATAAGTGGTTCTCGAGTGAAAAGAGCACTAACGGACAGACAGACAGAGAGACGTTGCATTTTATATATTATATTCTTTGCTAAATGATATTGTTCCATATTTAATGGTTTAGGCAGCGTATTGCAAGAGAACGCGC
Organism: Pachyrhynchus sulphureomaculatus; assembly: GCA_019049505.1. Lineage (NCBI taxonomy): Eukaryota > Metazoa > Arthropoda > Insecta > Coleoptera > Curculionidae > Pachyrhynchus > Pachyrhynchus sulphureomaculatus. Next base: position 42,052,874 of record CM032454.1, on the reverse strand, counting down.
TAGCTTCAAACTTTTGTCCGACTTAATTCACTATTATCGTCACTGCTTATTCCTTATGTTACCTAACGTAATAAAATATATCCTATAACCTGGCCAGAGAACACAGCATCATTTTTTTGGAAGCGCTTCGTGGACGAACTACTTTTGCTGGATTCGGTTCATCTTAGAACACCCAACACAGTTGATAGTTGCTTGGTTTCCGGCTCGTATGAATATATCCATATTTCGTCTTTTGTTATGATGTTGTATACGGATGTTGCATATCTTAGGTCAAATTTGTTGAGCATTTCCTTACACCAATTGACTCGAGCCTGGTTTTGAGTTTCGGTCAAATTATGCGGAATCTATCGGGAACAGATTTTTTTCACAGCTAAATGTTTACGTATTGCAGTCTTTGATATGCCTAAGGATGCCTCTATTTCACAGTACGTCATATGCTGATCCTCTTCAATCATGTTGCGCACAGCATCGATGTTTTTTGGAACAACAACCGATTTTGGTCGATCTTCACGAAACTCATCGCTGAAGGAAGCACGACCATGACGAAATTCTGTGTAAAATTTGTAATCAGTCTTGTCTGATGGTGATTCATTACCAAAAGTTGAACGAAGCGATTCGAGGCATCGTTGTTGAATTAAAATCATAAAAAATCATCCTATAAAAACCTTCACGTGAAATTTCCATTTGTTCACAAAACCGTTTTTTTTTAAACGCTCACTGTAAACAAACCTCTCGATTATTTTCTGAGCCGCCACGGTTTTAACAATACAAATGTCAAATTTTACAACAATGGTAACGTCGCATCTCAATAGCGCCATCTAGTGGTGGTTTGTAAAAACTTAAAAGGCTGCACTCGTATATTCAGTATAGTCGCCAGTATTTAAAGAATTACCGAGTCTCTTTTTGTTTCTTTCTTTATAATCTGGGATGCAGGGCCGGCCCTAGTTTTTTTGCAGCCGCAGGCAAACTCAAAAAATGCCGCCGCACCTAAACTTAAAGAAAACCATGTTAAACAGGAAAATGACATATAAATAAATTAAGACAATAATACTAATACAGATTTGCGAAAAATTGTTTTATTGAAAAACAAAGTTTACATTTTTAACGGTCAAAGACAACGAACTTACAAATTAAAACTAGTACGTACTATTTTCAGAGATAATTTAAATATACTTTTAAAACAATGAACAAAACTAGTACAATAATATATAAAGTCTAAGCCTAAATTAAAACAATTTTTTTTTCGAAATTTCATTTCTGCAAAATCGCGAATAATTTCTTTCAGATCTAATTTACTACTCAATTCGTGTTCAATGGCCAATATTGCTAACCCATTATGACGATTTTGTGTAGTCATAGTTCTTAAATAATTTTTTATTATTTTTAATTTAGAAAAAGTTCTTTCGCCGGTAGTAACAGTTATGGGCAGCGTTAACAAAATTCTTAGAGCAATGCTCAAATTTGGCCCAATTTTAAGGGAAGTAATGAATTTAAGAACGTGAACTGGACCTTCTTTCTTAGTTAAAAGTAAAGAAACAAGGCATCGTTGTTGAATTAAAATCATAAAAAATCATCCTATAAAAAACCTTCACGTGAAATTTCCATTTGTTCACAAAACCGTTTTTTTTAAACGCTCACTGTAAACAAACCTCTCGATTAATTTCTGAGCCGCCACGGTTTTAACAATACAAATGTCAAATTTTACAACAATGGTAACGTCGCATCTCAATAGCGCCATCTAGTGGTGGTTTGTAAAAACTTAAAAGGCTGCACTCGTATATTCAGTATAGTCGCCAGTATTTAAAGAATTACCGAGTCTCTTTTTGTTTCTTTCTTTATAATCTAGGACTGCAGGGCCGGCCCTAGTTTTTTTGCAGCCGCAGGCAAACTCAAAAAATGTCGCCGCACCTAAACTTAAAGAAAACCATGTTAAACAGGAAAATGACATATAAATAAATTAAGACAATAATACTAATACAGATTTGCGAAAAATTGTTTTATTGAAAAACAAAGTTTACATTTTTAACGGCCAAAGACAACGAACTTACAAACTAAAACTAGTACGTACTATTTTCAGAGATAATTTAAATATACTTTTAAAACAATGAACAAAACTAGTACAATAATACGAGTATATAAAGTCTAAGCCTAAATTAAAACAATTTTTTTTTGAAATTTCATTTCTGCAAAATCGCGAATAATTTCTTTCAGATCTAATTTACTACTTAATTCGTGTTTAATGGCCAACACTGCTAACCCATTAAGACAATTTTGTGTAGACATAGTTCTTAAATAATTTTTTATTATTTTTAATTTAGAAAAAGTTCTTTCGCCGGTAGCAACAGTTATGGGCAGCGTTAACAAAATTCTTAGAGCAATGCTCAAATTTGGCCCAATTTTAAGGGAAGTAATGAATTTAAGAACGTGAACTGGACCTTCTTTCTTAGTTAAAAGTAAAGAAACAAGGCCACATCTCAAGCGTTAAGATTGGACGAATCACAATCTGTCAAGACGTATTCGAGATCTTTACAATGTGCCAATAATTCATTTATACACATGTCTTTAAGTTTATAATATAATAATTCAAAAGAGTCATTATGACTATTCAGTAGGTTGAATCTCAGCTCGAATGCACTTATTGCCTGATCTATAGTAAAGAAAAAAAAATCTATTTTATATTTTTGTTTTGGATCTTGCATCGGTTCGTCTAAAACTTTCATATGAAAAATTTCGTTTTCTAGTGCGAATACGAGATGTGATGTCAATTCAAAGTTCTTTTCTATGTCGATTTTGCTGGCTTCAGTTCCTAAGATAATGTTGTCAAAGGATTCATCCGATCTTAATTCTTAAAAAAAATTAATGAGCTATTTAAGTGGCTTGGAATAAATTAAAATCTTTGGATTGAAGTAGCTTACTTATCGGATTAATACGATTCAAAATTTTAAACCAAATAACGATTGAACATAAAAACGTAAATTGTTTTATTGTGGTCAATAAACCGCTGGCCTCATCTCGCTTCATATTATCTATTTCGGCATTCTCATAAATACTTAATAAAGCATCATGCATATCTCCTATTTGAGAACGTAAGGGTTTTAGGGAATATATACGACTTTCCCAACGAGTGTCGCTCAATGGTTTCAATTCAAGAGTATTGAGGTGTTCTCTTAATATGGCCCACTGAAAAGTTGATGAGGCAAAAAATGTATATAGCTTTTGAACCATATTGAAAAAGTTCGCTGCCTCCAAAAAAGATGTAAATGCTTTAGAGTTTAAAGTTTTAATTTTTGATTGTACTCCTGATTTGTCGCCTCTCATATTTGAACCATTGTCGTAACCTTGGACCTCTCATATTTTCCGCTTTCAATCCATTTTTTTTTTCCCTAACTCTTCCCATAAAACTTGAGATAATTAATTACCAGTGGATCTCTCAATACGAAAAAAAACTCAAAAAATGTTCATTAATTTTACATTCAAATCCCGATTCTGATTGATCAATAGAAACATATCTTAATACAAATATCACTTATTCAGCCTTACTCGCATCGGGAGTGCAATCAAGAATAACCTAATAATATTTCGCTTTTTGAACTTGTTTTATTATATAAGACTTTATGTTATCATGTAATAATCCAATCATTTCATTCTAGATATTTTTCCCTAAATATGACACTCTATTTTCTTCACTGTTGAGGAATGTTCCTCAATTATTGGGTCAAATTCAGCTGGCAATTGAATTAACTTTAGGAAATTTCCATTATTATGTTCATAAAGCTTGTCACTTGAACCCCGGAATGCTAGAGAAGTTTCTCCAAGCAATTTAATAACTGATATTATACATAAAATCACTTTATGCCAATATTTAATTTCAGCAGTAATAAATCTCTGTGTAGCTGAATCTACTGTTTGACAAGTTTCCAACTTTCGTTTTAGCTTTATTGATGATTTGAAAATATCTACATGAGTTTTTGAGTCTTTCTTAATACCTCACCAATATTTTTCCAGTTTCTATAACCCTCATTTGAAAATGAACTTAATTTTGAATAATCAAAAAGTGTGAAACAAAAACAGAACACGGAATCTTTAAACACAGAATATATCAGCCAATCTCTCGCGAGTTGTTCTCCATTTTTTTAAAATCCTATGATAGTGTTTTTCACTAAATCTTCGATTTGGATTTTGATTGTCAAACGGAAAATCGTAATGGAATAATGGAAATAATGGACCTTTTCTAACTAAAAATATTCGATCTGAGTCGCTTATACGATCGGGCCTTAATTCTGGGCCTAATGATAAATTAAGTTGAGGCTTCCTTTATTTCCCGTGGTAGTATCAATTGTCTTAAAATTTGTTGAGTTCTGTTCTTGGCTGGGATAACTCGCAATTACATCTTTATTATTAGTATCGTCTTGATAATCCAAATCCAAATCAGAATTGACGGTAGTGTTTAGATCCCGCAACCGTTTGGCTCTGTATTTTGTTTGGAACTACTTGCATCTTCTAAGAAGCTATGCAACGCTCCTGCCTGCTTTTGAAGCTGGGTTTGCTTCTCCAATCTCTTTTTTTTATATTGACTACCAAATAGCCTTTTTTTTCCGTCAGACATTCTAAAACAAAACAATCTATTTAAGGATCTGATACCGTAATACGACAAAGGCATGTTTCAAAGCTTAAAAATCGTCTCAACAGAGGGCGGGACCTAACCATAAAATTTACATTTAACAATAACGAATTTATTAGTCCATGTACAAGGTATTACTAGCGTAGAAAAAACTCAAGTACAAAGATTACAATACGAATCTAAAGCCTCTCTTACCTTTTAACAAAATGAAATCGCTATTTTCCACATCCACTACACTTGTAACTAATTCAAACTGTATCACTATCACAACCGGATGTTAATGCATAAATAAAGCATTGTTCTAAATCTGACTCTCTCTTATACATGAGTGGAAAAAGCTTGTTGATGCGATGCCGGCGCGGGCGCATCTCACAATTTACGTATAGAAATACTTAGAACTTCTGGGTATTTCTATTTTCTGGCAGAAGTCTGTCTGTTCCTGTTGTACTTGAATTTACTATTCATTTATTATCTAGATTCAAGTAATCGAAATATATTTTTGTGGGTTGTGTTTATTTTTTTTTTGCGCTCTAGTAGTTCAGGCGGTTTTGCCGCCCCTAAATTTTGCCGCTGTAATCAGTTGCCTACCTTGCCTACCGCCTAAAGCCGGCCCTGTCTAGGAGTTACTCTTAGTGGCAAAACCGTTAAATTGTGGTATCGCAATGAGAATATTAGATAAATTAGCATATTATCAGTCACCCAATTATTAATTTTAAACTGTGTTTTAATGACCAAGCCTAATCTAGAAAATTTTGTTCAAGCGAGAGATGAGTCGAGGTATTGTGGCTTAAAAGTTAATTCCAGCGTAAAGACCCTTGTCATAGGTTTGGATTAGCGGCGAGAGGGCTTACTGTGTAGCTGATTAAAATTTTAAATAATATTAAACTTCTTAAATCATTTTAAGAGCTTTCAAATATTGAATCTATTATTGAATATATATATTATATATATATATATATATATATATATATATATATATATATATATATATATATATATATGTATATACATGTATATATATATATATATATATATATATATATATATATATATATATATATATAAATAAATAATGTAATTTATTGTGACCTAGGTCTACCTGCAAGTCATGAAATATTTTCTATAGCTACGTCAAGTTGTTTAAACAAATTTGTTTCAATATCCGTCTGACTGTTTATTTTATATCTAATCTATAAGCTTATAAAATACTGTTATCATTTTCATTTATGTCATCATTGTTGTTTTAACATATGATCTTGAGAAATAATGTAGATATATTGAGATACTGGCTTTTCATCGGTAATATTTTTTTTGAAAACCGCCGTTAAAAATGGGAAATGAAATTAACTTCCACAAATTCAACACTTATGAGCTTTGTATCTAAACCCGTCGTTTGCAGTCGACAATGTTCAAAGTTGTTCATGTTTTACGTCATTAAACGCTGCGCTGTCAATGATTGATGAGTTTAACCCGCCGGACCGTAGTCGGCCCATTGGTCAGCATCTGCCCAAGACACCCGTCCATTTCATATTGGAAACACATTTAAATAATTAACGGCATAATTAATAGTAAACGTGTTGCTTGTTGCGTGAAATTTCATTATGGTGGAGATGTTTCAGAATGTTATTTATAGTACAGTAAAACAAGGTTAAAATAATGATGAGATAGGTATAGTTTAGATACAGCAATATTATGATTTTATTCTCTCTGGGGTATCAATTAAAGAGAAACCTCAAAAATAAAAATATCGATGATCTATATTCGCATCATATGCAATCTATATTGGAACCAGACAGCGAGAGTAAAAGTGGAGAACATGATTACGGAAGAGATAGAGATCCACCAGGGAGTACGTCAGGGCTGCATACTATCACCCCTTTTGTTTAATACCTATAGCGAGAGTGTATGTCAGGAAGCTCGGTCTGAGGCAGACGAAGGCATAACGGTAAACGATGAAACCCTGAATAATGTAAGATACACCGATGATACAGTTCTGCTAGCGGAGAGTTTAGAAGATTTACAACATCTTGTTGAGCGGTTAAATAACAGCTGCAACAAATTTGGTCTAAAGATAAATCTAAAGAAAACAAAATTTATGGTGATGGCAAAATCTCAAAATAACCAGGATCGTCTTCTGGCTAATAACATAAGTGTTGAGAAAGTCAATTGCTACAAATACTTGGGAACATGGCTGAACGAGGACACAGATCAGACAAAGGAGATTAAAACCCGAATAGAGATATCAAGATCAAGCTTTAATAGAATGAGAAAACTCTTTTGCAATCGAGATCTAAGCCTGGTACTGCGGTTACGAATGTTGCGTTGTTATGTCTTCTCAACGCTTCTTTATGGGGTGGAAGCATGGACTTTGAGGCAGAACAATACTAAAAGTATTCAAGCTTTTGAGATGTGGTGTTATCGGTGCATCCTGAAAGTGTCATGGATTGATAGGGTAACCAATGACGAGATTCTCCAAAGACTAAGCAAAGCCCTAGAACTAATGAACACTATTAAAAAAAGGAAGCTGGAATATTTGGGGCATGTGTTGAGGAGAGAAAGGTATTCACTGTTGCAGAATATTATGCAAGGCAAAATTAAAGGGAAGAGAAATGTTGGACGAAGAAGAATATCGTGGTTGCGTAACTTGCACGACTGGTTTGGCTGCAGCTCAATTGAACTGTTTAGAAGAGCAGTAAATAAAGTGAGAGTAGCTGTGATGATTTCTAATCTCCGATAGAGGTGGCACCCGAAAAAGCAGAAGAGGGGTATCACCAGTTTTGGACCTCGAAAAACTTGTACTTTTTTGTTTATAAACAATTGAAGTTTTCAAAACGCATTTTTAATGTTCCGTACGCAACATTTATAAGATTACTTCGGTGTCCGTCTGTCAGTCTGTCTGTCTGGCACAGCCGATTTTCTCCGAAACTATTTGACATAGAAAGTTGAAATTTGGCACTAATATAGGAATTGATGGCCTCATTAGAGCCTTGTAGTTTTGAAAGTTAAATTTTTTACTTAAGGGATTAGTTTTGGGGGGTGAAATCGGAAGTAAAAAAAAAAAATTACCAGGGCATCGAGTGTGGTGGCAAATGAAAGCTTTTAAAAAGACAAGTTCAAAAATATATATAATGTAATACTTGTAAACGCTTCTTTCTGTATTATTTTTTAAAAAGTGCGAAAAATCGCTGTCCCAGCCCCTTATCACGAAAAGTACTGATCAAAAAATTTTGAGAAAAATTCTGGAATATTCAACACAACAATCACCGTACGAAATACTAATTGCGCAAGTCCCACTTACACTTGATCGGTTTTTTTGAGGTTAAAATGTGAATAACTCCGGTTATATCAGTCGGATCGAGAAAAACAAAAAATTAAACTCTTCGTAATGACATTTCCAATAAATCCTCGTTAGTTTTAAATCGCTCAAATGTGTACATAACCTACAAAATTGAAAAAACAGCCGAAAATCTGTTTTTTTTTTTCATTTTATTATACAGGTCGACTAAGTTAACCGATTGGCTTGAAACTTTCGGAAAATATTCCATTTGTTATAACAAATACCCTAAAATTTTGGTACAAAAATATTGAACCCAGTGGACACAACTGAATTTGTTATTTAAAATTTGAATTGCTCGCCATTTTATGCCATTTAGTTCAAAATGGATCTTTTTTTAAAAAAACTTAGGTCTCGTAGTCATTTTGACTTTTTTTTACATTTGTTGATTAATCAAATAACGATTGATATTAAAAAAAAATTGTTAACGAAAATGAATTTTTTTTAATAAAGATCTCGCGATTCTCTACCAAAGGTAATAAAAAATTTTCAATTTTTTTTCAAAATGACCGACATTTGTTTTTATTTGATTAATAAACAAATGTAAAAAAAAGGTTCAAATCATTCCACAAAAAATTTTTTTGAATGGGATCGGAAAGCTGGCGCCAAGACCTAATTTTTTTTAAAAAAAGAACCATTTTGGACCAAATGGCAAAAAATGGCGAGCAATTCAAATTTTAAATAACAAATTCAATTGTGCCCACTGAGTTCAATGTCTTTGAACTAAAATTTCAGGGTTTTTTCTTAGCCGGTCTGTATAATAAAAAAAAAACAGTTTTTTGTCGTTTTTTTTTTCAATTTTGTAGGTTCTGTACACATTTCAGTAACTTAAAACTAACGAGGATTTGTTGGAAATTTCATTACGAGTTTGATTTTTTTTTTTATTTCGATCCGACACATATAACCGGAATTATTCGCACTTTATGCTCAAAAAAACGCGTTTTGAAAACCTCAGTCGTTTCTAAACAAAAGAGCACAAGTTTTTCGAGGTCCAAAAAATCATAATATTTTTGTATCAATTTCACATGCTTTTTAGACTGCACTATTATACTAAATCTGTTTAGGAGTTTGATAGGTAATTTCAGACAAGTGTTAATAAATTTATAAAATTCCGTTCCTAAATTCTTTCTTCTGTTAATGTTCAAAAGAAACATATACAGTCTGTCGAGTAAGAACGTGACCGCTCGTATTCTTGAAAAAATGTGTTTCGAGAACATTTTTGCCAGCAATGTATTCTTTGGTGCGCTAAAAACGGCGCAAGTAGGTTATCTAATCGCCTCCTGCATTAGTAATCGCCTGGCATCTTCGAGGCATGTTGTCGCGAGATTTTCTGTATTCTCTGCAAATTTTTCAAATCTCACGAGACAACTGAGTCAAAGTCTTCAGAGTCTTTCCTCTGAGCTTTCTCTTTTCAAAGAACCTCATTTTTTCAACAGAGTTGGCGTCCAGCGATTGTGAGGGCCACTCTAGTATCTTATCGTCGGTCCAAGCCGATTCGCGACGTGTTTTTCGCTCAACAAAGGTTTCTTCAATGGGCTTCAGAATTTGACATCAAGAGCACGAAAATGTTGTCGAATGGACTCATGGGACATATTTAAACCCAATTTTCTTAATTTTGCCGCTCCCTGACGCAGCGTCGATTTCTGGTCCCGTGAAAACAAAGACACGATTCGCATTTCGACTTTCAGAATGACTTCGCCTACCGAGACACGTTTTGGCAAGTTGTCGACATTTTTCGAATCGTTAAAATGATTTACCCACTTCTTCACAAACGATACCGACTTTTTAATATATCTAGCGCCCGTGGAATCTATCATTTTAGGCCCCTTTGGATGGGAACAAAGAAAGACGCGCAAACAAGTGACTCATTTTGGATTTTATACGATTTCGACGAAAGTTCGGAATCGACTACTTTTACTAAAATGCGTCATAGACAAAGGTTCTCTCTACCGATTCTTCGTTGAATCGCAATCGAATTTACCAAAAATTAATTATCGCGGACACGTTCTTACTCGATAGACTGTACTGGGTAACGAGTTAAAGAAATATGCAAATTATTGCACAAGGACCACCAAAGCATACTTTAGTGTCTTTCTTAAACACTAAGAATTAGTATATATCTCAGTTACATTTTTTCTGGGTCAGTATATATCTCAGTTACATTTTTTCTGGTTCATTGAGCATTCCCAGTTCAGCAAATATATATTTCTTTTAGATTTCCACGCCTTAATGAAGTGTCGGGGAATGCACCTGGGAATATAACTTCCTGCAACTGCCTTGGCGAAGCTGAATAAAATTTTGTGGTCGAAAAGTTATTTTATACTCAGATTTATTAAGGCTGAATTTTGAACTTTAAGATATTATACCGGGTGTGTTACAAATAACAGTGTATCAATATTTTTTACCGAATTTTGAAAAATATTTTTTAATATTTACATTTAAACCTTGTGTATTAGCGTCCACTACTATGGCTGCCGTAAGCAAAAACACGAAATCCTCTAGCTATGCTACACATCTTTGGAATAACGTAATTGAAGATTATGGAGAATCTCCAGTGGATGCTTCAAATATATCGAAAACATTAAACTGTGTTGGGCATGGCAGATTTTAGACTAGGATGCTGTTTTTATAATATCTTTGAAATGTATTGTTTAGTCATGGAGAGCGCCCCTTACAAGTGACAGTTAATAGAGTTCGTTCCTATATCCACACTATCAACACCGGCATATTTCAGAGATCCATACTGCTTCTTAATAGCTTCTTATTTTTTACTTACTGCTGGAAAAGTCCTAAAATCCAATGTATTTTCCTTGCTGATGATGGCAAATTTGTTTCGTTATTCACCTTGAACGCTCTGTCACCAGCTGTATAAGCAAATATTTGCAGGCAGCAGGAAGTCATAAAACTTAATAAAAACCTAGGGGAAATTCCACCCTTCAAAAACTCGTGCAGCATTTTTTTAAATTTAAGTTACATAACCTGATATAGTTATGTCGGGATGTTTTGTTTCATTAACATCGTCACGTGTTGCAACGTTAACCTCGCAGTAAACATGTTTCGGCATAATCATGTTACAAATATAGCAAAGAAACATACCCTGAAATATATCTATAGCTACAAAAAGACAAAAACGTGGAACAAAACGTCGACGTTAAACGAAGCCGGCTGGCTACAGCTGGATTGTGAAAATATGCCTTCTCGAGTTTCTCAGAGATCCCGCGCATATTTTTCCTCATTATTGTTACATATAATACAATTTTTACTTGCGTGGCATCTCTGAGAAACTCGACGAGGTATATTTTCACGTGCCGGAGGTAACCAATCGGATTCGTTTTCTGGCAATGTTTTGTTCCATGTGTTTGTCCTTTTGTAGCGGTAGCTATATTTTCTATGCCTGAACTAAACTTTATTTTGATTTCTTGAAACAATGAAGGAAAATTGGTGACTTGAGTCTAATCTACAACTAGTATTATTATAAAAGTGCTTCAGACCTTTTGACGTAATAAATCCTGATGTTATTTGTGTTCCTGTTTTAATTTTTATTATGGGTTGGTCGTATAGTGTTTTGACAGCTTTAATTAATTCTATGTTAATATTAGTACTTTCTAATCATTGCCATAATTTCTGCAGAGGAACACTGTCATATGCTTTTCTCAAGTCAACGAACAATAAGTGGACTTCTTGGTTTAGTACCTTCTTTTTTTCTATTAGTTGAGTTACGGAGAAAATGTGGTCTATTGTGGATCGTCCCGTGCGAAAGCCTGCTTGTTCTTCTGCTTCGAAATCTTGATATTCCTTCTCCATTTTGTTCTTTAAAATTTTCCATATATTCTACCCATGGATGCCATAACTGCTATTCCTTTGTAATTATCGCAATTATTTTTGTCCCCTTTCTTGTGTATAGTGGTTAGGTATGATACTTTCCATTCCTTCGGGATTTCGTATATACTTATACATTTTTGAAATAGTTGTCTAAGGTGTTCGTATAACTTGTCTTTTCCATATTTGAACAATTCTCTCAGGATTTCCTTAGGTCCGGGTTCGAAGTATTTCTTTAGATACCTAAAGTGTCTTCCAACTTATTAGTGACTATTTATAAAATGTAGGCATCTGCAAGAATATTTGTATCCTCAGAAATTTTAAATGATAGAACTAAAGATAAATTAAAAAATTCATAAAACTAAACCTTTATCACACACTACTTCTAAAGTTGTTAGAATGCATTGTGATATTTATCGTGCTTGATTTGCCGTAGTACTACGCTGCTTTTTGAGATGTGGCTTTCCCATTTGCACATTGTCACCGTAAATCCACCGTTAGTTTCTTTCAACCATAAACTGCTTTCTACGTCGAATATCCTACCGATTAGTGGCAGTGAGGGGCTTACACCGCGCAAGATTTGGCACTACAAATCTGCTAAATGGAACTCATGGAATATTTTCGAACTTGCCCTGGGTTGGATGTTTGTTTTAGATCCGATTACACATCTGATTGCTCTAAGGATGTTTTCGATGTCATTTTGGCTGGTATGGAAGCTTACATCCCTTCTCGAAGAAATGCCATTCCAATGCAAGCCTTGGTTAGACCGAAAGCAAAGACGCTGTTAATTGTAATATTTTTCTTCGCGCCCGGAACAGATGCAAAGATATTATCATAGAAAGTAAGGAGGCACAAACCAACGAATTAAAAACAAACTTCTTGCCTGTCTCAACAATTCCAGGTTCTTTTGGTCCGTCACTAAGGCCATTAGTCAAAATTTCACCAAATCCATTACACCACTGCTCACACGACTAGATAATACTAATGTAACAACACCTGTTGAGAAAACCAACTTTTTGGATGAACACTTTCCTTCATATTCTACTGTCGATTTAAAAGGAAAAACATCACACACTGTTTGCATAGTGCAGTCAAGGATGTCCAATATTGTCTTCAGACAGTGTATCAATAAATGTATTTTAATGAAGCTATACACCATTTTAAAAATGGGCAAGCGAGCTAACTACAGTTTTCTGTAGACTTTTCAATCTATCCTACAGAACGAGAATATTTCCTTCCTGTTGGAAATGAGCTACAGTTCGGCCGATACCCAAAAAACGTAAGAAGACCTTACCAAAAAACTACCGACATGCTTGAATAATATCGAATGTTATGGAATGGGGTATCAATCAGCATTAATATGGCTTTCGTAAGCAAAGATCAACAGGAGATCTTCTAACTTATGTAACACATGTTTATAACAACGTAATGGAACATTTTGGAGATGTTCGAGCGGTTGCACATGATCTATCCAAGGCATTTGACCGTGTCTGGCATGACGGATTGTTGGCTAAGTTACGATCTTATGGTATGACTAAAAGGTTTCACTATCAGAGTCGTGTGCCCCAAGGCTCCATACTGTCTCTTAGCCTCTTTCTCATTTACATTAATGGTCTGCTGAAAGGAATGTAAATCCAATTTACAGCTTTGCAGATGACAATACGCTTACTTCTTCATTTACTTTAAACATTCGAACATCGCCTACTCATACAAATATCCATAGACAGCAGGAAATTGTTCAAGTTAACAAAGACCTAGAAGAAATTCTATCTTGGGGTGACAGTACTCAAATAGAATTTAACGCTACAAAGACCCAGGCGGCAGTTTTTTTCTAAAAAAGTTAACGTTGCGAAACCCGACATTGTCGGGGCACTCCACTTCTCTAGCATCGTCACTCAAGTTGCTGGGTATTAACTTGGGGCAGCTATGACTTGTCACGAAGTGGAGAGCTTTACACTGCACAACAACTGTTAATTCTGTACAAAGCTCAAAGTCTAACGATGCTTCCATGTTTGGGGCTCTGGTTCTTGATACCTTGGAACATCAAAGAACGGTTGGCGGCTTGAGTCTATTCTACAAGTATTTTCAGAGAAAATATCCGATGCTTAATTCCTCCCAGAGCGGTGCATGCTATTATTATCCTTCGCGCTAATACATCACATCCGTATAACAGTCTTTTATATGGAGAACATCATCCTTTTGGAATGATTTGCCCACCGAGTACAACTTACAGCAATTCAGTACCAATGTGAATCACTTTTTCCACACACGCGTCACTACGGTAGCGTTTTAGGGATTTCTCTGCTGCATGTCTGCTATACCCATAAAAAAAAAGATTATTTACTGAACTTTGTCACTAACTTTGATTAGTGAACTGAGATGGTGCAACGGAATGTTATTGAAAATTCTTTCATTGTATTTTTATTTTTATTTGAAGCACCAAAAAAAAACAATGTGCCTAATAAAACCCTTTGTTCTTTAAACCTGACGACGCCCAAGAGACGTTTCTTATTTAATCTCTTTTTACGCTAATGCTGGTGTTTTGACAGATCGCTGACAATATTATCGCTTTTAGCAAGCACAACTAGCCGGGAATTCTAGAACTTGATTTCAATCGACTACACTGTTACGGGTTTTGAGAAATAGTCTCAACTCTTATTTGATATTCCATGGATATAAATAAACATGCAAATAATGTTCTGTATATTCAGAGGTGATATCTACAATATTAGAGAAGTGGTTGGATATATATTGTCAGATACGTCCCTGTCTAGATTCTTGGAGGAATATGAAGTTTATATTATTTTTCATTAATTTCAACTTCATTAAGTGCAATTGTATAATTGAGGTGTCCGTTACTTTGTGACAGTATATTTTAAATTTCTAAATGAAATGAAACGAATTATTTTGTTATTTATCTGCTACTGTAGTTTCGTGGTTTATTTACGATTTATAACAATGTTGTTATAAATCGTAAATAAACCACCTTAGTTTATTGTATTACGTTTGACAATGTAGAAAACCTACGAAACTGGAGTAGCAGATAAATAAAAAAAATAAGTGACAAATAACAAAATAATTCGTTTCATTTCATCTAGAAATTCATTAAATGCTCTTCCTGTGCTAACTTTTTTATTAATTTCTTATCATATTGTACATATTGTATCAAATACTGAATTGCAATGTTTGAATTACGTTATTTTTTTATTGTGAGAGAGTTAAATTCATTGTTTACTTTAGAACAACGTAGTGCGTATATTTCTTGAATATATATATATATATATATATATATATATATATATATATATATATATATATATATATATATATATATATATATATATATTAATTCGGTCTTTAAACAATTCATAAATCAAAAATAAAAATCTATAAACTTATACTCTGGTAATTTTGGAAATATACCAGAGTCTGTCAGTAAATTGCCTATAGCTTAAATATGTTTATTTCGACTGATTATCGTTCAGAAGACTCTAAAAATGTATTAAACTGTATTGATTTGGTGTGGCTTGTTAGAAGAATGTTCTAGAACTTGATAAAAATGATATATTTCCACTAATTGGCAAAATTATATGGTGTTTCTACCTTTTGTTGAAATTAGCTCACATGTCTAATGCCCACTGACAGTTTTATGAGAATTCAAAAACAACCATTGAATTAGGTTATATGGAGCCCTTATGACAGCTGATTTGGCATAGTGACTTTAGACTTACACACCCTTAATAAAATTTGTTTAAAGTTATTAAAAAATATTAGAAATTTAGGGCGAGCAAGTTAAGGTCATTTTAAAGTTGTAATTCAATTTGCATTATAATATGAAACTGGGACTTAACTTTAATATCATTTTAGGAGGTACACGTCTCTCATGGCAAACTTAGCAGATATACCTACTCAAAATATAACCTATAAAGCAAAGGTAGTAAAATAAAATCATTCTATACATTACTGTCGTTTAGTATGACTATGTATAGAATGACTATGACTATAACTATATGTGATATGATATAAAAGATTTCCGAGAATAGTAAAAATTCTGCTCTTTCAAAAATAAGTTTTTGAAAAAAATCCGTGGACCTAGTCCAGAAGAAGATTCAGATCCGAGATTTAACATAACAGTTTACCAGTCGAATTATAAGAGTCAAAGGATTAGCACCATAAGAGGGCAAGTAGTGAGAGCCTTGGAGCATATATTTTTCTCCAGTACGGTTTTAAGTACGTTTGTGTTTGTTTTGCAGATACAACCTTAGCCGTGCCGATAAACAGTAATTTTGTGAAATGTGTCCAAAAGTAAGTATGTAGAGAGGATTATATTTTACCTAAATACCACGTATTTTCTGACATGTTAATTCTAATGGATAGCATAATAAGCTCTCAGTTGGCGGAAGTGTCATAACTCAATTTGTGTCCCTTTAAATGTTTCGCGATTATAGTTAAAAGTACTTTCGAGTTTATCTTCCTTCTATAACCGTAGCTTGGCAGATAAGCGATGATACATACCTCTAAATATCTCCAACAATGCGTTAGCAGAGAAAAAACATATTACTCTCCATACAATTAACTTGGCTAATTTTTTGGAATTTGATTTTCTTAAAAATCTAATGAGGTTATTCATCTTGGACTATTTCGTAATCTACAACCTAGCAAACTGCTTAATAACGCTACTCAGTATATATCACCACTACACCAAACATTTTATTTTTGCACTCGACGCGCGTTTCGCTAACCATGTTAGCTTCATCAGGAGCGATGATTGATTGAGTCAATGACTATTTCGTAATCTACAACCTAGCAAACTGCTTAATAACGCTACTCAGTATATATCACCACTACACCAAACATTTTATTTTTGCACTCGACGCGCGTTTCGCTAACCATGTTAGCTTCATCAGGAGCGATGATTGATTGAGTCAATGACTATTTCGTAATCTACAACCTAGCAAACTGCTTAATAGCGCTACTCAGTATATATCACCACTACACCAAACATTTTATTTTTGCACTCGACGCGCGTTTCGCTAACCATGTTAGCTTCATCAGGAGCGATGATTGATTCAATCAATCATCGCTCCTGATGAAGCTAACATGGTTAGCGAAACGCGCGTCGAGTGCAAAAATAAAATGTTTGGTGTAGTGGTGATATATACTGAGTAGCGTTATTAAGCAGTTTGCTAGGTTGTAGATTACGAAATAGTCCAAGATGAATAACCTCATTAGATTTTTAAGAAAATCAAATTCCGAAAAATTAGCCAAGTTAATTGTATGGAGAGTAATATGTTTTTTCTCTGCTAACGCATTGTTGGAGATATTTAGAGGTATGTATCATCGCTTATCTGCCAAGCTACGGTTATAGAAGGAAGATAAACTCGAAAGTACTTTTAACTATAATCGCGAAACATTTAAAGGGACACAAAATGAGTTATGACACTTCCGCCAACTGAGAGCTTATTATGCTATCCATTAGAATTAACATGTCAGAAAATACGTGGTATTTAGGTAAAATATAATCCTCTCTACATACTTACTTTTGGACACATTTCACAAAATTACTGTTTATCGGCACGGCTAAGGTTGTATCTGCAAAACAAACACAAAACGTACTTAAAACCGTTCTGGAGAAAAATATATGCTCGAAGGCTCTCACTACTTGCCCTCTTATGATGCTAATCCTTTGACTCTTATAATTCGACTGGTAAACTGTTATGTTAAATCTCGGATCTGAATCTTCTTCTGGACTAGGTCCACGGATTTTTTTCAAAAACTTATTTTTGAAAGAGCAGAATTTTTACTGTTCTCTGAAATCTTTTATATCATATCACATATAGTTATAGTCATAGTCATTCTATACATAGTCATACTAAACGACAGTAACGTATAGAATGATTTTATTTTACTACCTCTGCTTTATAGGTTATATTTTGAGTAGGTATATCTGCTAACTTTGCCATGAAAGACGTGTATCTCCTAAAATGATATTAAAGTTAAGTCCCAGTTTCATATTATAATGCAAATTGAATTACAACTTTAAAATGACCTTAACTTGCTCGCCCTAAATTTCTAATATTTTTTAATAACTTTAAACAAATTTTATTAAGGGTGTGTAAGTCTAAAGTCACTATGCCAAATCAGCTGTCATAAGGGGTCCATATAACCTAATTCAATGGTTGTTTTTGAATTCTCAAAAAACTGTCAGTGGGCATTAGACGTGTGAGCTAATTTCAACAAAAGGTAGAAACACCATATAATTTTGCCAATTAGTGGAAATATATCATTTTTATCAAGTTCTAGAACATTCTTCTAACAAGCCACACCAAATCAATACAGTTTAATACATTTTTAGAGTCTTCTGAACGATAATCAGTCGAAATAAACATATTTAAGCTATAGGCAATTTACTGACAGACTCTGGTATATTTCCAAAATTACCAGAGTATAAGTTAATAGATTTTTATTTTTGATTTATGAATTGTTTAAAGACCGGAATTAATATATATATATATATATATATATATATATATATATATATATATATATATATATATATATATATATATATATTCAAGAAATATACGCACTACGTTGTTCTAAAGTAAACAATGAATTTAACTCTCTCACAATAAAAAAATAACGTAATTCAAACATTGCAATTCAGTATTTGATACAATATGTACAATATGATAAGAAATTGAAAATAATAAAATGTTTGGTGTAGTGGTGATATATACTGAGTAGTATCATTGTGCCAAAGATTCCACATTCCCAACTTAGTGCTTAATAGCGGTTTTAGTCAAAATTAGTTGAAAACAGAAATCATTTGAAGTTAACCCAACCATAGTGTCCACCATACTAAATTTATACAAATGATTATGTGAAAAGCGTCCCTAGGAAAGTGTTTGTTAAAATCGAATTATTAAACTATTACTTCACTGTATTGGATCCTGCATGTTAAATTTATAAAAATAAACTACTTTTTCTTCTACCCTTGTGAGGCGAATCGCCTGTTAAATCTGGTTACTTTTCTTCTGATGTCTGTCTCGCCATTTCTTGGGGGGTCTTACCGGTGTTCTAATACCCTCTAGTTTTCCGTTGCGAGCTAACTTCGCTACCCTAGTGTCCGCCATTCGAGTCACATGTTTATTTCAACCACTACCTTCCATTTCTCTCTTATGGGGGTGTTTCTTTGTCTATCACACATTATGTATTCTGCGATTGTTCTGAGAGTCTTCATTTCTGTTGTTCTCATTTGCCTTGTGATCACGGTGTTGTCTGCTCTATTCTCAGCTTCATAACTTATCACTGGTCTGACGTAGGTTTTGTATATTCTGGATTTACAGTCGATGGTTAGATGTTTGTTTCTTCAAATTACTTGTTTTAAATGTCCCGAGTGAGTGGCTGCCTTGTTGATTTGTTATTTAGCTTCGTTTTCCAGGTTCCCACTGTTAGATATTCTTGTGCCAAGATAATCAAATGAGCTGTTATTCACTACCAATTTGCATTGTGACGGTTTTCTGAAGATTGTCATTTCTTTAGTTTTTGTGGTCGAAATTTTCATGTTGTATTTTTTTTGCTGTGTTCTTAAATGTATGAAGTAGACGTTGTAGGTCTTCTTCAGATTCAGCCATCAGGACTACACCATCCAGGGAACAGTAGATACTTATGTGTTGATTACCAAGACTATATCCCAAGCCACGTAATTTCACAGCGTTTATGATCTTATTCATGATAACATTAAATAATAATGGGCTGAGACTAGCTCTCTCTTTGACGAATTCCCGTTTGCGTTTTTATTTCTGAATTTTTGTCTACTCTTCTTTTGGTTGTGTTGTGGGTGTTTAGATCTATAATTATTTTGATGTATTCTCTGGGTACATCTTTCTCTTCCAGTACACTAACTACGCCCTTCAATTCTATACGGTCAAATGATATCTATAAAACAGATGACTACCGGTGTGTTGTATTCTATAGCCTTTTCCAAAATATGTTGTAAGATAAAAATGGCATCTATAGTTAATCTGTTGCTACGAAAACCTTGTTGTTCCTCTCTCATGGTTATGACATTAGATATTTCTGTTGTTAGTATACTTGTGAGAAGCTTCATTATGGAGCTTAACAGCGTTATACCACTTTTTGTCTCCTTTTTTAAACAGTGGGCTAGTGATACTTTGCTTCCACTCGATCGGTATTTTGCCCTGGGTTATTATTTTCTTGAACAATTTGGTTATTTCTTGCAATAAAATTTGTCCGTCATTTTTGATAAGTTCATTACTTATTTCGTCCCCGCTGGAACTTCTCCTGTTTAATTTTGTCACTACATCTCTGACCTGATCTTCCGTTATTGTTATCCTTTCCTCATTATGTTCTCTAACGGCCTCCTCCTTTTTATCGCTTTCGGTATCGTCGTTGTTATTACAATTATTCGAAGTATTATATCAACATTTTCTCACTAGTCGCCTTTATTTCTACATCCGCGTTCGTTGTTTCCCTCAAACCCCTCAGCATTTACCGGACACGTTCTTGATATCTGTACATATCATGCTCCATATCTTTGCTAAATTTCTGTCATTACTCGTTTTCATTTCACAGATTCTGTTGTTTACCTGATTTTGGACTCAAACATAATTTTCATACGCGTCGTTGTTTTTTGGTTTTTGGACTCTAGGAAAGCTATTTTTTTGTCTTTCGTGATCTTCTTGCCTTTGTGAGTAAACCATGGCTTAGTGTTTCATTTTGCGTTGAGATTTACTATTATTTTTCCAATCGCTGCGTGCGTGTTTCAGCTCGAATCAGTGCTATTTTCTGCTTCAATTGGGTTATTGGTGTATGCTGTTATAAACGGTAATTACTTTGTGCTTGGTTCAGCTAGTGATTCGACGTTGTACTTTTAAACATATTTCTTCGCAAGCGTAGGTCATATTCGTAATTTACAGAGCACTAGAATATGATTTGAGCCTATATTCGCTAATGTCCAACATCTTACATCTAGGATTGTTTTAGGATGTATGGTTCCGTTACTGATTATATAGGCAATTCCCGAGTTGTTTTTCGGTTACTTGTAAAAGTATTTGCCATTTGTGCATAAAACACGTGTGGTTGATTTTCATTTCATTAAAAGCACAGAATTCTGTTCGACTGTCTAATTCCTTTATTACTTCATTGCCAACTCTAGCATTTAAGTCGCCCTACGAATCATTCCTTCGTTGTCTGGAATTTTCTCTAGTTGGAGTTGTAATTGTTCATAGAACTCGATGACATTTTGCTCTGTCTTACTGGCATCTATGGTGTATATCAATATTAGATACATTGGTTTGTTGCTAAGAATAAAAGCTTACTGGCAGTATGTAGTCGTTTAGATATTCTACGGATTCAATGTTTTGTTCATATTCGTCACTAATGAGAAGCTCTACCCTTGGACCTGCACGTTCTATTTATTCACGGCCGCTGTATTGGGTGACCGTAAAGTGAAATTGCGTGAGATAGCTGACACCCTAAGGATATCAAAAGAACGTGTTGGTCATATTTTGCATGAACATTTGGGCATGAGAAAGCTCTGTTCGAAATTGGTACCGCGTTTGTTCCCAGTGGACCAAAAACAACAACGTATTGATGATTCTGAGCGCAGTTTGGACCTGTTTAAGCCCAATAAAAAGGATTTTTTCATGCGATATGTGACAATGGATGAAACATGGATCCACCACTATCCACCGGAATCATATCGGCAGTCAGCTGAGTGAGCAGCAGCTGGTGAAGGCCGCCCGAAGCGACCAACGACACAACAGTCGGCTGGGAAGGTTTTGGCCTCTATATTTTGGGATGCGCATGGAATAATTTTCATCGACTATGCTGAGAAGGAAAAAAAAACCATCAATAGCGAATATTATATAAAGTTATTGTTGCGTCTGAAGGCAGAAATCGCAAAGAAATGGAACCAAATGAACAAGAAAAAAGTGCTCTTTCATCAAGACAATCCACCGTGCCACAAGTCAATGATTACGATGGCAGAATTACACGAAGTTCGAATTACTTCCTCAACCACCGTATTATCCAGATTTGGCCCCCCAGCGAAGTTATCGCCGAGACTGAGGCCTATTTTGAAGGCAAAGACAAATCCTTCTACAAGAAAGGTATAGAAATGTTAGAAAAGCGTTGGACCTATTGTATCGCTTTTGAAGGAGACTATATTGATGAATAAAGTCGAATTTTGCAAAAAATATGTTTTAAGTAGCTAGACCAAAAACTTTTCAGCCTACGTGTTTATAATTGTTTAGGTCGCAATTCAAAATTCGCCGAAAATTATAGATCAGTAGCAAATAATTTAATTCTAAAATTAGATAAAATACATGAAACTCATAAAGTGTTGTTAAACTAACAACTGAACTATTGATTTTCATTAGAGTTTAATTACATTATCAAGTGTAACAATTATTCTAACAATTTAATATGGGGTAAACTGGGTTCGAAAAACATAAATTACGAATAATGTGATTACCGTGCTTTACAACAGAATTTGGGACCTTCAAGTTACGCAAGGAATGTAGGCAAATCATTTCGCCGTGTCATGTCCTTGGTTAAATTTAATAATTAATGATGGAGTATCGGATTGAATTCTTGTTCTTTTCAACAATAGAACATATTTGTTATCTTTTAATGGTT
>CM032454.1:42017935-42025435 GCA_019049505.1 Pachyrhynchus sulphureomaculatus | reverse complement strand
AAAATTTTGTCTAGACTCTTGTCTAAATCAAAAAAAATGAACTGAAACAAAGTATGAACACCCCCTTAAAACATTTTAAGGATTGTCTGAAAATTTTCTATTTCAGCAAAAGAAATTTATAAAAATTCTTAAATAAAGAAAAACAAAAAAATAAATGATTCTAGTGCAAACACTAACACTAAAAGAGAAAGTCTTGTAAGACCATTTAGCACAAGGCTAAGAAAAACATCTGGATGAAAATCCAGACAAACGCTCGGAAAAAATCGCCATCAATGCTCTAGCTCACCGCTAAGAGAACATTCTAACTCTAGTATCACTACTAGTCGCATCAGAAAATAATCGCACTCTTTCGCGCAATGTCGACGTCCTAAGACATCTAGACATGCTAAAATCGCCAGGGAAAACGCTCTGGTTAATCGCCAGAAAACACGTCAGCTCATCGCCAACAAAACACTCTGGTATATCGCCAGAAAAAAAACCTCAGCTCCTCGCCAAGAAAACACTCTGGTATATCGCCAGAAAAAACCTCGGCTCCTCGCCAAGAAAACATTCTGGTACATCGCCAGAAAAAAGCCTCGGCTCCTCGCCAAGAAAACATTCTGGTACATCGCCAGAAAAAGCCTCGGCTCCTCGCCAAGAAAACATTCTGGTACATCGCCAGAAAAAACCTCGGCTCCTCGCCAAGAAAACACTCTGTAAATAGTCCTCGACTACACAAAGTCCGCGTTCTTAAAGAACAATCTCGCCATTAACATAGTGAGCAGCTATAAAAGCTAACAATTTCACTATAAGCGCAGTGAATAGCTATAAAAGCTAAAATTCACCCTAAACACAGTGAATAGCTATAAAAGCTAAAATTCACCAAACTGAATGATCCTGCTTCAAAAAGCAATGTTCACTAAGAACAGAATGATTAGTCTGCGCACAACTAACATTCAAGGAAACATTCCCAAACATAACTATATGAGACAGCAAGTCTCGAAATAGGATCTCCCTAAAGTCATAATCCTAAATATAGAAGTCCATAAGCAAAACGACTCAAAATCTCGCATTTTGAGCACATGCCCTCAGGCAACCAACATACACCGAAATATATACAGAAATATGTACAGAAATAGATACAGAAATACATACAGGAGTTCAAATCCCAAACTCTTGGTTATGATAACTCCATACTGAGCTTGGTGAAAGCTCTTAGCAAAAGCTAATCAAATCTTCGGCACATCGCGCCAAAGTGACAAATCTGCCTAGAAACATGAGCCAGAACAAACGCCCTCCGTCATTCTTCAGGGTGGCTACACAGAGATATAAAACTTAACCAGCATTGCGCTTCTCCAAGTTGCATGAAGAACCCTCGTGTACTGGTCTCGCCCTAGAACAACAACGAAAAACATTCAATCCATCCCACATAACAGGAGACAGACACCTCACCACGACATACTGAATGGTGGAGACAATAAAATACAGAATTGGTGACCCTGGTGTCCACCAACAAAAGGGAGTAGATTATAGCATCCACTAAACTGAAACGGTGTCTACCACACCACCATAAGTCAAAAAAAATTTAATCAATAGGGTGTTCCGAAACACACTACTGCCAACAGCCTGTCACCACTAATAGGCTAATTGGAGCTGAGGTCGACTACAGTAGCTAGGCTCTCCTTTGGTTCAAATAGAAATAACCATTGGGTAACAAAACCCCTAAAGGTCCCAAAGGTCAAACGTTCACCCCCCATAGACTACCCTTCCAATCAGTCTGTTCCTCAGGAAGACTAACTTCCTGCCAAACGTCGTAACGGCATCTGTTAGCACCCGGTGCATCACAGCCTGTAAAAACAGATAACTCATGGGATACAACCAAAAAGGTTTATAAGGTTAACTTAGCCAAGCTTCTAACGGAAATTTCCAAAAAAAAAAAAAAAAAAAAAAAAAAAAAAAAAAAAAAAAAAAAAAAAAAAAAAAAAAAAAAAAAAAAAAAAAAAAAAAAAAAAAAAAAAAAAAAAAAAAAAAATAAAAAAAAAAAAACGAAAATGAGCTTAAAAAGCTACATGAAGCAAAAATTTCTCTATTTTTCTGTGGCAACGCAACAAAACTGTTGAAGACGACAAGAGCTTTTCCAGCTTAATTAGAAACAAGAAGAAAACATCGTTGACAGCTAAAATATTCGATCATGGTGTTAATCGTCTTCCTAGACAATGGCCTCTAGAAGAAACTGCTACAGGTATCAGGCATAACCGTTTTCTGTCAGCCCGAGCTCCTAGATTACCTCTTGGAAATCTAAAAATTCGGTTAGGAATCTTCCTTCACTGCGCTTAGCCTCTCTTAACAAGGTTCTCATCTCGGTATCAGATTTTGATCATTTCTTTGTGAAACGACTGTCTTACTCTGCTCTCATCTCTTGTAAATGATCAGCCTTTAGTTCTCCTGCAGGACTTCAATTTCCTATCTATCTGATAGTATACCGAAAAAACTCAACATACGCCTATGAGTCTATGCAAAAAAATTTAAAAAAAAGTTAGCGACTCAAAGGTAAACGTTTAAACGGCCCTGAAAAAAAAATAGAAAATACCCTCAGTTTGTCAATTCAGAAGAAGATCTAAATCTAAATAATCCAAGTCTTAGACTTATTGGATAAACCAAACTCAATTTACTCTTAATTGTACCCAACATATACCACTAAGGTAATAGAAATACACCCACTCGGGTAACAAACTTTGAAATTGCTCATAAAAATTTTGACCCTACATCATACCACGCGAGCTACATCTTGCGCTTGTCCTAACTCAAGACCACCTTGGATTGCCTCTAATCAAAATTTCGCTTCCAAGTGTCAAGAACTGGATATTATTTGGGGTCATAAGCAAATCAAATCCCGCGACCACCGACATACCAGTCTTATGATATATCCTGAGTGTGACTCCTTCACAAGCTCGCAAAACTGAGTCGATGCTAAACATCAACCACAATCAACCTAAGTTTGGGATATGGCCAATACCCAAAACCTTAGCATTAAACAATAAAAGTAAGCTATTCTCTGCTCAACTTTTATAACAGTCAAAAAACGAGGTCGTCATCTCTACAGAGCAACATCAAAAAAAAATTTAAGCAATTAAGATAATGTAAATATAAATTATTCTTCTCCTGACAAACTTTCACTAGGGTTAGGTCCGTTGAATGGTTTTAAGTCTTTAATATGCCATCGTCCTATTTTAGTCCCATCTAAATAACTAAACCATAAACTAAATCTGAAATCTTCTCTCTAATCACGCAATGCACATACTTAGGTACCAACTTAGATGTGAATTTATCAGCTGCACTGGAAAGAATTTTATTTTTTCGCCAAACGTGATCACCTATCTTAAAGGAAAAATCCCTTTTTCTAAGGTTGTAAGACTTACTGTTCCGTTCATAAGCCTTACGTATCCTACTACGCACGTCGGTGAAAATATCTTTTAAACCCTTTAAATTTTCGGTGTACGCACCCCTGTTACCCGGAATTATTTCGCTGTCAACATTGACATCCAAATCTAAATTTTTATAATACAATCCGGATAGAGGTATATGTCTGCCGTAAACTAAGAAAGACGGTGTGAACCCTGTTACTTCGTGTCTTGCGGTATTTATTGCTTGTTGAATTTTGGAAATATTGCCATCCCAAGTGTCATGTGAATCAACGTAACTTCTTAAAGCGGTCCCGACTGTTCGGTTATTACGTTCCACAAAATTACATTGGGGGAGAGTACACGGGATTAAAACGGATGTTAAAACCATAAGTTTCACTTAAGCTCTTAAAACTCTTAGAGGTAAACTGAGTACCGTTATCGCATATTAAGAGCGATGGGACCCCGTGGATTAGAAAGACATTATTTTCCAAAATTCTCTCTATATATCCAGCTTTAGAGCTTTTCAAAGGAAATAGCATGGTATACTTTGTAAACCAGCAAGAAACCACGAGAAGCCATTTATTTCCCCTTTTGAACGTGGGAATGGGCCTACCAGATCAGCTGCTATGACTCGAAAAGGGTAATTAACCGTTTTCTCTTTTCCCATCAGTCCCATAGGTAGTGCATTTGGAGATTTCTGCGCTCCACATACTTCACAAGTTTTCACAAACTTTAAGATATCTAAACGCATTTTTGGCCAATAATACTGTTCCTGAACCCTGTGAAGAGTTTTATAAAAACCAAAATGACCAGAAGTAGGAGGAGTGTGACACATGTCTATAATTTCCTCTCTCTGTGGTTTAGGAACTAGTATTTTCCACTCAGGTACATTAACTTTTAAAGGCAACTGGTTTGGGATAAACTTGTACACGAAATCATTTTCCACCTTCCACTGCGGAAAATTTTGAGGAAATTCTTTAATTTGCTGCCGTAAATTATCGTATCATGGATCTATACGATCTATGTCTACTGTATCAATTCTTACGCCAATCTCTGCATTAAAACTGTTTTCGTCCGCTGTATGATCTGGGATTCTTGACAAAGCGTCAGGAATAACATTGTGGACTCCTTTTCTATGAATTAAATTAAATGTATGTTGTCTCAGCCTAACCGCCCAACGCGCTAGTTTGCCACTAGGGTTTTTAATAGAATTAAGCCACAATAAACTATAATGATCTGTTATGACCGTGAAAGGAACACCTTCTATGTAAGGTCGAAACTTTTCGATGTTAAAGAGTACTGCTAAACATTCTTTTTCAACAACCGAATAGTTACGTTCAGCCTTTGATAAAGTTCTACTGGCATACGCTATCACTCCTTCCTCACCATTGATTTTCTGTGTTAGGACGCCCCCTAAACCGGTATTAGAAGCATCACTAGAAATATAAAACTGTTGGGAAAAGTCTGGTTGGGATAAAATGGGAGCTGAAACCAATAGCTCTTTAATCTTTATAAAAGATTCTTCGGCTGCCTTTGTCCAATCTATCGATTGTCCTTTTTTTCGTCCTTTCAAAAGATCATTAATAGGCGACAACAGGTAGAAAAATTCTCGATAAAACGTCTGTACCATGAACATATTCCTACGAAGCGCTTAACTTCCGTAGTATTAGTAGGTCTCGCATAATTAACCATGCTTGCTACTTTATCCGGATCGGTACGCAAGGAATTTGAGCCTACAATATAGCCTAAAAACTTTAGAGAAGTTTTGAAAAAATCACATTTGCTCAAATTTATCGTCAGTCCGGCCTCTTTCAATTTATCTTTTACTTCCTTAAGTAAGCGAATATGCGATTCGAAGTCTTCCGATGTTACTAAAATATCATCGAGATAGGTAAAAATATGTGGCTCATATTTCGGACCAAATATAGCGTCTACTAAACGTTGCTGAGTTTGAGCAGCGTTCTTTAGACCAAACGGCATAGTGACGAACTGAAATAGACCTCGGCCTACCACTGCAAAAGCGGTCTTTTCCTTAGAGGATTTGTCTAAAGGAATTTGCCAGAATGCCTTTCTAAGGTCTATCGAGGATACATACTTAGCATTCCTGAGTGATGTCAAAATTCTGTCGATGTTCGGTAATGGATAGTTATCAAATTTGCTGACCTCGTTGAGCTTTCTTCCGTCAAAGCACAGACGATACTGTCCATCGGCCTTTTCACCAATAAGATTGGAGAACACCAAGGACTGTTTGATTCTTCAATCACTCCGAGTTTCAACATTTCGTCTAACTCCTTATTTAATACTTTTGACATGTACGGAGACATGGCGAAGGGCCTTGTCTTTACAGGACTGGCATCAGCCGTATCTATAGACATGGTGATTTTATTCGTTCGGCCTAACCTATCTTTACTACTTATTTCATTGAAAGAGCTTATTACTTTTTCTGCTTTTAAGCGTTCCGTCCGCGAGAGATCATCTAGGGTACATAGACGCGAGGAAAAGGTTTTCTAAAGAACTTTCTGAATAACAATCTTTAAAACTTGTTTGAGAGTTGACTTCTAGGGACTGTGGATACCACGAATTATTTTTAAAATTTACTAAAATTCCGAATTTTTGTGCAAAATCACAACCTAAAACCAAAGTATGTGATAGAGAAGGTACTACTAGAGCAGAGATTACTAAACAATGACCATTGCAGACTAGCGGCAACTCAACCGTACCTAAAACTTTTAGACGGCTGCCATCTGCAGTGGTAACACTTCTATTTTTGACATGGCATATTTTTATACTTAAACGACTTAAAATTTTAATACCATTCTGACCTACAACGGAGGCATTTGCACCAGAGTCAAATAAAGCCGAGAAATGGACACCTAATAGATTTATCTTTATATGCGGTCTATTATCTAAATATTTATGCACGAATAAAGGAGACATGTGACCATTTGGAGAAGCAGGAGTTTTAATTTGAGAAGGAGAATTTTTATTAGACAAAAAATCAGAAACTTTTTGTAACTGTTTAGTCCAATCTGATCTATTGGAATATTTCTTTACTTAAGATCCTCGTTAGAATCTTTCTTTTATCCGCGACCGGACGTTCTGAGAAAATACGACGGATTTTCATTTCCTAGTCTAATTCATTTTCCAGTAGGTGATTGACTTTAAAATTGAAAGCTTCCATGATAAATGAATACAATTTAAAAGAATTGTTTAAAAGGTCGTGAAAATATTTCTCCTGTGCTCCCAATAGTCAAAATAAAAAATATGTAAAGGCACTTAAAATATGTAAACTTCTTTACCAAACATTTAAAAAATCTTCAACAATTTCAAAAAAATTTCTAAGTATTGCCTTGTATTAAAATTCTTTTACCAAATATGTTAAGAATTTTCAACAAAAAAATCTCCAAATATCGTTTCATATCAGCAAAGTATTTTTAATATTCATGCAAAACATCGGTGAGAAAAAAGTACAGTTTTTTCTTCGGTTAACCGCAAAATAAATCTAACACTGCAAAAATTAAAGTAAACCAGCACATCTGCTAATTTGAACTATAAAAGTAGCTTTTAAGAAAAAAGTAGGAATCTCTTATCTTAGAGTCGATTAACAAAATTCAAATATCTAAACCACCATCAGATAAATTGAAATAAAAAAATTCTACAAATTTCCTGCTTTTGTCTTACTGCTATAGTGTAGTTTCGTTTAATAAATATTATGAAATAAAAATATCTGCAAAGTTAGAGCTTTTACTTTGTTCGAAAGCTAGTACACTGAACCCTTTAAAAAATAAAATTCCAAAAGCCCCGCGTTGACAGCGCTATTTTGTAAGGTGTGAACTTGCCGCACTTTTGTACCCTGTGAAAAGTTGTTTGTCCCACGCTTGAGCGCAATTTTCTTGCAGCCCCGCTTTAATTTCTGATAATGAATTGAGTGAGTAATGATTTTAAAAGAACTAAAGAAATTAAACAAACCCTAGCTCAGTTTTCCTTGGTAGAGAGATATGGGTAAGAGATAATTTTTGTACGTCTTTTTGGAATTTTTTTTTCTATTTTTTAAAAAGCTTTAGCTGTACAAATTTTGGGCACCATTCATTTTAAAATAGAAAGGATCTAACTTCAG
>CM032454.1:41947935-42012935 GCA_019049505.1 Pachyrhynchus sulphureomaculatus | reverse complement strand
CGATGTACTAAAAAATGTAATGCGGCTAATTTATGTTGTTTCCAATGAAATGAATCATTAGGAATATATCTATCTGTTACTATATCTTTTCTATAGATATCAAATCATAATATTTAAAATATCTAGAAATGGTAATTGTCCTTTGTTCTCAATTTCGTAAGTAAAGTAGTTTAGCTATAGTCAATCATCGCTTCTGATGAAGCTAACATGGTTAGCGAAAACGCTCGTCGAGTGCAAAAATAAAGTGTTTGGTGTAGTGGTGATATATACTGAGTAGTGTGTCATTGTGCTAAAGATTCCATATTCCCAACATAGTGATAGAAGGGTTATAAATAAAAGAAAATTACCAGGGGACTCGGCGCTATCAACTAGACTACATTGCCCAATAATTGGTAAATGACGCTCGATTTTTCTGAGTTCCTTAAAATTCGAATTAACTAAACTTTTTAAAAGTATTTAAAAAACTATTACATAAATCGGAAAAAACTAATTTGGTATAGAATAGAGGAGAATGAAATAAGTAAAGGATACTTCTATTCTAACAATAAATTTTATTGCCCACCCAAATGATACAAACCGTGTATATAAAATTGAAAATAAATGTTACAAAACTAATAAATTATTATTGTTATTTTTAAATAAAGAAGAAGTTGGGAGGAATTAAACAAATAAAATAATAATAGTATTTATATTTGATGGCAATAACTGTAACATTTAATTTGTAAGTAAGTGACGGTGTGTGCCAGTTGATTTGGCTTGCAACTTTTCTGAGTACTATCCATCCAGCACCGGTTATAACGATAAGGATCCCCCGAAGTTAGCATACCCCATTACGAAAGAACTAAACGGACCATCTTAGACCGCACCCAGAACAGTTACAATAGAAAACTAATAGACAAATGTGCTATTTTTACAGTCTACTATCCCTAGCCTAATAATAATATTTATATATACATATATATATATATATATATATATATATATATATATATATATATATATAGATATATATATATATATATATATATATATATATATATATATATATATATATATATATATATATATATATATATATATATTTATAATCCCTTAAAAGACCGCAATAAATTAGGTCGACAGGCTTTTTCCATTTTTCTTTTCTTCGTCTACACGTATATCCAACTAATTAGGTTAAAATTATATATTACCTTTTATACAGGAAAATATGCGTATCACACCAGTGTACACCTGTTATTCGTATGATGTCACCTAAATCGCCTGGTCTACGTATTTATTTAGCATAATGACACCGGGACAATCGCTTATATATAAACCGTCGTTTCTTGTAAATAACATAAGATAGATGGTTCGTTCGCATAGTGAAACTATTCCACTTACTTAGAAATTTATTAAATTTTCGTAGTAAGTGTTCTTGCTGTTGCAGATTTCATTCCTGGATTGCAGCACAAACGACGAGTAAACTAAAAGAGTGTCATAAACAGGCCGCAATAACTAAAATTTATGGTACTTGTATTATTTTGTCGTCGGGCATAAAATACTGGGAATTCAGTACAATGTGTATGGGCACTAAAATATGAATTTTGAAAGAGCTTTTACGAGGCAATATGGCTATACGGTTATCTATTTATGAAAATGAAAAATATCATCAATTAACAAATAATAACCCTATTTACTGTCTACATGTTGTGTATTTATTATGTACACTGCCACCCGAAATTAGGGATACTAAATTGTTTAGCTTAATCGCCAGCGTGCAGTGGCGTAGGTGGGAACTCCCATTGCTAGCTTCAATAAAAATCCTTAGTTCTCCTAAACTACCTAACTAGTTAATCATGCACTAAAACCTTAGGGAATAACTTATATCCTCTATATGTAAAAAAAAAACTGCAACCGGCGTATGGCAAATAATACTATTTTCCCCTAATAACGTGTTTTCGGTATTATAGTTTTCGTTACTGTAATTATTATTACAGTACATTACACTTATCACCACTGCACGAAAAACTTAATTTTTGCACTCGACGTGTGTTTTGCTAGCCATGATAACCTCATCAGGAACAATGATTGACTACATCTTAAATTAAAAATAAGACTATTTGTGATAAATCGAGTGGATCGAATGAATTTCAAACGGAGTTTTAGTTCCGGTCGAGTAACGGGTACAAACAACCGAGAGGAACAGATCCTTGGTCTTTATTTAGACTATTTTTACATTTTATAACGTCAATATTTCCTATCAGGTACATTTTTATTAACTCTCAATTATCTACTGTAGGATTATATTCAAGGGCATGTCCGGCAATACTTGATTTTCCTGCTCTGCCGGACCTTAAATTAGTTAAATGTTCTTTAAATCTTGTTTGAATCAACCTTCTTGTTTATCCAACATACTTACAATCATTATATATTAATGTTTGGTTAATAATTTGGGTTGGGTAATATGTTTGGAACAACGCAATTGAACACTTCGGAGAATCTCGAGCGGTTGCTCTTCACATATCCAAGGCATTCGACCGTGTTTGGCACGATGGACTGTTGGTTAAGCTACGCTCTTATGGTTTGTCTGAAAAATTCTGCTTGTGGCTCTGATGTTTCCTCAGAGAGCGTTCTTTACGAGTCGCAGTCGACGGATTTCTTTCTTACACCTTTACTGTTAACGCCGGTGTGCCCCAAGGCTCCATACTGTCTCCTACTCTCTTTCTCATTTATATTAACGATCTGCTGGAAAAGACCGGGAATCCAATCTACAGCTTTGCAGATGACAGTACGCTTATCTCTTCATTCACTTTGAACGCTCGGACATCGGCTGCTCAGGCGAATATCCGCAGACAGCAGGAAGTCATTAAAAAAAAATCGACAAGCACTAGAAAATCATATAAAATACCACTACTATGAAACAGAACTTGAACTAAACGCACAAATAACCAACAGCCTACTCATGAGAACAAAACAAATAGCAACAACGAAATAAGAAAAAACACAAAAATTAAGTAAAGAGACACAAAATTTTATGAAACAGAGACGACTATTTAGAAATGATCCTACAAATTGTAGATTAGAATTGGCAGACATAGACAAAAAAATAATAAAAAAAAAAAGATCAGAGAAGACGTCAGACAGTACAGAAACTCGAAAATAAAAGAAACTTTGAAAGAGGGGAAGCTACAGAGAAATGTATTCCAACGTTATGTGACACGAAAATATCGCCACCGCTCGGGAAAGAAGAAGGAAATGTAGTGATAGTAAGAAATGTGGGATCTGAAGAAACTCCCGATGTAACAACGGATGAAATAATGAACGCCCTACAATACCATATATGTACAACAACAAAGAACTAGGGGACGATGAAATAACTATAGAAATGATAAAGTATGGAGGGGCATCGATAATACAATCTCTTTAATCTCTATTTAACAGGTGCCTCAAAGAAAGTAAAATACCAATACCTTGGGTAAACGCCTTGATTGTGCTTATATTTAACAAGGGAAACAAATTTAAAATGGAGAATTACAGACCCATCAGCCTGTTATTGGTACTGTACAAAATCCTTACTAGAATCATAACGTGTAGATTAACGAACAAATTAGACAGTTATCAACCACGTGAACAAGCGGGATTTAGACGGGGATACAGCACTTTGGGCCATTTTCGAACAATTAGATTACTAGTGGAACAAGCAAATTAATATAAGGTCACCTTGTGGATAGCAATGGTTAACTAGGAAAAAGCATTTGGTTCGGTAGAGATATCGGCAGTCTTTAACGCCTTAAGTAACAGCAGACTCGATGAAAGGTATACAACTCTTCTTGAAAACATATATAAAAATGCAACGTCTCAAATAAGGCTTGAAGAAAAAACAAAATAAAATCAAAATTAAAAGAGGAATTGGACAAGGCGACTCGATATCCCCAAAGCTGTTCACTTTGGCTCTAGAAGACATGTTCAAATCGCTAAAGTGGGAAATTAAAGGAATACTAATAGACGGTGAATGATTAAATCCCTTAAGGTTCGCAGATGATATCACTCTGATCGCCAACACAAAGGAAGAATTACAAGAAATGCTGATGGAATTAAATAACAAGTCTCGAGAAATAGGTCTAAAAATAAACTTTACCAAAACCAAATATTTGGAAAACGGAAATGAAGATAATAGCCAGGAACTATTAATAGAAGGTGAAAGGTGAAGGAATTTAAAAGCTGACTTGGAGAAGAGTCTCGTTAGCTTGGTCTGCGTTCGGAAGATTACAATCTACATTTAAATTGGACATCCCAAATAAACTCCAGGTAACCCAAAGAGCAATGAAGAGGAGAATGCTAAATATTAAACTCCAAGATCGTATTCCTAACCTCGAGATACGAAAATGATCAAAAGTGCCAGTTGTAATACAACAAATATATATATATATATATATATATATATATATATATATATATATATATATATATATATATATATATATATATATATATATATATTAAGGTGGAATTGGGAGGAGCAGGTCGCAAGGCTGAGTGATAACAGATGGACACGCCGTATAGTTGAACGGTGACCTAGAGAATACAAAAGATGCAGAGGTAGACCACAGACAAGATGGACGACCTAAAAAAAATTAGGAGAACACGATTGGATGCAAAAAAGCAAACAACAAAGCTCATTGGAGACAACTTCGGAAGGCTTACATCCGACTATGGATGGAATAAGCTAATGATAATGATGATTTTTTAATCTATCGCCCTAGCCATAAAAACAACGATATATCAAAAATTACTTCTTTGTCAAATTACTATCGATTTTCTAAATACTTTGTTTAAATTTTGTGCGAGTTAGTTTTCATCCGCGATTTTTTTCTTTAGATGTATGTGTGTTTTTTGGAGTATCTTGTACTTACTAAAACAGGAAATGGACCAAAAGCTATTCATTAAAAAATGTCCCATGTGTACGGCAATGACGGCTAATCTTATTTTTAAGAAAAATTTGGTATACCATTTCAATGGGGCCGAGATTCACTTCAGGATAGCTCCGGATTAGAAAGTCCGGTTGAGGCAGGAAGCTATCATGCTTGTTATGGATTTGCTGTTATCAGATCGACAACTGAAGATCACCAGAGCAAAAATTAGGCGAGGTGGAGGAGAGCGATGAGAGTGATTTTTTTCCCGAATTGTCACACGCAGTGAGCCTTGAGTGTTCCAAGGAGAGTCTCATGCGAATCAAGTGTCAATGTAATGGGTTTATTAGAGCTTTCCACATCCAAAGGGAGCGAAAACTTGTCTTTTAAAACGTTGGTGTCAATCATTATTTGGGATTGCGAAGGAATTTTGCTTTGTGAAGACATGAAAAAAGGACCTACAAATAATGGAGAAGTTTACTGATAGACGATCCAAAACCTGAACATAGCCGAATTAGAAAAAAAACAGTAGAGTTTAACAAGCCTACATTTATGTGTTTTGTAGACATGACTAAGGCTTTCGATCGAGTTCGACTAACAGACATCATCAAAATAATGCGAGAAAAGGAAGTAAACCGAAGATTAATAAACTTAATACACGATATAAATAATCAAAGTATAACGAAAATAAAAGTAATACATGACTAACTGAGGAGGTGCCAATACGCACAGCAATAAGACAAGGCGATTCATTTATACCCAACATGATTATGAACAAAATAATTGAAAATCCACCCAAGACAGCTGGCTACAAAATGAAAAATAGTCACATCCAAGGAGCCAATAAGATATAAGTTAGAGATAAATCAGAAGATTATCGAACAAGTGAATCACTTTAAATATCTGGGAGTTGAAATAACAAGCTATGGAAATATACAGAAAGAAGTACAAGAACAAACAATGAAGGCTTCCCGAATCTCGGGCTGCCTAAGATACATTGTATGGAGGAACAAATACCTCAATAATGACAGCAAAATAAGAATATATAAATCAACGATTAGATCCATTGTAACATACGCCTCTGAAACAAGACCAGACACTTCCAGGACACAACAAATGATGACAACGGTGGAGATCAAAATAGTAAGAACCATACACGGAAAAACATTACACGACAGAATTAGAAGTGAGGACTTTCGACAGCAAAGTAGGAAACAAGACATAGGAAAATGGGTAAAATAACGGAGGAAATACTGGAACAAGTACATAGACAGGAAGGATAACAGGCTTGTAAAAAACGCGAGGTTAAATATCTCAGTCGGAAAAAGATCACGGGGCAGGCTACTGAAGCGTTGGAGAGAATGTTGGACGTCAACATCCGAAGAGGCATAAGAAGGTTAAAACAGGCCTACCTATACATGGGTAGCTACACATGTTAGAAAGAAAGAAAGAAGAAGAAGAAGAAAAAAACGTCGCAAGTAATGGTAAGCCAATACATTGCTGTTGCACGGCAAGCGCAGAGTCCACAAGGATCGCACAGTTCAAACTATTACCGAAAGCTTACAACACCCCTAAGTTAGCGCCTTATAACTTCTTTTGTTCAAATATCTGAAAAAAAAACGTCACGGCCTCAAAATTTTTGTCGGACAATAAGTTGAAAGCCGCTGTAACATTGTGAAGTAGGGTTCTTTTTGGGTGGTATGAAACTATAAGAAACGCTGTACTGAGTATATTAGTAGTAATAGTAACTACGTAGAAACTTATTTTAGCTCTGCGAGTTTTTTTTTTATTGCTAAGTACTTAAAAAAAACACTGTCGTACTAATAAACTTTTTTCTTATCGTAATATTTCGCTTTCGGATGTAGGCGTTTCTGTGACGTATCTATCGATATTTTTATTTAAAAATAGTGATTATCCCATTATCTAATTACAAAATGTCATTAAGGCATCAAACAGGATTTAAATTTTAAAAACTTTTAATAACCCCCATATCACGAGATAATAATAAATATATATTAATGTATTAAAGAAGTTATCAGATCATTCATTTCAAATCTAAATCGATAATTTATTGTATAGATACGTAGAAAAGCAATATCAGATAATATTAAGTAAATATGTTTAATGAATGTAAGCTGGGAGACAAGGTGTTTTTTTTTTATTTATTAAGAACCAGAAATAAAGGAGTTAGCAAAAAAAGGACAAAGCATATATACAGTACATATATTACTATTCGGTATATATCACCACTACACCAAACACTTCATTTTTGCATTCGACGCGCGTTTCGCTAACAATGTTAGCTTCATCGCTCCTGATGTTAAAGTATGGAGGAGGCTACCTATATCAAGAACTGACAAAACTTTTCATAAATCTAATAGAGAAAGCACAAGTACCTAAAGATTGGAAGAACAGTATCACAATTCCAATATTCAAAAAAGGCCAAAAAGCATCTCCAGAAAACTATCGAGGAATAACGCTTCTAAATAGTACCTTAAAAGCATTCACAAAAATCATGCTACAACTACTAAGCGAAGACATCCAAATACGAGATAAACAGCAAGGTTTCAGGAAAAACAGGTCTACTATCGACGCCATATTTATAATTAAACAAATCTCAGAAAAAGCCAGAGAATTTAACAGCCCAGCATATATGTGCTTCGTAGATATGTCCAAGGCTTTCGACAGAGTACAATTACAAGACGTCATCCAAATAATGAATGAAAAGCATGTAAACCAGAACCTAATTAGCCTCATATAATAATAATAATAATAATAATCTTTATTGTCTAACAGATATACCATTTACAAGACAATTAAGCATAAATAACATAATACAAAGAAGATAGAGATAAAAAGAAAAATAAAGTACTAGTATAGAACAAAAGAGACAGATAATATAAAGATCACATAGAAATTATATAAAACTGGAAAATTAAAATTAAAATGATAGACTTGGAATAAATACCTATACATGCAACAATTTATTTTTTAAGCATTTGGCAAATTGCGCAAATGATAGGTTGTTCACGTCAATGTCGTTACAAGTACTGTTGAAAACGCTCATAGCTTGAAACGATGGTGTTTTGATGAGAAAATTAGTTGATGCAGTAGGTAAATAGAAAACAGGAGAGGTTCTGATCAATCTATTAGGAACATGAAAGTTTACTTGAAATAGTCAGTCAGGAGAGTCAATAAGAGATTTACATAATTTTATACCAGACCAGATGGTAATTTCTTCTATTCGTCAATAAAGGTAGCTGAAAACGTTCAGTTATAATGACCTCATCGACACCTCTATCAGGGTACACCCCATCATATTTTAATATAAGAAATTTGGCAAACTTTCTTTGAACATTCTCTACCTGTTTAATATACGAGTACTTAGCGTGTATTGCATTCCAAACAATTGCGCCATATTCAAGCCGTGAAAGCACATAGCTGGAATATAAAGTTTTTAATGTTTTACTGTTATGAAAACCACTTGAATTACGTATTACGAAACCCAACGTCCTCATCGCAGTAGTGCATATCCAATTAATATGATGGGCAAATGAAAGTTTAGGATCAAAAATAATTCCAAGGTCCTTGAAGGTATTACAACATGTAATATCTTCATTATTTAACTTTTACTGGAAGTCAATGGTGCTAAATTTATTCGAGTAAGTCAAAAAGAAGCACTTACCGGCATTCAATGGCAGCTTATTCAACTCACACCATTGCTGTAACGACTCCATATCATGTTGCAATGAAAGGCAATTACTAGAGTCTCTTATGATGCGGAAAAGCTTTAGGTCGTCAGCAAATAAAAGAAAATTACTAGTTATGTTATCACCAATGTCGTTAATGAAGAGTGAAAAAATTAAAGGTGCAAGGTTGCTATCCTGTGGTGCACCACTTGTGGCACTAAACGTTGAGGATTTATTTCCACGAATTTCGACGTACTGTAAACGGTTACACAAATAGGACTCGAAAAAAGTAATTAGGTTATTGCTGAAACCCAGTCTATCCAACTTATGTAGAAATATGGAATGGTCAACCCTATCAAAGGCCTTCGAGAAATCATTGCATTTGTTTGTCTAAAGCATTGCCTGTAAATTGAGCAAAACAAGCCAAATTACTTATTGTACTACGTTTGCTAAAAAAACCATGTTGATTTACAGAAATCAGGCTTTTAACCTGTGCAAAAATACACTGATATACTGACATCTCAAAGACTTTGGCGAATATCGGTAATAAAGATACCGGTCTATAATTAGATATATCATTTGCGTCACCCTTTTTAAATACGGGAATGATTTTGTCCTTCATCCATACGTCAGGAAATCTGTTCGTTTTTAGAGACAAATTGAATATATAAAATAAAGGTAACAACAAAGCATGAGCACAATCCTTCACTATAAAGCTGGGAATATTATCAGGGTCACAAGTAAGTTTATCTCTCAATCCTTTCAATGCCGTTAGTATAGTTTGCTCTGGCAAACAATCAAGAGCGATACATAAATTAGAGGTGAAGACATCGTTTTTGGGGACGCGATCTGACGGCGCACTATATACACTCCCAACGAAGCCGGCAAATCCATCAGCAATTTTATCCTTCTCAGAGAATTGAAGATTGCCTAATTTAAGCACATCAGGCAAATAAGTTGACGATTTTTTAGCTTTAATAAACGACCAAAACGTAGCTGGATCACCAGTGATGGAATCCTCTACTTTATAGATGTATAGAGAGAGATATTCTGTGTTTACGCTTTATGCCTTTAATGATATCAGCTGTGAACCAGACAGGAAATGTTCTTTTACGAATGACCGATTTAGGTACACACACATCAAATATACCAAACAAATTCCGGTAGACTAAACCGCACGCCTCATCAACATCCTTCAGAATATAAAGATCTAACCAGTCGATATTTGATATCATTTCATAAAGCTTCAGAAAGTTAGCCTTCCTGAAATTCTACTTAGTTTGTGATAAGTTGACAGGAACATTATGAAATTTAACTTGAGAGATAATGAAATATCTAAGGGTGGATGATGGCTGTCCTCATCCACCAGTGGAAATTGCTCCCTATGTACCGTGCAATTAATGTTAGAAAAAAGTAAGTCCAAAACTGAATCATTTCCTTTCAGTATATTATTAAACTGTTCCAGAGCTAGCAAAATTTCCCAACATCTCAGCCTTATGATCCCCAACTGCACCCTTAGTGAAATTTGGAACGTTAAAATCACCTATAATAAACCATACATAAATGAGAGCGCCTCAACACACTCCAATAAAGACGAAAATTCCGCATTTGTTATATGCGGAGGTACGTACAATACTAAAACATATAATGTATTATAATTTAAAAATAGTTTGCTACATACCATGTCGACTTTCATTACACTGTCGCGAACAACCTGAAGATCAACCTGCATTGGTTTCAATTCTCTCTTAATAGCCAGTATCACACCACCACCCCGTGAAACGCCCATCCCATTAAGGTTTCTATCACACCGAAATACAGAGTATCTATCGTCGAAAAGTTCACTTGAAGATATGTTATCTTGAATCCAACTCTCGGTGATAGCGATGATGTCATATTCACTTTCACATACCGAACGATAAAAAGAATCCGTCTTTGTGTTAAGTCCTCTGACTTTCTGATACGCAATGAATACGCAATGTAAAACGAACATCAAAGTAGGTCACATACTGAGCGAAGACGTACAAATAAACACCGGAATAAGACAAGGCGATTCCCTTAGGCCAGGGGTGCTCAAACTTGAACTGCTGGCGATCTACCTCAATATTGTTAGATTGCGATCGATCGACTCTGAGAGGCTGCAAGTAAGTGTAATGCAGGATTGTCGTCTAGGTAGGGTATATCGTGGCATAGATATTAGTTTTCCGCACAATATGCATTTTTTTAGTCAAGGTAAGTGTAGGTCTGCTCTAAAATGTCAATGAAAAAACTTATAATTATTCAAAATTGCGAGTTTATTGGTTCTTACAAAACAAACGAGTTCTAGTGTCTAAACTTAACTAAAGAGTGACTCACAAGTAAGTTGACCCAAACATTGTCGTCAGTTGAAGGGCGATTTGCCTTAGATTCGGATATTTATCTTTAGATATAAAACACCAGAATTTTGTATCAGTTGCTGTGGCTTTGAGATGTATATGTGATATAATCTGCACTAACTCATTTTCAACAGAACACGAGTCCATGTTAAACTGACTTGCTATTTCAGTAGCTAATTCCTCAATGTTTTTACACGAAAAAGGATAACTCATAAATGATGCGATATTTGCCAATTTACTGAAATCATAAAAACGTATTTCGAATTGGCCCAAAATATTTGATAATTCTGCCTCATAAATATCATAATTCAACTGAGGAATCCTTGCTTTCAAAGACCGACAATTTTTCAGTCCTTTCTTTTCAGTTGATCTATCATAAGTTGCAATTTACTTTTGAATGCGTTTATTACGCTAATCATCTCAATAATAGTTTTTCCTTTACCTTGAAGCTCCAAATTAATGGTGTTTAAATGCATTGTGATGTCTGTCATAAATGCCAAATCAGTCAGCCATTTTCCGTTTTTCAGCATCTAAGTGTCATCACCTCTTTCGTCCAGCAAAACCTGTTATTTCGGGCAATAATTCTTGAAACTTTTCTAGGAATTTTCCGCGACTCAACCACCTGACGTCCGTGTGAAGAACTAAATCA
Organism: Pachyrhynchus sulphureomaculatus; assembly: GCA_019049505.1. NCBI lineage: Eukaryota > Metazoa > Arthropoda > Insecta > Coleoptera > Curculionidae > Pachyrhynchus > Pachyrhynchus sulphureomaculatus. The sequence goes on along the minus strand of CM032454.1, from coordinate 42,001,333 downwards.
GTGTGTTCAGCTGACTCATTATCTTCCAACTGCAATTTAAAGAGCCGTCGTTGCAAGCTACGTGCACGGATAGAATTCACAATTTTTATTGCAATGCCCATAATCTCCTCCATGTTTAGAACACAAAACTTGTTGATGTATAATGCAATGGAAGGAGAAAAATGAAGGGAAATCATCATTAGCTCGACACAATACCACAAAACCGTTTTTGTTTCCAGTCATTGCTGGTACTCCATCGGTTGTAATGCACACTAGTTTATATATTGGTAACTTATAGTTTGTTACAAAATTGAAGAAAACGTCATATATATCTTCGCCACGGGTCTTTCCTTTCAGAGGAATCATTGTCAAAAACTCTTCCTTAGCCGACATGTCATTGAATACCATTCGAATAAAAACACACAGCTGGGCAGTGTCTGTCATATCGGTGGATTCGTCGAACTGTAAAGAAAAGTATGTACATTCCATGATATCATGTTTTAGTTTATCTGCCATGTCCTGACTCATGACTTCAACACGCCTTGTGACAGTCAGACGAGATAACTGAAGTTCTCTAATAGCAGACAAAATCTCTGTTTTGTTTTTAAAATCTCCAAATAAAGTCTCACCAGCTTCAATAAATGCTTCCTTCACAACCAATCCATCATCAAATGGTTTCTTGTGTTTCGCCAATATATGAGATATTTTAAATGACGCGATCGTTGCAGCTTTTGATTGTTTGGCTGGTCTTGTGAACATGGTTTGTTCCTTTTTCAAACAAGTTATCAGATCACGTACTTTTCGTTTTCTTAATTCACTCTGTGACGGAAAATCCGTTTCATAGTTTTTATGAACCGTTTTATGATGCCTCTCTAAGTTCCCACGCTTAGGTATTGCAACTGACGCACGGCAAATGAGACAAATGCACTTATCCTTTACCATACAAAAGAAAAATTCTTCCTCCCAATCGTTATTAAAATGATAAGTTTTACTTTTCTTCGTCGCACTCATTTTGGACTATTAAATATTATTAATAAACTTTGTATCGATGTATCGCTTTCAAGTTACAACTCAGACTGACTCCTATTCCTGCAGGTGCAACATTTATATCGGCGCGAACGAAGTCTCGAATGTTCCCATCAGTTTCTAGAAAAATCGGCATGAATCAAAAACGCGGCTTTTCTTTGACAAGTACCGCGCGTTCCTTTGATAAAGCCGCCTTTTGCTGTTAGCAGGGGGTTATTACGATAAAAGAAAGTGATGAGGGGGTTATTCTGGCCTAATTGTGGATCGAATAAATTTTAGTAGTTTATTCATTACATTTTGTTTTAGTTACCTAAAACAAAATATGTGAATAGTTCTTTATCGGAATTTTTTTCTCGAGATCGACTCAAAAAGCATTCACGATCGACTTGTCGATTGCGATCGACCGTTTGAGCACCCCTACTTTAGCCCCTTCATTTTCAACCTAATTATGGACAGAATAATGGAAAATCTACCTAGAACATTAGGTTATAGAATGGGAAATACATACTTTTACATAGTTTGCTATGCTGACGATGCTGTATTAATCGCGGACTCCGAAGATAACTTGCAAAGGCTCCTCTGCACCTTCAATCAGGAAGCAAAGAAACTAAACATGATTATTAACACAGTTAAAACAAAATGTATGGTAGCTTCTAAAGAACCTATAAGATGCAAGTTGGAAGTGGAAGGAAAAATAATAGAGTAGGGTTGGCATCTTCAACTACTTGGGAACAACAATAATTAGCCATGGAGATTTACAACTGGAAGTAAAACTGCAAACTATGAAAGCCTCACAAATAGCAGGACGGCTAAAAGATATAGTATGGAAAAATAAATACTTTACAACTGAAAGCAAAACAAAAATTTATAAAATAGCAGTGAGGCCCATCCTAATATATGCAGTGGAAGCAAGAGCGGACACATGCAGAACGATACAAATGATGAGGACCACAGAGATGAAAGTAATCAGAGACATACACGGAAAAAAACGGTATACGATAGAGTCAGAAGCGAAGAACTGCGAAAATTAAGTAACATCCCGGATGTATCCAAGTGGGTAAGAGAGAGAAGGAAACAGTGGGACAAACACGTAAATAAAATGGATGACAACACCCTAGTGAAGAAAACAAAACTTAACAAACCCGTCGGCAGAAGAGCTCAAGACACTCCCGAAACGGTGAAAAGAGTGCTGGACATTCAAATCGGAGGAGGCATAAAAAAGAAAAACAGGCAGTAGCCTACTTATGTGGACTCCCACATAAGAAAGAAGAAGAAGAAGAAGAACTGTAGGACCAAAGCCAATTCTTGTTTCTTAGGACGACTTCTTTTTCAATTTAAAAAAATTTTAGAAGCTTTAGCACCGCCACTATGTAATTTATTTTTACACAACATGAATATGCTAATGCTATTTTGCTAGTTCTTTCTATTAACACATTTTTAGTGTTCCGTACGGAACACTTATAAGATCACTTCAGTATCTGTCCGTCCGTCTGTCTGTCTGTCTATCACACCCTATTTTCTCCGAAACTATTTGACACAGAAAGTTTAAATTTGGTACTAATATAGAAACTGATGGCCTGGCCAGAGCCGTGTAGTTTTAAAAGTTAAATTTCGACTTAAAGGGTTAGTTTGAGAGGGTGAAATCGGAAGTGAAAAAAAAAAATTACTAGGTCATCGAGTGGGGTGTCAAACGAAAGCTTGTAAAAACACGAGTTCAAAAATATATATAATATAATACTAACGCATACTTTCCTTTCTATTGTTTTTTAAAAATCGCTGCCCCTCCCTTTTCTTGAAAAGTATTAATCAAAAAATTTTGAAAAAGTTCTGGAATATTCTCGACAGGTTGTAGATTGAACGAAAATTATCACGAGTGCATTATCTTTAATAATGTATCTGGTATATAACATAAAAAAAAATTCAAAGTCATCAGTTTTCAGTAAAAATCGGAAACAAACTTAGTTGAAAACTCATTTGGGGTGTGTTGTGTGAAGTCACCGATCGTTTTATACCTCCGTAACAATTTTTTTTATTTTAATAGCAATCAACGTACGGAACATTAATTGCGCATGTTCAATTTGCACTTGATCGGTTATTTAATGTCAGGTTATGAAATTGAAAAATCAATAAAAACAAACAGGTTATTAAATTTTATGGAAGAAAACATATAAAGTTAAAGAAATTAGATACAATTAAAAAAACGACCACAAGAGAAATCAACACGAAACTTTTCTCCATTCTTATATCGTTGTGTCTTTACCATCATCTCTAATTTTCTGCAGATATGTAGGATTCAACTTTTACAATGAAATTAAGACGTTTACCGCTATGACAATTTGAAAGCTCCAAATCTGGACGACTTATGGTGACATGAAATATAATGGACCTTTATGCTTATTGTTCAACTGGATTTCATCAGCGCGATGTGGACAATATAGTTTCGAGCGTTTTGCGTCTCTGATATTTGCTAGCCTAAATTAAAGTAAACTACACATTTATAAAATACATGCTTCAATTAGGAAAATAACTTGTCAATGCCTAGTGATTTCTATAGTTCATTATTAACAAACTAGTACTATCTAGTTTTGGTACCAAGCAGTCAAGTTCAAGGGATTCCCTTTCGTGGAGTGTAAACACTAAAAATTTAAACTCGGTTTCGAAATTGACCACTGAGGGTGAAAATGTTCAAAAAAGAATCCCTATCTATGGAGGCATATGCTCCGCCTGACCCCCTTGGTTACGTCATGAGTTCTAAGCATCACAAATATAAACATTGATACCCTTTTAAATTATCGGTAAGTAAAATTGTTCATTATGCAGTCTCTAATAAGAACCTTTGTATATTTTCCTCCAAACTTTACATTAAATTGTCACGCGCAATATAGGCCCAGTAATTTAACTTCAATGTTCTAAAAAGCAATTACATCTTTAGCGTCGTGTCACAAAACGACCCTGCAGCAAATTGAGTGTACCCAATAAATAAGGCAGCAATTAAATTTGGAGCTAAGGGGTAATTTAGGAACAAAATATTGTAAGGCTAAAGACTCGGTAAAGTTTAATTTCGTTGAGTTAATTCTTCTCAGGTCTTCATCTTTACACCTGATGCCTTTTGGCAATTTATTTCCGTCTTTATGTTTTGCTAAATAACCTGCCACTTTTAATGCACCTACATATTTTCTACCGTCATAATTAAATTGTAATGTCCCCATCATTATTTCATGTTTATATCCACATCCGTATATTATATAAAATTTATTGATTATATAAATATATATATATATATATATATATATATATATATATATATATATATATATATATATATATATATATATATATATATATACATATATATATATATATATATATATATATATATATATACATATATATATATATATATATATATATATATATATATATATATATATATATATATCCTAGGCACACAACACGAGGACGAAGAAGACCGCCAACGAGATGGGTAGATGACATGCGCAGAATAGGTGGAAAACATTGGTGTCGGAGAGCTCATAATAGGGATGAGTGGAGGAGCTTAGAAGAGGCCTATATCCAGGAGTGGACAAGAAGTGGCTAATGATGATGATGATATATATATATATATATATATATATATATATATATATATATATATATATATATATATATATACATAGGGTGTTATGAAATTCACTGCATATATTGAAATGGGCGACTCGTGGGGTAATTTTTTTCACATTCGAAATTTTTTGAAAAATTAAAAAGGGGGCAAAACGGCATTTTACCACATCATTTACAAAATCAACCTGCACATGAAATGCTGTGTTGCTAATCTGCTGTAAAGAAACAACAACAAGCAACCGCCATGTCAGCTTAAAAAAATACCATACAAACATATTAACGTCTACAAAAATATTTACCATTGATGAAAGTGGATTTTCTACCGTTCAGAAAAAAACGCAAAAAGTCTTAGGATTAAAAAGGAAGAAAGAAATCAACGCAATCACACGCGGAGAAAGAGAAGTTAATACGATAGCTTTGTGTTGCGCCAGTGGTTGGACAGTTTGTGCCACCAGTGCTTATACTCGAAAGAATGAGACAAAACCCTTAATTGATAATTCTGAAAGTGTTGTCACCATTTCAGGCACTGGCTATATTAACACAAACTTATTTAGATGGAATAGATGAAACATTTTATAAGCGTAGTAAAGCCAACTACTAAAAATAGATTGTTAGCCTGGAAGCGTTGAACATAGCAAAGGCTAATGTGATAATAATGTCACAGAGCTGCTATGACTGGCATCAGTGTGAACGAATTTAAAGCGGGTGGAGTTTGGCTCGTGGAGAAAAACGTCTCTCACGAACATTTCTTTAAAGCAGTTGAAAATATGAAATGCTCTCCCTCAAATAAATCAAGTAATAAAAGCACATCGATTTTACAAGACGATTCTATTATTATCAATAATATGTATAATATAAAACAAGCAAATTGTTCAGCAACTTTATAGGTAACGTTACCTTCGCAGCTTCCGAATAGATTGCTACATTTAAGTAGTGAACCGTCTACTTCGGGGTCTAACGCTAAAGCTTTAAAGAAAACTTTATAATCCTTATGCTCAATACCTAAAATTACTTTAAAATATTGTACAAAAAAACTGAGGAAATTACATCCCTATAAAAATACATTGGAAGAATCGTTTAAAAGAAAGGCGCCAAAAATGTTTTCTAGATAACTGGATAAAGCTAGTCGACGACGAGAAGAAATTCTTTGTTCTGGGCGTCGTACGCCAACAAAGAGTTTGTTGTGTGCCGACGACAAACCCTTTGTCGATGTCAGAAGCCGCCAACTAACTTGTTATAGGTTTTAAAATTATTAAAATAATATTTGTTGCCCTAATAAATCTCACATTGTTGGGTACTTACTGAACGAAAGTACACTAATAACAATAAAAAACATGGAAATAGATATTTTTATTGCTATTTAGCTCCTATTGACACCAACAAAGTACCTATAATGTGTCCACAAAAAAGAATCTTAAAATAAACGAATAACAAAAACTATAATAACAAACCTTTGCGTTTTCAAAAACATCACACATCAGGGAATAAGAAACGAAACAATAACTATTAGCAAACAAATATTATGTACCAAATCAACAAATTATATCTAGTTCGTGTCACGTAAACTTCCCAAACGAAGTCAACTCAAAAATCAAATTATATATCGCAAGATATCGACAAAATTGAACATAAACAGAATACCGCGCTAGGACATCAGCTGTTCTGGCGGTCGCCAGGTATGCGAAACCGTCTTCCTCATGCAGAATCGCTCGCTCTTAATCCTTTCTTTCCTCACCGTGTCAGCTCCCTTTTGTGACAACCTCACAAAATCTAGCCTATGTTCACCACAAAAGTCCAGGCTACATATCAGTAAAAGATTTGTTCAAATCGAATTGGTAGTTTCAGAAATTATCTCGAACAAACATACAATCTTTACTTCTTATTATATATGTATATATATATATATATATATATATATATATATATATATATATATATATATATATATATATATATATATATTTATATATAGGAAAATTGTTTAACATATTAAAATGAGTAAATTCTTGAAAAAAATAATGATAAATGTCCCTCCTGTTTAACTATGTATAACTATTGAGAAAATTAATAATGAAGTAGTTTTTCAGTATGTACGCCAATGATTTAACAAATAGACACGCCAATTATAATTGACTCGAATTCTGATAACAACCCTTGTTGTTGCAATGTTGTTATACTTTTCTTACTCTATATTAGAACAAATTAAAAGAAATAAACTACAATACAAAATGATAGTTTCAAAAAATAAAACGTTTTGGTATCGATTTAACTGGTTTTCCCTGTGGTTCGCAGTTTGCCTGTTATATATTACACTCATTATATTGATGGATTAGTGAACGCAATTTTAATTAAGAAAACTACGCCGACATGTACACACAGTCTATAGGAAAATATATCTTGTCACAATGGTCCTATTTAACTACAGTTGTTCTTATTTTTTACTTGAAAATCTGATTGCTTCAGGAAAATATTTTTTAACTCTGTATTATGTTACTAGGAAAGAATGAACATGTAGCCACATTGCTTGAATGGTCTTCACGAAAGGGTCGGTAAGTGGGATTTTCAACATTTTAAAAAATCAGAATTAGAAAAAAAACACCATTAAAATTGCAACCAGTAGTCAACACCTGATCTTGGGACTTTCCTCTTAACCGATTATACCAAGGGACAAAAACAGTCAAAAAGGTAACATGACAAGGGGTACCTATTTCGATTGCTAAGTGAGTCTAAACAGTGTACTTAAGAATAAAGTAGATTATTCTTATGTGATTATGTTGCCGTGCGATTGCCAAGTCATCTTATTTATTATAGAAATAAAGATGTCTAATATTGATACGGTCACTAAATAGATAACAATTTATGACAAAGTTGTTGAATAGGAGCTTCCATAGACACTAACTAAAATAACCGACTTGGTTTTACATGAGATCTCACAACTTTTTTTGATGGAAGAACTGCATTGCGAGACTTGGCATTTTTTTTACATTTTATGTTTTTGATGGGATCTCATTTTTTTTGTAGGTAGTCCCCTTTTTTTTTCTTCTCGGGTAATATTTCTTATACGTCAGCTATGGATTTTCTCTCTCCCTGTCTCTATTGGTTTTTCTCAAAGGTTATGATGTAACAATTTTTGACAAGTCTGGACGATAAGTGCTTCTAAGTCGATTATATTCAACGATTGCGGACTCCTGAGCTTTGATACTACCGAAGTCGACATTAATTAGATGTAATCTGCCCAGACTTGTCACTCTCGAAAGTGCCACGTATGCTGGACCGCATGTGAACACTGAAGAACCTATGTCCATCAGTGCACTGTTTAGACTGACTTTTGTGTATGGTAATAGCATAGGCTGTACATATCGGAAACTGTTCGCGATGAACATAAGCTCTATTAATAATTTCAAATTTAGTTTTGACTGGACCAAGCTCGTAAAGATGTTCATTATTAAATGTAATATGTATTTTTTTTAGTTTTATTTGTATCTTCAGAATCAACCTTTACTCCTTGTACTATGCCGATAAAACCGTTGACTAAGCCAAGACTCACGTCATTATTTCGTCTTAACGTGACTTTAGCTCCTATTTTAATAACTATATTCTCTTCTAGCCCTGCTGTCATGGAAGCATCATCTTCACACTTTTTTATATTAAAATATACTTAAAGTACATATTTCACTTAACAATTTTTTAATTACACGAAGTAGGTAAGTATTATTAAACGAATTTATTTGATAAATGAAAAATATTATTAAATATAATATATTAATTAATAAATAATACAAATTATTCATAATTATGGATTTTTTAGTGATTAATTAACTTTATACGACGTATTATTTACCGAGACTCACGGTTGACCTTGCAATATGCTATGTATGGTTGAGCGCTGCGCGCTCCTCGCGCTCTATCTCAAAAACGGTTAAGCGTATAAAAAAATGTACAGAATAAAATTTGTAGAGAATTTTATGCTCTACAATTTTCATGATAAATACAAATATGAAGCGAAATATTTGCGAAAAACCAATTTTTGTGACTTTTGACCTTGAATCTCTTAAGACGCGTACACGAAATCTTATGAGATTTTTGAGACAACTTTTAGAATACCAAAATCAAGGTTTATACAAGTTTACGGCTTATTATCTCTCATTCCGAGGTTGACCCTCTTTTTTGGCTTAGGTGACTGTACCATTTAGAAAACGGGACTGAAATTTCGAGATGTTTCAGTTTTTCCTTCCTTTATAGGCTAAACACTAACTAAATTCAAAATTTGAAGTTTGTGTGTCTGCTAGAAGTACCTTAGAATTTTGATGATCGGTCACTGACAAAATTAAAGAACTTCGACTGGCGATAGTTCGTAAACTATAAGGTATAAATAGTAGGTAATTTAGGAATATAGCTAGTATAGTATGTCCTCTTGGTCACTGAAAATTCAGACTTTATCCACAACGAAGTTACAGGGGGGTTGAAAGTGCCGTGTGTGGCTTCGAGAAAAGGATGGTACGGCTGTGCTTTCTGCTCGACTTGGCGGGGGCACTGCCGTGCCCCCAGATTCAGTACTTGCTTTAGAACTACGTGTTGGCAAGAAAAGTATTGCTTCACCGGTTTTTTATTACGGAAATTTTCTGTTTTGTCGAAATCTGAAAAATGTTGAAAACTAATAAAAATTTAAAGTTCAAACTCTATTGGTGATTTTTTTGAAGTAATATCAATTTTTACATCCCACCAAAGTCACGTGGCTGCCATCGTGGCGGTCAGTTCAGGAGGAGACACTGTACGAAAAAAAAATAATTTACTTTATTACTCTAATATTCAAATGGCTTCCACTAATTACTTAGGGTTTTAGTATAATGGTCTCTAGATTGCGTATGCAATCTACGAATAAATCACGCCATATACATATGTAGGATGCAGTAACGGTCGAACGCTTGTGCGGAAAATAGAAAATGAATACTAAACAAGAAAAAGGATTAAGGGTATACTGACATAGGGGAATATATGGAGATTAGCTGTATAGGTCGGGCTTAATTAGTTTTAATTAATCTTAAGGGTAGTAGGTAGATATTCCAGATGAAAGACGCTGTGCTGTGGAGGTAGCCGAATGTACATATAAGACGAGTTAAAATTAATTTTTGTTTTTTACTTTTAAATGAAGTATTTGATATTTTTTTTGATTGTATTGTTTTAAGTTAGGTTAAACGACAACTTCAGTATAACAATATTATTATCTTTATTCAAAACTTGCAGTAATAATTATTTTTTATAATGAACACAAGTGTAGATGTTTAGTAGAATGAGTACGTTAACAAAAAAGATTAAAGGAAAAATTTATTATAATTCGGTCTTTTTAAAAGCTTGTCTATGATATATGTCTCAGCTCGTTATTTCGTTTCATCTAAGGTGAACTGAATTCTCTAATGAATGGAATTACGATGGTCTATAAAGTTGAGAAGCTGATCTTTACCGAAGTGTCATACGACAAATACTTCATCGATGTATCGAATCCATAGCTTAGGATTCATGGTTGCTATCTTTATTGCTATCCTCTCCAAACAGATGATGAGAAGATGGAGGACTGCTGGTGATAGTGATGGTTCCAAAACAGCACCTTCTATTTGTCGGAGCATTTATTTACCGTACATGAAGCAGGCGTTCTTCAGGCAATGTCTGGACAAATCTGTTAAATAGGCTAGAACGTGCTTGTTCTATGTTATAGCGCATTATCAATTCGTACGCTCGCATACAACGACTTGACGTTGAAACTAGCGATGATGTCATAGTGGCAGAAGCGGTTCACAATGTTCTCCGACTTCTTCCGATACCCATTCTCCATTGTTGTTAGTTCTCACACCAGCTTCATCTAGGTCTTTCTCTTTTCCTTCTACCGTTTCCAATTTCCTTTATTGACAAACTAGGTAGGGCTGAGCTTTCTAACTACTACTACATGAGCTAAAATACGTGGATATACAGTTTGGATCTTAAGATATGTATATGTCAGTAACCTAATTAACTTAGCCTAGGTAAGGGTTTTATAAAAATGAGATGAAAACTTAAGATATTCTAAACTTAAGATATTTTATTTACAGTATAAAACTCAAGATATTTGAAACTAAAATATTTTATGAGGTATTATTAACTCAAAACTAAACCTAGTCTAGTTCCATTGTTAGGAGTCCTGGAGGAGAAGGTCTGTGACTTTTAGGTAGCGAACCCTGTCGCTGGAAGGGGGTTCATAAGTATTTTTGACGGTGGAGTTTGGCTTTATCCAAAAATATGAGCTTCGCTCATGAATCCCCGGATGGTTAGCATCTGAAGGTGAATTTGTGTGTTGCTGACGAACGTTGGCAATCATGTGGAGGTCCTTGTTTTGAATGGGCTGGAGGGCGAGACCGGAGTAAGTGCCTGATGATCATCTTGTAAATTGTCAACTTGTTGCGTGTTGACAGTTTACTGGACTTACTGAAGAGTGGGTAGAACTTGGCTAGGAGCTGGTTAGCCTTCTTGGTGAATACTGCGAGCTGATAGTTCCCTAGAAGCAGCTTGTCGTAGTGGACTCCCAGGTACTTGATGTTGTTTGTCCTTTAAAATGGTGCCACAGAAGATGGGACGGGACAGCATAGAGCTAATGGATTTGGTGCAGATGATTGCTAGAGTTTTGGTTGAATTTAGTTGGATTCTCCAATGTTTGAACCGACGCGATGTGTGTATTCTAGTTCAGTGCATTTTTTAGTAGCCAGTCTTTGGTCATTCTTTGAACGATAGTTTTGAGTTCGTTAACTATAAAGTGCTTAAGTTACGTAATTTTTCGAATTCTCTTGTTGGTTCGATTTATTAGTGTCGTTTGAAGGGACTTTTCCACTTTGATTTTCAGTTGCCACATTTTGCTACTCTCCGTCACTATGCTAAAATTGTATCATATATTAGGTGTTCGTTTCTCTTTGAAATATGTTGATCTCAAAGGATTGTAGTGTGTTTATAGAAAATGTCCTCACGTTGGGGCGCATTTTGTAACCTTTTAATAACGCCCGCACGTTGAGGCGCAATTTTGTAACCTCTTTACTTCTTTGCTTTTAATAAATATTATATTTAATAAATAGAAGTCATTATTTGCCCCTTATGTATACCATAATTTCTGAGAATGGATTGAGTGGATATTAATACTGAAAGAACTAAAGAAATTAGACATAGACCAGCTCAGTTTTTTGGTAGAGAAATATGGATAAGAGATAATTTTTGTATGTCCTTTGAAAATAGTCTCTATAGTTGTTTAAAATTTTGGTTGTACAGATTTTGGGCACCATTCATTTTAAAATAAAAAGAAACTAACTTCAGCTCAAAAAAATGAAAAAATACTGAAGGGTTATGTAGTTGTTGAAAAAAGTTTAATATGGTACAACCGTTGCGTCCTGAAAGATAAAACTGGTGATTCAGTGAAACACTAGATTTAAATGAAGAAAAAGGTTTATTAATGACAAAATTAAAAGTTCTAACTTCGCTACACTTTAAAATTACTGCTACTAAATAAAATCCCTTAATCTACTAGATGGTACGATTTTATAGAGTCTTTAAATCAGGACTCTAATTAAAGGCTTAGCTAAACACGATGTGAAAAGTTAGTGGAATTAACTTCACGAGTTACACGTGCAGAATAGACGATGTAAACGCACTTGTCAGCAGGAAGCTAGGTCTATGGATTGATATACTGATGACTTACGGTTTTTTTTTATGAGTTTTTTCGCCTGTCCTGGTGAGATATTCATAACACTGATGTCTCCCACCTTGGCTACCCCCCAGTTCCCTTTGGGCTGCTAAACATGTCTTGACCCCTAAAGGTCTGGGAATAAGCAGGATATTTCAAGAAAAAGGCCGTGAACTTGAAAACTAAAACCGTTTCTGCACTACTACCTCATTAATAAACGAGTACGGCGATGTGATAAAAAAAGCCTACTGCGGCTTGATGACCTAAAAAGCCCACTGCGGCTACATCATGGAAAAAGCCGTTACTACAACTCGGCTGGAAAAAGCCGTTACTGCAAGTCGGCTGGAAAAAGCCTTGAACAGTGCCATCCGCACGCTTAAATATTTTTCTCCCTTCCTTAAAGTAACGTCTCTAAAATGGCTTCCTTCCCGGATACAAATTTATAGCCAATCAGACACGTTCGATGCAAATTAAAGAGTCCAGTAGTCAACCCGCAATGCATACTGTAAAATTTAAATTAAACTGTTCAAAAATTTACACCGCTTAAGAGTTGAAATCACTGCAATAAATATAAAAATGGAAAAAAATATAAATTATAGGGAGAAAAACAGTGTCGTAACATGATCTTAAAACCTAGGAAAAAATGAATGTTACAGTATACTATTCGTTTTGAGTCATTGCCTTTCTTCTTTGTGTGTTTTTGGCTTCAATAACTGCGTCTGGTGACAGACTTCTCTTATGGTCATACCGAGGTATTTCTATTTCTCATAATGTTTTAGTAATTTAGAAACGGGACAAGTTTCTAAATAACAACCTGTAGATCATCCTGCTTGTTCTTCTGCCTCCATATCATAGTATTATTTCTGCATTTCTCTTTTTGAAATTTTTAAACAGATCCTACTTATCGAACTGATAACGCCAATTCCTCTATAGTTATCATATACCCGTTTACTTCCTTTATCCTGTATAGCTGATATCAAAGAGGTTTTCCATTCTTTTGGTACATCCCTTCCTTTCAGATAAGTATGAAACGATATCTATTTATTGAAGAGAATAATATTATAGACGGGCGGTACTATCAGATCTTCCCCTACTTGATAAATTTTTGTTCAGTTGTTTTTTTTCCAAAATAATAATTACAATGCATTTACACAACAAATGTCATTGATGACATTTGTTGTGTAAATGCATAATATAATTAAATATAGCAGATATAAAATAGAAGGAAGGCTTAATATTATGATTCACACGTAATTGAAATCATATCTTGGTCACGTTAAAGGATGCTATTAAGGCTTAATTAAAGAACAAGAATTTGATTGATGACCTGTTTGATGTAAAACCATTTTACTCGTTTAATTCAGGGATGAAATGAGCCACTTTATCACTTTATTTTCATATTTCGTAAAAAATCAATATTTTTAAATATTCCAATTAAATATTTCAAGAGAGAAATTTTCATTAAATTTTAGAAAGTTTGCAGTTTTAATAGCGACCTTGTAGACTTTAATAAGTACCGCAACTGTAAGGTGTGCAAATTTCATTTGAAACTATTTTAGATTACTTCTCTGTACATAGATAAAAGTTGGTTCATTCATTAATCAAAAATAAGAATTCACATTTTTGAGTAAGTAAAAAGACAAAACAGACCAATATGAAGGTAGTTGTGGCTCTTATTTTGTTTGTGTTGAAGTCCTCAGTTTTAGGCTGTACGAATAAACAGGTAAGTTGAATTTTTGCTTACACTGGTAAAAAAAAGTGTTGTGTTTGTTGAAAAATTGCCCTTCGAGATAGTTGCATTTCTTCACGTTTTAGGGTTTCTAGATCACGCACCACATGGTTTCTCATTTTTATCGGTCTGCTCGGATTGGTGGGACGATAGCTCTCGAACGAAATAAAATATCGGTTATAATTTAATACATAAGTAATACTGAAACCTATATTTTCCGTAATATCGTTTCAGGGGAAGGAGGTGAAAAGGGTAGGTGTCGATAATCTTGTATGCTTTCAATTCCATGACGTTTTCTAGTTTTTAGAAGCGATAGTAAAGAAATTTTAAACGAAACAACCTACAGTCAAATATATTAGGGATTAAAGGGGTAGGGTTGCAGTTGAAAGACGTTGCTTCTAATATATCTTGTCTATTTTCGTGTTCTTGGGGTCAGGGAACGTGAAATTTGTGTTATTTTTTGATTATATTCTATTTTAGCAGAAATAGCATCTAAAGAATAATGTCAGTTTGTGAATACTCGAATGGTAGAATTTTTTCATTATCCGCCAGCATAAGATTGTCATAGTAATTGAAGAAATTCTAAAAAGTGTGTTATTCTCTACCCTCAGAAATTTGCAAGTAGTATCCCTTTTTTATTTTTCTTGCTAAAACTCTCTAAATGCAAAAATCTCTCTCCGAGATTTTTGCATTTCTTCACGTTTTCGGATCCTTAGATTCACGAAAAATAAAATCTTCTAGTTCTGTCGATCTGCCTATCTGTCTGTATATTTATCTGTCTGTCAGCACGATAATCACTAAAAGATATATCAATTTCGGCACATAAATAATATTTTAAGTAGGAACGGAACTTATATTTTTTGAGATACACCGCCTCAGAGGAAGGATTGAAAGGAGCAGAGGTCAATAGATTTTGTATATTTTCAATACCATTATAGATGTTTATAGTGGTTTTTTGGTTTGGATAATCAGTATATTTTAATAATAAATATTTATACTCAAACATATAAGGAGCGAAGGGGCAAGGAGAAAGGAGTTGCTTCGTATATTCGTACGAGGCTGGTTTGAAAAGTCCGTGCAAAGTCCGAGAGATGGCACCACCGGCGCGTATCGAGGTCATGTTTACTTAGTAGCATCTCTTGAATGAACACACACCAAGTTTCAGCCATATTGGTCTATTTCTTTGTGTTTGGCATTCGTGTGAATCAAGGAAGTCGAGTGATTTTCAAGAAATGGACGAAAAAGAATTTCTTGTGGTGATTAAACATTACTTTATGAAAGGCAAAACGCCTCAGGAGACTAAAGAGAACCTTGATAAACATTATGGTGACTCTGCACCTTCGATTAGAACAGTTTATAAGTGGTTTCAAAATTTTCGGACTGGCCATATGGGCACAAGTGACGCTGGACGTTCTGGACGGCCTGTGGAGGTTACGACTAGAGAAATCATTGATCAAATCCATGATATTGTGATGGATGACAGAAGAGTTAAGCTGCGTGAGATTGCTAGTGCTGTGGGCATCTCGACTGAACGGGTACATAATATTTTGCATAAACATTTGGACATGAGAAAGCTATCCGCAAGATGGGTGCCGCGATTGCTCACGCTTGACCAAAAACGGAATCGTGTGAAGTGTTGCAAGGATGGTTTGCAGCTGTTCCAGAAGAATCCGGAGGACTTTAAGCGTCGTTTCGTCACTGTGGATGAAACATGGATAAATTACTATACTCCTGAGACCAAACAACAATCTAAACAATGGGTTACCAAGGGGGAACTGCACCAAAAAAGGCGAAGACCGTTCCTTCGGCCGGAAAGGTTATGGCGACTGCCTTTTGGGATTCGCAAGGGATAATCCTCATCGACTATCTGGAAAAGGGTAAAACTATTACAAGTGAATATTATTCATCGTTATTGGACCGTTTGAAAACCGAGCTGCAAGAAAAACGCCCGCGATTGGCCACAAGAAAGTCCTTTTCCATCACGACAACGCACCAGCACACACCTCAGCAGTTGTGGTCGCAAAATTAATGGAAATAGGATTCCAACTCGTTTCACATCCCCCCTATTCTCCAGACTTGGCTCCCTCGGACTACTATTTGTTCCCCAATTTGAAGAAATGGCTGGCGGGACAAAGATTTTATTCAAACGAGGAGATGATTGCAGACACTAATGGATATTTTGCAGACTTGGACAAATCCTATTATTCGGAAGGGATCAACAAACTAGAACATCGTCAGACGAAGTGTATAAGCCTAAAAGGAGACTATGTCGAAAAATAAAAAAGGTTTACCCCAAACACCTAAGTAGTTTTTATTTTTGCACGGACTTTTCAAACCAGCCTCGTATATATTGTTGTCCGAATTTTTAGAATCGAGGATTCTAAAAATTGTGTTGTTTTTCACTATTTTCAATTACTCATTTTCCTCGGCATGTCTATCTGTAGGTATCAATTTTAAATTTGGAACACATGTAATAATACGTAGGCTGAAAAGTTTTTGGTCTGATACATAGATGTCGCCCTTTTCAAAAAATCTATATGATTTTTAGGAAACCAACTTTCAAACGATACGTGTCAAAATAAAAAGGGGGCATATTTATGACATTTCAACAATTAGTTTACAAGTTACAGTGGTTTTAGTGACGCTACTTTGATATTTTCAAAACAATAGAAAAAATCGAATTTCGTGTGCTGCTTAAACATTGTTTTTTGATGGGAAAAAAATACCGTTCAAGCAAAGCAATGGCTTGATAAGTGTTACGGAGATTCTGCCCCTAGAAAATCACTCATTATTTACTGGTATGCTGAATATAATTGCGGTCGTACAGACACAAATAATGCTGAACGCTCTGGACGCCCAAATAAGTTACACCGGAAAACATCAAAAAAGTCCACAAAATTATTTTGGATGACCGTAAAGTGAAAGTTGATGTGTTGATGATTCTGAGCGCTGTTTGGACCTATTTAAGCGTAATAAAAAGGATTTTTTCATGCGATATGTGACAATAGATGAAACATGGATCCACCACTACACACCGAAATCAAATCGGTAGTCAGCTGAGTGGACAGCAGCCGGTGAAAGCAGCCCGAAGCGACCAAAGACACAACAGTCTGCTGGGAAGGTTTTGGCCTCTGTATTTTGGGATGCGCATGGAATAATTTTCATCGACTATGCTGAGAAGGGAAAAACCATCAATAGAGAATATTATATAAAGTTGTTGGTGGATTTTAAGGCAGAAATCGCAAAGAATCGACCCCAAATAAATAAGAAAAAAGTGCTCTTTCATCAAGACAGTGCACTGTGTCACAAGTCAGTGGTTACGATGGGAAAATTGCATGAATTGAAGTTCGAGTTGCTTCCTCATCCATCGTATTCGCCAGATTTGATTCCCAGTGACTATTATCTATTCGCACACCTCAAAAAAACTGAGGTCTATTTTGAAGGCAAAGACAAATCCTTCTACAAGAAAGGTATAGAAATATTAGAAAAGCGTTGGACTGATTGTATTGCTCTTGAACGAGACTGATGAATTTTGGAAAAAATATGTTTTAAGTAGCTAGACCAAAAACTTTTCGGCCTAAGTGTTATTTGAAGTAGGGATAAAATCTAGAATTATTTAGCGACATTGCTTTAGAGGAGGGGGTACAGGAATTTAGGTTAGACGGATTGCTTTGTATATATGATTTATATGTCCTTTTCAGGATTCTTGGACTCGAGGAAGGAATCTCTTTTATTACTTTCAATTTTAACAGGAGAAGGTTGTAAAAAGGGTGGGGATAGCTAAATATAATGTAGTTTCAATAGTATTTTAACGGACAAATTATAAACATAAGTTTTTATTGTAAAACATATACGGAATTAAAGGGGTAGAGAAGGAAATTGAAATGGTGTAATAAGTCTTTTCTATTGTTTTTGGGAGGAAATCTAAATATTTTATTACTTTTCCATTATTATCAATTTAAGCAGAGGAAATGAGTGAAAATGGTGGGGATCTTTTTTTTTATCGTTCACCTCCACGCCTGAGTAGAGATTTTACCCTTTTTCATATCCTGAGGATATCGCAGGGGGATATTGTCCCGTTGACGTTGTCCAAGTGCCGAAACATACATTTTTGTATTTCCCGGCATCTTTTTAGTAGACAACGCGGTAGTGCTGCTGCGGACGTTATTGCATTTTGGAAACAACTACTACCTTTGTACGTGGCCAGGCCATATACACTTAAATAAAAGAATGTGAAATATTAGCGCGACGTGTATTTCTAACATGCAGCGCTCTGGGAGGAATTAAGCGGGCTACATCCTTCAAACACTTTCCATAAAAATACTTGTAGAACAGACTCAAGTCTCTAACCGTTCTTCGATGTTCCAGCGAATCAAGGCCGCTGGTCAGTTCCGGGTCTCCAATTAGACAAACAACTCTTCTCTGAACAGAATCCAACAAATGCAGTGTATGTTTGTGAGCGGAGCCCCAAACATGGGAGCAGTATTCCATAGTTGGTCGAATTTGAGCTTTGTAAAGAATTAACAGTTGTTATGTTGTCCATGTCAGGACATATTTGTTCCCAAATTAACGCCCAACAAATTGAGTGACGATGCTAGGGGAATGGAATGCCCCGACATGACTATGTCGGGTTCAGCAACGTTAACTTTTTTAGAAAAAACTGCCGCCAGGGTTTTTGTAGCGTTAAATTCCACTTGGTTACTATCACTCCAAGATAGAATTTCTTCCAGGTGTTTGTTAAGTTGAACGACCTTCTGCTGTCTGCGGATATTCGCCTGAGTAGCCGATGTCCGAGCGTTCAAAGTTAATGAAGAGATAAGTGTATTGTCATCTGCAAAGCTGTAGATTGGATTCCCGGTCTTTTCCAGCAGATTGTTAATGTAAATGAGAAAGAGAGTAGGAGACAGTGTAGAGCCTTGGAGCATACCGGCGTTAATAGTGAAGCTGTTAGACTGCCACTCGTAAAGAACGCTCTCTGAGGAAACACGAGAGCCACAAACAGAACTTTTCAGACATACCATAAGAGCGTAGCTTATATAGTTTCAATAGTATTATGAGAGTTTTTCCTGGTTTTTGGTTGAGATATGGGACAATTTTTTTATTACTTTCAATTTAACACAAATTGAAAGAAATATAACGTTTCAGTTTTAAATGTTTCTGCTATCTTATCATAATACATCCCTCTTTCAGAATATCGACTTGCAATACCAGGTTGTACAAGTATGAAATGCGGATTTCAGACAACAGATGGTGCACCAATGCAGTTTGTGCTATAAAGATTTGACACTGCGCCATTTTGTTGTGTATGCACAAGTGTCAGACGCGCACGAGTGATAAATTGGAAAAATGTGTGCATAGTGTTGTGTTGTTGTGTTCAATATGTCAAAATTTATATCGAACAAAGAGCATTCGCGGACAGCATAAATTTTTTTTTTTGATTTGAAGAAAACTGCTGTTGAATCATATCAATTACTTCGAGAAGCTTATGGTGAACATGCTCCATCGCAAGATACGTGTGAACGATGGTTTCGGCGTTTCAAAAGTGGTGATTTCGATGGTGCAGACAAGGAACGTGGAAAAAACCGCCAAAAAAATACGAAGATGTGGAATTGCAAGCATTGTTGGACGAAGATGATTCGCAAACACAAAGCAACTCGCCGAGCAATTGGGCGTTAGTCAACAAGCTGTTTCCAATCGGCTACAAGAGATGGGAAAGATTCAGAAGACCGGTAGATGGGTACCACATGAGTTGAACGACAGGCAAATGGAAAAAAAGCGCAAAAACACATGTGACATTTTGCTCGTTCGGTGCAAAAGGAAGTCGTTTTTGCATCGTATAGTTACAGGGGATAAAAAGTGAATTTATTTTGAGAATCAGCGCAAAAATCATGAGTAGACCCAGGCGCACCATCCACATAGTCCACAAGACCGAATCGCTTTGGCAGAAAGACGATGCTCTGTGTTTGGTGGGACCAGAGGCGCGTGGTCTATTATGAGCTGTTAAAATCTGGGGCGGAAACGGTTAATACTAAACGTTACCAACAACAATTGTCCGATTTGAACCTTTCGCTGCTTGAAAAAAGGCCAGAATACCGAAAGAGGCAACACAAAGTCATTTTTCTTCATAATAATGCTCCATCACATACGGCAAAACTAGTTCGCTACACGTTGGAAGCAGTCAGCTGGAAAGTTCTACCCCATGCGGCTTACTCACCAGACTTGGCTCCTTCCGCTTACCACTTGTTTGCATTGATGGGTCACGCACTTGCTGAGCAGCGCTTTGGATCATACAAAGATGTGAAAAAATGGCTTGATGAATGGTTCGCAGTAAAAGGGGAAGATTTTTACGGGCGTGGTATTCACAAATTGCCCGAAAGATGCGAACAACGTATAACAAGCGATGGAGTATACTTTGAATAAAGCACTTTTTATTATTCTTCCGAATTTAACATGTTTTTTTAGAAAAAAAAACCGCATTTCATACTTGTACACCTGGTAGTTAGACTAAGTTATTTTTTCATGGTTAAAAATCAAATTCAGTATTTTTCTATATTTCTAAATGAAAACTTCAAGTGCGTGTTTAATTGTCTTAACTCTTACGTTTTTCTCTAATTCATCGAGTATCCATAACACGAACATAGTCTTCAATTTTGTTCAGTCCAGATCTTTTAGGAGAAGGGGGTGAAAAGCGTGAGAGTCGCTAAATTTTGAAAAGTTCCAGGGGAATGAACAAATTTTCACGAATAATATTTATAGTCAAATGTATAAGGGTGAAGGACGGGGTCTGAGAGTGGTATCCCAAATGTATAACGTTAAATGCTCTTGTCAGGACGGTCAAGACCAAATAATCCGAAAATTATTATTTAAGAAAAAAAGGAGCTAGAATTAGTGATTACAAGTGATCTAAAATCGCAAAATCGCAAGAGCATTATTCTTTTTTTCTTGTTTTTGGTTAGAGAAAACGTAAATGTTATTTATAGTAAGCGATATAAAGCGCTTGTGACTTGAGGATAATTTTTAATGTAATGGTTTATATGTTATGATCAAGTATTACTTCCTTTGTAAAAATATCGACTAATGATTATACTTTAGCGTTAAAGTCAAACTCCATATTTATTTTAAATTTACATTTACAAGAGAAGGAAATTTTCTTTATTAACAAATTTACTTATAAATAAAAATCACTGGTTTATTTCTAATACTAGCCGTAAAAAACACGTAATCGAATAAGTGGTTCTTGAGTGCTAAGAGCACGGACGGACAGACAGGCAAAGAGACGTTGCGTTTTATATATATTAAAGATTTTTTTTTGGATAAATATTAAGTTAAGATTTTAAAAAAAAAACACGTAAATCGGATACGTGGTTCTCGAACGATAAGCGCACTAACGGATAGAGAGGCCGACAGACAGACAGAGAGACGTTGCATTTTATATATATTGTATACTTTGTTACATGACATTGTTCCATATTTAACGGTTGAGGCAGCGTATTGCAAGAGAGTGCGCTACCCTCAAACTTTTTTCCGACTTGATTCACTATTATCGTCACTGCTTATTTTTTATATCACTTATAAAATATATCCTATAATCTGGCGAAAGAACATACGTATAAATCTAAAAAAACACGTAAATCGGCTAAGTGGTTCTCGAGTGATAAATGCACTAACGAACAGACAGAGAGAGAGACATTACATTTTATATATATTATATTCTTTGCTGCATGATATTGTTCCATATTTAATGGTTTAGTATTGCAAGAGAACGCGCTAGCGGCAAACTTTTTCCGACTTAATTCACTATTATCGTTACTGCTCATTATGTTACGTAATAAAATATATCCTATTACCTGGCCAGGGAACATATGTATGTTTAAGAAAGCACGTAAATCGGATAAGTGGTTCTTGATTGATAAGCTCAGTAACGGACAGACAGACAGACAGATAGACAGGGAGACATTGCATTATATATATATATATATATATATATATATATATATATATATATATATATATATATATATATATATATTATAGAAGATTATAGATAACCTGGCCAGAGAACAAATGTATGAATTAAAAAAAACGCGTAAATCGAATGGGTTCACGAGTGATAAGCGCACTATCGGACAGACAGACAGACAGAGCGACGTTGCATTTTATATATATTATAGATGCGATATCTCAAATTTTTTTGATTCTTATATTTGTGTTGTTTTGTTACTTAGTTCAGGATAATAACGTAAATACGCTATTTCCTAAAATTTTTAAAATATGAAAAAGCGATGTGTTACCAGTTCATCAATATGCTTTATTTTAGGAAAATAGGAGAAGCAATTTAATTCACTTCTCACTAGGTATAGTGGGTGGTGTAGAAGTAGTACCACATTCCATACCTTATCAGGCAGGCATTTTCACAGAAAATAACGGTTTTTGTGGAGGAGTGCTAATTTCAACAAGATATGTACTTACTGTAGCGCATTGTACTTATAGGTAAGATTGATAAAACGTCAGCTATGTAGTCATCTCTGCTTGTAATAATATAAAGAAAATACAGAGTGCTACAGTTTTTGTGACCTATTAGAAGTATATAGAAAAGATATAACAGTACTTATTCATCTAGGCATTTATTTACCATATAATTAAAAAGATGATAGTTCGCCTCTGTCAATATATTGAAAATAAATAGAAACAGAATAAAATAATACAGTGAAGATAGTAGCAAAATACAACTGGAACAGAAACAAAATAAATATAAATAATAATGTTTATTTATATGTGTCGTAAACACATACATCACGGTGTGCCTGAAACGGGTTTTAATGACTTCAGCGACCACTCCAAATTTTCCGACAGTAATCGATTCGTGTAGTAATAAAGAACATATGTGAATAATTTTAATTTTTTTTGCTGAGCTGTTTTGAAAGTGCATTAAAAAAATAAAAATGGAAAATTTCGAAATAAACATAATTTCCTACATTAATAATGCTCATTGAATTTATTTAAAATTATAGATTTTACTTCATATTTATGTGATATTATTGCAACTGTCTATAAAATAGTATACGTGAAAACGATCGATAGTTTGCCCTTTATTTTACCTTCAATAATTAGACGTAGCAATTCATACTTTGGGCCCCTTATTATACCTCCGAAGTATTGAGTTTTTCTCATTTTTATGGTTGTTAGTAATTCCTTCATTTTGTTCATTCTTTCCAGTACTTCTTTGTTAAAGTTCATTATCTCATTTGTTTCGGGAATGATGAAAACATGTTAAATACAATAGTTTTAGGGAGTGTTAACGTGCACAATTTAAAATTATTTCTGAGTATACAGGGTACTTCAAAAAAATGTGGCCGATATAACATGTTTTTTTTAAATAAACATCCTATATTCTAATTTATTTTTAAATTCTGCATAAAATTTTATAACTTGTTTATTAATAATGTTATATACCTAAACCCAGGAGTTTTTCTAATATTTCAATTTTTTTAAAAATACGAGTTTTTAGTTTTGTAAAAAATTGCTAGTAGCGCCATTGTTTCTGAAGGTGAAATACTCATAATTGGTACGAGTGTTCTATAGAGATGAAAAAAAAGCTATATGTAAAGAAATATTACACAGAGTTCAAAATAAATTTATACATTTCGACTATTTTAAATTGAAAAATCTCAAATTTTTTAAATAGCACGCCCTGTATATTACTATTTTTTCTGATAGATTTTACAAAACCCTCCAACAAATAGTTAATAATAATTTTAAGATAGTTTAACTTATCCAATGATTAATTATTATGACGTAATAAATGTTCAAAAATATGCCCGTCTACTTGAATACAAATGTTTAGTCATTTTACTATAATTTCCTTCACTTTCCTCAGCATAAAGGGCGTTATTGTCCTGCACGCATCCCGTATCCTATTTTCCATATCTACTGGTGTTATAGAGGGATTCACATAAACACGATCTTTAATGTAGCCCTACAAAAAGAAGTCTAAAGGTGTTAAGTCACATGATCGAGGGGGCCACTGAATGAATCCATCCCTACCGATCTATTTTTGTGGGTAACGATCGTTTAAAAATTCCCGAACTTCCGGTGGTAATGAGCAGGAGCTCCGTCTTGTTGAATCTACATTTGTTCCCTTTCAAAGTTATCAATTTCTTCAAGAAGCTGGGGTAATTCGTTTTGTAAAAAATTTAGATATCTAGGTCCGTTAAGCAATTCGCGGAAAAAATATGGACCAATAATTCGAAAATGTAATATTCCACACCATACATGCGACCAATGGTTTTGGTTTTGAACTTCCCGGACCCAAAATGGATTAACTGTTGAATAATAATGCAGGTTATGGTTGTTAACTGCTCCATTACTGCGAGAAGTAGCTTCATCAGATAACATTATTTTGGATAAAAAATTTGGATCGGCATTTATTGCTCCATTCATGGTGGTACAAAAGTTTACTCGTCGTTCAAAATCACGGTCTTGAAGTTCTTGGTGAAGTGATGATACTTGTATTTTCTCGTGGTGCGATTAGCCGCAGATTGAGATGTGTCAGATAAGTCAGCTAGTTGATGGCTGCTGACCTGGGGATTATCTTCAACATGAAGTAAAACCTCCATTTTTTTTTCCTCATTGGTTGCATTCTGGTCTACTACTTTCCGTTTCGTATACTCAACGCTACCACTACCATCAAGCCGTTCCATTAAGCACTGAAAAGATTTTCTAGATGGTTTACGTCTATTAGGGTACTTCGCTCCGTAAATAGGTATATAACATTCTTAATAATAGTTGGAGGGTTTTGTAAAATCTATCAGAAAAAATAATAATATAAAGGGTGTGACATTTAAAAAAACTTGAGATTTTTCAATTTAAAATAGTCGAAATGGATAAATTTATTTTGGGCACGCTGTAGCATCTAACACAAATTTCTTTACATATATCTTTTTTTCATCTCTATCGAACGCTCGTACCAATTATGAGTATTCCACCTTCACAAAACAATGGCGTTTCTGGTAATTTTTTACAAAACCGAAAACTAGTATTTTTTTGAAAAATATTGAAATATTAAAAAAAAAACTACTAGGTTTAGGCATATAACGTTATTAATAAAAAGTTATAAAATTTTACGCAGAATTTAAAAATAAATTAGAAAATAGGATGTCCCATTTAAAAAACGTATGTTATATCGGCCGCACTTTTTTTGAAGTACCCTGTATACTCTAAAATAATTTTAAACTGTGCACCTTAATATTCCAGAAAAAAAGTATTTAATATTTTTCGTTATTCCCGAAACAAATGAGATAATGAACTTTACTCTATCGTTGACTCACCCTGTACATTTCAAAAGATTCCAGTCTTTTTTCTGAGCCAGGGTCAAGGGTCCAGCATTCACATCTATACAATAGCACGGAGAATACATACGCTCCCACCATTCTCTTTCGGAGTTCGAGACTGAGACTTGTGCGATGGAAAAATTCATATATGTTACTCGGGCCTATTCAATTCGGGAATATATTTCTTTTCTTGGGTCCCACTTGTCATTTATATTGGTTCTTATATATTTAAATGTGGAGACCTGTTCTACGGTGTTTCCCCTGATTTCGAGGGATTCTGGTGGTAAATTTTTCTTTGTTATTACCATCCATTTGGTTTTTTCTTATATTCATAGTTAATCTTTCGCTGGCTGTTACGACTCGTTTGATCAGTTGCTAGAGATCTTTGATATTATTTGCTAATAGAACAGTATCATCAGCATACTGTATGTTGTTCAGTGTACTTTCATTAACTGTTATTCCTTCAACGGATTCATAGATAGCCTCATTAAACATAGCATCAGAATAAAGATTGAATAAAAGTGGTGAGAGAATGCAGCCCTGTCTTACACCTTATTTTTATGCCTTTCGAACTTTTCCAGGCCAATTTTAATTTCCGCTCATTGATTCCAGTACAGATTTTTAATAATAGTTAGATCTGTTTTGTCTATATATGTTGTTTCTAGAATTTTTATTAATTTTTCGTGCATCACGCAGTCGAAAGCTGTATTGTAATCTATGAAACATATGTATATATCTACATTCATATCTTTGCCACGCAGGACCAGTACATTTAATGAGAATAAAACTTCCCGCGTACCCATGCCTTTTCGAAATCCGAAATGTAAGTTATCTATTTCTGCTTCACATTTTTTTTATATTCTAGCATGGATGATGCTCAGGAATATCTTGAGAACGTGAGACATCAAACTTATCAAGCGATAATCGTTACATTTTATTGATTTTGACATTTTAAGAATTGGGATAAAAGTTGACTTTAGCCAGTCAAGATTGATTTGTCCAGTTTGTAACATTCATTTTTTCCTAGATTTTAAGACCATGTAATGTTACTGATTTTTCACTTCAAATTGTACTTATTTTCATTTTTGTATCGAACGGTATATTAAACAGAGATTCCAAGACGTTCGGTATATACTGTGCAGTGCGGGTTCCTGACCGAATCTACCGCTACGCCGCGATTGGTGAAATGTTTGTATCCGGTTTTGGTTCCGGCGTCGCCATATTACAGGCAGAGTTCGCACGGTTTATTTAAGGGTCTGGTGAACGAAAACCGAGGCAATTTCCATCCAGCCGCCAAGTAGGCAGTACCATCAAGCCGCAGCCAGGCTAATTTTCATCGGAGCCGCCAAGTAGGCTTCCTTCGACTGAGCTACAGTAAAGGCTCATAACAACCATCATGCGAGCTAAGTAAAGCACCAGTTCTTAACGAAAAGCCGTAGTGGGCTCTCTAAGTGTTTGCTAAAAAAGTGTGAAATCGGTCGTATTCCATCGAAGGCGGAATAAGAACAGTAAGTTACCAAAACATCCTTCAATAGACCTATCCCTGAGTAGTGCCTTAACAGCAATTTAAACAGACTAAAAAGTGAAGTGAAAAGCACTATTTTTCGTCTTCGGGGGTAGTCATAGTTCAGAATTTAAACGTAATAACTACTAGTTAGGCTAGAATTTTTTTGTAGAACTGCAAAGGTTAGAACTTTTTATTTTTAAAAACATGAATAAATTTTCTTTTTGTTGATTAAAGCTAGTGTCTCACTGAATACCTATCTTACTTTTCAGGATAAGAACGGCTGTACCAAACTGATTTTTTTATTTACCAACAGTACACTCTTTCAGCATTTTTCCATTTTTTTAGCTGAAGTTAGATCCTTTCTATTTTAAAATGAATGGTGCCCAAAAAGTCGTACAGCTGAGGTTTCTTTAAAAATAGAAAATAATTCCAAAAAGACGTAAAACAATTATCTCTTACCCATATTTCTCTACCAAGGAAAACTGAGCTAGTGTTTGTTTAATTTCTTTAGTTCTTTTAAAAATCAGGATCCACTCAATTCATTAGCAGAAATTAAAGCGGGGCTGCAAGAAAATTGTGCTCAAGCTTGGGGCATCCAATATTCAAACGGTACAAAATGACACCACAACGTGCGGGCAAGTTCCAATGTTACAAAATTGCGCTCAAGCGTGGGACAAACAACTTCTCACAGGGTACAAAAAAAGATGCCTCAAACTGAGGACAATTTAATAGGTTACAAGTTTCATAGATCTTGTTAAATAAGATCACCAGTGGATTAATAAATGGACTTTCGTCCGAAAATATTTTGAGGATTTCTCCCTTTACCTCATCTGGACCAACTGCTTTTCCATTCTTCTGTAGTTGTATAGCATGAATAACTTCTCTTGTTATTTCTGGCCCTATCTCATTCTCTCTGTTTAGCTGTAAGTACTTCTTCAGATCTTCAGTTAATCCTTACTGTGTCTTTATACGTGTCTTGTTTTTATTGAGCTGCTCTCTTCACTTTAATGTTGTTGTTGTTGAAGTCATGATCTCGTAAAATTGAACGAATGTTAAATTTATGAACTAATTTTATACTTTACAGTTTTGAGCCGATTGTAGAAAATTTTTTGCATAGTTTTCATTGCAGATACATATCAGTGAGGTACCAGGAGGTTATTTTGGATTAGTAGTAGTTACTACAACCTCTGGGATTGTTTTATGTTTTTCATTACTGCATATGTTAGTAGTATAGTTATCTTAACGGCATTTTTTGCCATAAATTAATCTGTAATTACTTCTATAACAAGCGCCCTACCTTTCAAATTATTTGTAAAGTTAAGCTTTTTGCAAAATACTGAGAGACCCTGTCTATATCCTAAAACGACAGTTCTAAATATGGTAGGTCGAACTTTCAAAAAAATATTCTTAAAATTGACAAGAATTCACCTTCTTTTTCGACTTTAAAGAAAGCTTTTTCAAGACACTTATTTGCAAAACACCAAAGATACTGTCCCGAAGTGTCCCAAAAAAAATTAACCCAAAAGCAAATAGAATATTTTATTTCAATGAATTGAACAAATGAATTTTTAAGTTACATTTTTACTACTGGTGATTAGTTTGGAGGTAAACGACGCATTGGTAATCTAGGTTGCATGACCACATGTTGACACCAAAAGAAAAGTACCTTAAAATTATAAAAATGGATGACCTTTTCGTAAATTTTCTTTTGTAGGATTCAAAATCTTGCTGTAGTTCTTGGGGCGCACGATATTTTATGTGAAGAAAGTACCCAAAAAGTCTTCTACAATCCAATAATTATTATTCATTCGGATTTTACTGGCGAGGATTTCAATTACGATATATCTTTGTTGAAGCTAAATAGATATATTTCTCCAACAGCTGCCATAAGAGCTATTCAGTTTTTGGCGCCCACAGATGCTGAAGATTTTGATGGAAGTTATGGTCGTCTCTCTGGATGGGGTAAGTTGAAAATAATATTTTTCTCAACCTCAGAGCCATCAGAAGTTACGTCACATAGATTCTCTTGACCAAAAACTTAGTCTGGTCTGTATTTCCAGGTCCCAGAAGTATTGGAATCGTGTAGAAATCAGTCTCAAAGACCTTTGTATTTCCTTACGTTTTGGGTTGCAAGATGCGAAAAACAAATCGGTTTGTCTCTCTGCTGTTTGTTAATACGATAAGTCATAAACGAACTGAGATGTTGATTTCATTTCAACTACAGATATAATATTACACTATAACTCTTAACCCGTATCAGTCAAGGATATAGCAGCTAAAGAGGTGAGAGAGGGGGTCGGAGAAGTTGTTTTGAATATATCGAGTTGTACATCCTTGTCTCAATTCTTGGAGTGGGGGAATCCTAAAATTATGTCATTGATTTTACCACTAGTAGACGCGAGAGATGTATGGAGTAAATAACTTAGCTCATTGTTTCCAAACAAAATGACTTTCACTCCCTCAGATTATTGTTAAAATTCAAATCCAGTTAAGGCAAGGGTATCATGAGATTTTGGGGTCGAAATGCCCTACTTCAAAAAAGTTTTTTTTTTTTTTTAATTTAACTTGTTCTTTGGGTAAAAAAAGTGTTTCTGGCATTTTTTTAGCCTCCACTCCCACTACCCTCCCCCTTAAAACCACATTTTTATCTTTAATTAGTTTTCTCCGGTTTTTCTTACCGAATCATCGCAAAAAAAAAAATTTCATGGTAGTGGAGCATCAGGGCAACCTGAACTAACCTGAACTAAGAAATATTTTTGGTGTCACGTGACCTCACGTGGTACGTTAAAATGGCCAAAAAAGGGAAAAATAGTCAATTTAATGCTAAAATGTCCTTAAATTATTCGAATTAATTTTCCTTTCACTAGAAAAAAAAGGATACATACAGATATGAGTTTCTTTTGTTAAATTTTCCGTATAATCAGAATTTGATACTAAAATTTTTTTTTGTATACAGTGCTATGTTAAAATGACAAAAAACCAGAAAAATTCAATTTTTAAGGGTAACATTTTTTCTGGAGGGTTGGACTGACACACATAGAGCCGTGCAGTTTTGAAAGTTAAATTTTGACTTAAGGGGTTAGTTTTGGGGGGTGAAATCAGAAGTGAAAAAAAAACATTTTTTTACTATGTCATTGAGTGAGGTGTTAAATGAAAGCTTGTAAAATCACGAGTTCACGCACACTTTTCTTTGTATTATTTTTTAAAAAATCACGAAAAATCCCTTTCCCCCCCTTTGTCTGGAAAATTCCGTTCCATTACAAAGTTATAGCATTAAATGTGACGTGACGTCCGATGGGGACAGCTATTTATTTTCAGACACTGTCTGCAATATTACTCAGGCAATTTTTAATATTTTTTAATTTTTTTTTAATCTTAATAATTACTTTTTCTACCGGTTTTTCTGTCGAGAGGTTTTTTAAAATTTTCTGATAGACAATTTTTTATAAATAATTAAACATAAATTCTTTGGTTGAAAATTGCATACTAAAGTTAATACTGATTTTTTTTATTTTTAAAATAAAAATGAAATTTAATATTTCACACCATACATTAAGCGACCAATGGTTTTGGTTTTGAACTTCCAGGACCCAAAATGGATTAACTGTTGAATAATAATGCACGTTATGGCTGTTAACTGCTTGCTCCATTACTGCGAAAAGTAGCTTCATCAGAAAACATTATTTTGGATAAAAAAATTGGATCGGCCTCTATTGCTCCATTCATGGTGGTACAAATGTTTATTCGTCGTTCAAAATCACGGTTTTGAACTTCTTGGCGTAGTTCCATATGAAATGGATGATACTTGTATTTTCTCGTAGTGCGATTAGCCGTAAATTGGGATGTGTCAGATAAGTCAGACAGTTGACGGCTGCTGACATGGGGATTATCTTCAACCTGAAGTAAAATCTCTATTTCTGTTTCCTCATTGGTAGCATTCTGGTTTACGCTACCACTACTATCAAACCGTTCCATTAAGCACTGAAAAGATTTTTTAGATGGTATACGTCTATTAGGGTACTTTCTGTAAAGCCTTACTGCCAAAAGACATTTTTTTCCCGCCTCACCCAGTATATAAACCATATCAATTATTTTTAGGAAAATCTTTAACTATTACCTTTATACGTCACTTACTGCAACAAATTAAACTATTTTTACTTGCTTAAAAATATGAGAGCAGAACGGAAAAGAGAAATCTTCTCACCAATAACACCAGAAAAATGGAACCACTATTTTACAAATATGCTAACAGAAGATAGAGTTCAAAAGTACCCAACAGGAAACCCAAATATAGTTATTCGAGGATCCCCAATAAGGATAACAACATCAGAAGTTAAAGAAGTATGTAAAACGCTAAAAAATGGTAGAGCTCCAGGACCAGGAAACATCCCAGGAGAGATAGTAAAATACGGAACTGAAAAGCTATTTAGCGCTTTGAGGAACTTATTCCAAAGATGCATTAACACATCAGAAGTACCCGAGGAATGGAAAATATCATACATATCAACAATTCATAAGAAAGTAGACAAAAATAATTGCGATAACTATAGGGGAATAACGGTTATAGGATCTATTAGCAGAATATACGGAAAAATACTTAAAAATAGAATAGAAACGGAATACGCGGACGTAGAAGCTGAAGAACAGGCAGGCTTTAGAGCAGGAGATCCACAATAGACCATCTCTTCTCACTGACACAAATCCTAGAAAAGAAAACCGCATTTGATCAGGAAGTCCATGTCTTGTTTGTTGATCTAAAAAAGGCCTACGACAGCGTGCCCCTAATGAGATTGTGGGAAACACTACAACAGAGTAATGTAAGCACCGAAATAATTAAAGTCGTAAAATCCTTATACCAAGACGCAAGATGTAGTGTGAAAACCAAATATGGTATAACAACAGGATTCCCGGTCACAAAGGGTCTCAAACAGGGCTGCTGTATATCCCCAACGCTATTTAAAATCTATTTGGAGAGTGCACTGAAGAACTGGAGAAGGAAATGCAGCAGTATGGGATTACCACTGGATGACGATACTACATTGTACACGCTATCATTCGCAGATGACCAGGTAGTAGTCGCTCAGGACATCGATGATATGGAATACATGACACGAAAACTTATGGATGAAATATGAAAAATAGGGCCTAGAAGTCAATATTAAAAAGACCGAGTACATGTGCGTCGGAGGACAACAGCAGGACTTGAAACTGGCCACAGGACACACCATCAAACACTGTGCCAGTTATAAGTATTTGGGAACGAGAATATCTAGGGACGGAACACTGGAAGAAGCAATATTCGAGAG
The DNA here is from genome assembly GCA_019049505.1 of Pachyrhynchus sulphureomaculatus. Classification (NCBI taxonomy): domain Eukaryota; kingdom Metazoa; phylum Arthropoda; class Insecta; order Coleoptera; family Curculionidae; genus Pachyrhynchus; species Pachyrhynchus sulphureomaculatus. The sequence continues at coordinate 41,969,139 of CM032454.1, read as the reverse complement.
GAATATCCAAGGAAGAAAAGCGATTGCAATGCTTAATAGTATACTATGGGACAAAAACATAACCATTGAAAATAAGAAGAGAATTTACAACTCAATAGTGAAAAGTATAATAACTTACAGCTCCCAGGTGTGGCCATTAAAGGAAAGAACAGAAAAAATACTAAAAGCTACAGAAATGGATTTCTGGAGACGAACAGCCAGAGAATCCAGAAAAGACCGCATACCAAATGACACGATAAGGCTAGCTTTTAGAAATAAAGCACGATATAGTGGACGAAATCAGAACCCAACAGTTGGTATGGTACGGACATGTACAGAGAATGTCACAAGACCGACTGCCTAAAAAGATTTTAAATTGGAACCCTCATGGAAAAAGAAAGCGAGGAAGACCACGCCAAAGCTGGAGAGCAGGAATCAACAAGGAAGTACTAGAGAGAGATCTGGAGGAGGAGGGATGGAGAAACCGGGAGGAGTGGAAATTAGGCATCGGAAGACGTTATAAAACCGATTGATATATATATATATATATATATATATATATATATATATATATATATACTTGCGTAATAAACATGTCAAAATTTGACAATGCCCACATTTTTGTTTTATCTTGGCAACTATGATATTATAGCGTAAATGTATTAAAAACAAGGGTAAAAATTGAAAAATTCAAAATAAATCGAAAACTATTAGAAATAGGTATATGACATACTTAATAAAAGTTGGAGGATTTTATAAAAATCTATCAGAAAAAATAATAATGTACAGGGTGTGCCATTTAAAAAATTTGAGATTTTTTCAATTTAAAATAGTCGAAATGCATAAATTTATCTAACTCAAATCTTTTTTACATATATCTTTGTTTTTCATCTCTGTAGAACGCTCGTACGAATTATGAGTATTCCACCTTCAGAAACAATGGCGCTACTGGAATTTTTTACAAAACTGAAAACTAGTATTTTTTTAAAAAAATTGAAATATCAGAAAAACTACTAGGTTTAGGTATATAACAGTATTAATAAACAAGTTATAAGATTTTACGCAGAATTTAAAAATAAAATAGAAAATAGAATTTTCCATTTAAAAAAACATATGTTATATCGGCCACATTTTTTGGAAGTACCCTGTATACTCAAAAATAATTTTAAACTGTGTACCTTAACATTCCCTAAGACTATTTATTTAATATTTTTTCGTCATTCCCGAAACAAATGAGATAATGAACTTTACTCTATCGTTGACTCACCGTCGAGATAAGGGGGGGACAGCGATTTTTCGCACTTTTTTTTAAATAATACAAAGAGAAATGTGCGCAAGTATTACATTATATATATTTTTTGAACTCGCCTTTTCACACGCTTTCATTTGACACCCCACTCGACGCGACGACATGGTAATTTCAAACTATCATTTTTAATAGTTTCAAATCCGAATTGGATATCAAAACATAGTGTTTAGTGTTGAAAAAAATATCCGTTTACTATTTAGGAACAAAAGGTTGCAAAATGCACTCTAAAGTATATCCCTTAACAGTTTTAGAAGTCAATTTGGTGGATTGAGTGAATATGGGGGAATGTGAGTGGATGAGTGAGGTAATGAGTGAGTGAGAGAGAGAGTGAGTAAGTGAGTGAGTGAGGTAGTGAGTGAGGTAGTGAGTGAGCGAGCGAGTGAGTGAGTGGGTGAGGGAGGAATGAGTGAGCAAGTGAGCGCAGAAGTAAGTGAGTGAGTGAGTATGGGAGTATGTGAATGACTGAGTGAGTGACTGAGCGAACGAGTGAGTGAGTGTTTTGTCCAATATTAATAAAAATTAAAAACAATTTTTTAGTTTTTTTTTTAGTAGTTTAACAAATTTATTTTAAACAGCATTTTGCTACGTAGCTTAGTTAAATGTGGTGTATGTATGTTTTTTGTTAAACATGAACACTAAAACATAATATTTTTAAGTTTTTATGATAAATGTAGATTCAGAACATTTAAAGATGTCCGAAATAATAGTTTTATTCCATATTTTTAATGATTAAACAGTTTTACATTTTATTTATAAAAATGTATTTTTTCCAATTTGATAGTTTTCTGGTAACTTTAAGTGTGTTTTCTGAAAAAACCTCACGGTGGATATCTTTTTTATGATTTTGTTTGAATTCAAGATAAAAAAATACTTAAGAAAACACGTGTCTCACTTAAAAGACAGAGATTTTTTTTTGTATACCTGTGTTATTCACTAATGAGTTAAATTTCGTAATTGACAAGTTTTCTTAATGTATTTTTTATTTATAGGTTATACTTCAACCAATGGCTCCATAGTAAAAAATTTACGGAAAGTATTTGTAGAAATCATTTCGGATAGACTGTGTAGATTTATTTTAAAGAAGAATACACTACCAAATTCTACTATATGCACTCTTGGAACTGACTTATTAGTAGGACCGGTAGGAGCGTGTATGGGAGATTCAGGAGGCCCTTTAGTGGTTGGCAATGAACTAGTGGGATTGATTTTATATGGTTACGAATACTGCGAGGCAGGTTATCCAAGTATACATACTAGAATTAGTTTTTATAGAGAGTGGATAACACAACATTCTGGAGTTTAATAAAAAATGGTAATATATTATATTTGGATACAATTTGTCTTTTATTTCTGTCATCGCAGCAACTCAAAATGTTTTGTAATATTTTTCACATTTTGAGATCTTTTAGAATCTTCTTTAACGTTCCCTTTTTCTTTCTTTTTAAATATCGTTATAGAAGTAGAAAAATTGAAAGTAACAATACTCACTCTCTGTCCAATAGGAAATTGAACTTTTGAGAAAAAAATAAAACACAAGAAGAATATAATTGTTCAAATTATTTTCCTGAATCGACCTGCTCTTCCTCAGCTTCGATAATAATTTTTTGCGTTGGTTCTTGAGATATTGCTCGTGGTCACTGCCGCTTAAATATTTTCAATGGTATATCGCTTTCGCTTGATTGACTAATAAATTCGGCAAAAGAGAAAGAAGCCACAGGGAGCTAAATCAGGAACGAATTATCCAAACTGTTTTAAGAAGGTCTGAGTACTTAACAGCGTTCAAAATGTTGTTTTGATTTTTAAATAGTTAATTCAACTTTACTCAAACTTCTTATTTAATTAAATCGCGAATTTTCTTTGCTTAGTCCAGTTTTTGGACGTTCTGACTTAAGAGTCAGGAGGAACAGGTTTCTTCTTAAGCATTTGACGACAATTTGGATATTGTTTAAACTATTCGTGCACTTGAGTAGGAGATAAGTAGATAAAGACTCCGTGCAAAATAAAGAACAGCAAATCTTATCAAACCCTTTTTAGTGTTTCGTACGAAAGGAACACTTATAAGATCACTTCGGTGTCCGTCTGTCTGTCTGTTTGTCTGTCTGCCACACCCGGTTTTCTCCGAAGTTAAATTTTGACTTAAGGGGTTAGTTTTGGGGGGTGAAATCGGAAGTGAATTTTTTTTTATCAGGTCATCGAGTGGGGTGTCAAATGAAAGCTTGTAAAAAGACGAGTTCAAAAATATATAATGTAATACTTGAGCGCAATTCTCTTTGTATTGTTTTTAAAAAAGTGAGAAAAATCGCTGTCCCCCCACCTTATCTCGAAAAGTACCTATCAAAAAATTTTGAAAAATTTCTGGAATATTCCCTACAGGGTGTGGATTGAACGAAAATTATCACAAGTACGTTCTCTTTAATAATTTATCTGGTATATAAAAAACAAAAATTTCAAGGTCATCAATTTTCAGTAAAGATCGGAAAAATACTTTGTTGAAAACTCATTTGGAATGTGTTTTATGAAGTTACTGATCATTTTATACTCCTGTAATTTTTATTTTAACAGTACGAAACACTAATTGCGCAAGTCCAACTTGCACTTGACCAGTTATTATTATTTATTATAGTGATACTTCTAATCGTCCGACTGCTGCTTACGTATTAACCCACACAGAGGTAAAAATCCTCATAAAAATAACAACTTCAAGATGAGATATCTAAAAAATTACAGAGTTCTAACCCTTGTGCCCACGAGAACTTTTGTTCTACTCCTCAAAAACTATATTTTCCCAAAGTTTGAACAAATTTGACCAAGAATCATTTTCCATAAGGATAGTGTGGGGTCCTTTGTCAAGATTTCTCCACAACTTTAAATAGACCAAATACAGCGGTGCACGTCCCTCGGCAAAGAGCAATCGCGGAACCTACCTTACCGAAAGCTTTCTTATATGTAGGAATTCATGCAAGATATTGTACAGGGTGAGTCAACGACAGTGTAAAGTTCATTATCTCATTTGTTTCGGGAATGACGAAAAAATGTTAAGTACAATAGTTTTAGGGAATATTAAGGTGCACAGTTTAAAATTATTTTTGAGTATACAGGGTACTTCAAAAAAGTGTGGCCGATATAACAAATGTTTTTTTTTAAATGGAACATCCTATTTTCTAATTTATTTTTAAATTCTGCGTAAAATTGTATAACTTTTTTATTAATAATGTTAGATACCTAAACCTAGTAGTTTTTCTAATATTTTAATTTAAAAAAAAATACCAGTTTTTAGTCTTGTAAAAAATTGCCAGTAGCGCCTTTGTTTCTGAAGATGGAATACTCATAATTGATACGAGCGTTCTATAGAGATGAAAAAAAGATATATGTAAAGAAATTTGAGTTAGATATTACACGGAATTCAAAATAAATGTATGCATTTCGACTATTTTTAATTGGAAAATCTCAAATTTTTTAAATGGTACACCCTTTATATTATTATTTATTCTGATAGATTTTACAAAACCCTCCAACTTTTATTAAGTATGTCATATACCTATTTCTAATAGTTTTCGATTTATTTTGAATTTTTCAATTTTTACCGTTGATTTTAATACACTTACGCTATAACATCATAGTTGCCAAGACAAAACAAAAATGTGGGCATTGTCAAATTTTGACATGTCTATTAAGCAAGTAAAAATAGTTTAATTTGTTATAGTAAGTGACTTATAAAGGTAATAGTTATGGATTTTCCTAAAAATTAATTAATTGATATGGTTTATATACTGGGCGAGGCGGGAAAAAATTGTCTTTTGCCGGTAAGGCAGCGAAGTACCCTAATAGACGTATATCATCTAGAAAATCTTTTCAGTGCTTAATGGAACGATTTGATGGTAGTGGTAGCGGTGAGTATACGAAACGGAAAATAGTAAACCAGAATCCTACCAATGAGAAAAAAGAAATGGAGATTTTACTTCATGTTGAAGATAATCCCCAGGTCAGCAGCCGTCAACTACTGACTTATCTGACAATCTACGGCTAATCGCACCACGAGAAAATACAAGTATCATCCCTTTCATATGGAACTACACCAAGAACTTCAAGACTGTGATTCTGAACGACGATTAAACTTTTGTACCACCAATAGAGGCCGATCCAAATTTTCTATTTAAAATAATGTTTTCTAATGAAGCTACTTTTCGCAGTAATGGAGCAGTTAACAGCCATAACATGCATTATTATTTAACAGTTAATTCATTTTGGGTCCGGGAAGTTCAAAACTAAAACCATTGGTCACTTAATGTATGGTGTGGAATATTAAATTTTCGAATTATTGGTCAATATTTTTTCCGCGAACCGCTTAACGGACCTAGATAGATTTTTTGCAAACGAATTACCCCAGCTTCTTGAAGAAGTTGATAACTTGGGCACAAATGTGGATTCAACAAGACGGAGCTCCTACTCATTATCACCAGGAAGTTCGGGAATTTTTAAACGATCGTTACCCACGAAAATGGAACGGTAGGGATGGATTCATTCAGTGGCCCCCTCGATCATGTGACTTAACACCTTTAGACTACTTTTGTGGGGCTACATTAAAGATCGTGTTTATATGAACCCCCCTACAACACCAGTAGATATGGCAAATAGGATATTGGATGCGTGCAGGACTATAACGCCCTTTATGCTAAGGAAAGTGAAGCAAAATATAGTAAAACGACTAAACATGTCATTTATTACGTCATAATAATTTATCATTAGATAAGTTAAACTATATTAAAATTATTATTAACTATTTGTTTACGTTTTCAGAATAGCGTAAGTGTACTAAAAACAAGAGTAAAAATTGAAAAATTCAAAATAAATCAAAAACTATTAGAAATAGATATATGACATACTTATTAAAAGTTGGAGGGTTTTGTAAAATCTATCAGAAAAATATTAAAAAGTTTAAGATTTTTCAATTTAAAATAGTCGAAATGTACAAGTTTATTTTGAATACCCTGTAGCATCTAACTCCAATTTCTTTACATATATCTTCTTTTTCATCTCTATAGAACGCTCGTATTAATCATGAGTATTCCACCTTCAGAAACAATGGCGCTACTGGCAATTCTTTACAAAACTGAAAACTAGTATTTTTTTAAAAAAATTGAAATATTAGAGAAACTACTAGGTTTATGTATATAATATTATCATAAAAAAATTATAAAATTTTATGCAGAATTTAAAAACAAATTAGAAAATAGGATGTTCCTTTTGAAAAAACATATGTTATATCGGCCACATTTTTTTGAAGTACCCTGTATACTAAAAAATAATTTTAAACTGTGCACCCTAACATTCCTTAAAACTATTGTATTTAACATTTTTTCGCCATTCCCGAAACAAATGAGATAATGAACTTTACTCTATCGTTGTTTTACCCTGTACACAAGACCTAGGAAATTTTACGCACAACATTGACTTGTGACGTTTGATACCATACCATGATTGTTGGTGATGCTTTCTGACTTAGTGACATCAGATGACTTTTCAAAATGTTCTTCGTCCCCCGAACTCATATGCCTACTTGAAAGTCCCCAAATCATTGAAAACACCGATTCCCCATAATGTTCGTCAAATTTTGCTTTGGTTTTCTGAATCATGACACGAAATTCTCTTTCGTCCACGCTGACCCAATGTCAGAACTTGAGAAACTGAAAAGCACACTACTTGCAGCGTTATGATGGTAGACTGTATCAGGTATTAGTGCTAAACGGGCAGTATCACCAGACATTCCCCTACTCTAACCTCAAGACTAAAATTTTAGTATATTTGATTTAAAAATGTGTTATTTTAAAAAATAATAATTGCAATTACAATAATTTTTACTGATTATGTCCAAAGTAACGAACTCATTTAAATAGAATCAAAATAGTATAGAAGGAAGTCTTAAACTTGACGGAACGTATTAAAGCTTGATCAAATAGATATAATTTGATTGATGATATATTTAATGTCAAATCTTTTTGCATGTTTTGTGCAGAGATGACATGAGCCACTTTCAGAATTTTTTTTTTTTGATTTGAAAATGGATTGGATTGGAATAATAGAACCCGTTATGAATCTGTAGACAGGCACAGTACAATACTCTTTTGTACTTTAACGTTTATAAAATCTAGTAAAAAGGTACGATTTCTACTTAATTTCATCCGCAATTTATCAGGCTGATCGAAATCAAAAATCTTGCTCTGTAGTAAAGGTACGAGGTTTGTATGATAAGTACCTGGCCTCGGTCAGAGATTACGCTAGTACTTAATAAGAAATTATATTTTTCGTTAACATAATCTTTCGCAAGAATCTGGTCAAATTTTCAAATCGATAAGTGATTTGGTTTGTGAGTGGCAGTCATTTAAATAACTTTTCTGATACAACAGCGAAAAAAACTGAATATCGAGCAGTGATAAAATATTTATTTTTGAAAATGAAAATCCGGAACTCGGAGAAGTTTATGGGGAGTCCTTCGTTATCGACCATAAAATATTATGTTAAGAATGTGGAATCTTTGGCACAATGACAGTACTCAGTATATATTACCACTACACCAAACACTTTATTTTTACACTCGACACTCGTTTCGCTAACCATGTTAGCTTCATCAGGAGGGATAATTGACTAAAGCTAAACTACAAATCTGCCCTATTTATACGTAGTCTAACACCTGAATTACTCAGGCGGAACTAATGGCATAGATGAGGCCATCAGCTCCGGTCAAGTAACCAGTAGAGGGAACTATAAGGAATAGGCACTATGTCTTTATTTAAGCTACTTTTAAATTTTATCCATACTTTCGTATGCGTTCAACAACCTCCTATCAGATACATTTTTAATTAATCTTAGGTTATCTAATATTACAGTATAATCTGCTTCAGTGAGTATTTCCCAAGGGTATGATATAGGTATGGTTTCGAGATTTTTGATACAAAGAAAACAAATATAGAAGATTTTGTTTCCAAATTAAATAGCCGATATGATTCCATTAAATTCACTTATGAAATTGAGAACAAAGGACAACTGCTTTTTCTAGATATTTTAATTATTAAAAATAATAATAGGTTAGGATTTGATATCTATAGAAAAGACACAGTAACAGATAGATATATTCCTAATGATTCATTTCATTGCAAACAACACAAATTAGCCGCATTACATTTTTTAGTTCATCGTTTGGTCACTTCTCCTCTGAATAGAGTAAACTTTAATAATCGGATTAGAAACATAACTAGAGTTAATGGTTATGACGATGACTTAGGAAACAAGTTAAAAAATAGACATAAGTTCAGGTTAAATATTCAAAATTTCACCTTTTTTACAATCGAAGAAAATAAGACCAAATAAGACCAAGTATGTCTCCATACCATGTAATCCGAAATATATCAGGGGACTTAATAAGGTATTTAATAAGGTAGGCCTCACCTTAGTCTATAAGTCATCAGATAATCTGAGAAATATCTTAGTAAATCTCAAAGATAAGATTTCTAATGCTGAGAAAAGTGGAATTTATGAAATTAGTTGTAATGATTGCGACAAAAAGTATGTTGTGCAAACTAAAAGGTCAATTAAAACACGATTTAAGGAACATTTAGCACATTTAAAATATAGTAGAACAGAAAAATCTAGCATTGCCGAACATGCCCTTGAAGTTGATCATACTGTAACATTATATAATCTAAGATTAAATAAAAATGTATCTGATAGGAGATTGTTAAACGCATACAAAAGAATGAAAATTGTAAAATGTATAGTAGTTTAAATAAAGACAGAGGACCTATTCCTTATAGTCCCCTCTACTGGTTACTTGACCGGAACTAATGGCCTCGCCTGGGCCATTAGTTCCGCCTGAGTAATTCAGGTGTCAGACTAAGTACAAATAGGGTACATTTGTAGCTTAGCTTTAGTCAACAAACGGCGTCGAGTCCAAAAATAAGTGTTTGTTGTAGTAGTGATATATACTGAGTAGCATAAAATATTGGACAGCTGAATTGAAATGCTGTCGTACAAGCATTTTTGATGAAGAACGTCTAGGTCTTCCAAATGAGGTCACCACATCAGATATGATAAATGATCGAAAAGTGAAAGTGCTTGAGATTATTGAGACTGTGGGCATCTTAACTGAACGGGTGCAGAACATTTTAATAACCCGTTTGGATATGAGTATGCTCCGCGCAAGGTGGGTACCACGATTGCTCGCTATTATGTGTGTAAATTTCAAAAAAATGTTTGGCGATGTCAAAACGCAATCGCAATGATTTTGACGTCGATTCATCATTGTTGATGAAACATGGATCCATCCCAGCACACCAGAGATCAAGAAACAGTTCAAACAGTGTGTTTTCCTTGGTGAACCGGCGCCAAAGAAGGCCAAGGCGACTTTATCGGCTAACAAAGTCATGGCCACAGTGTTTTGGAATGCACGCGGCATAATCCATATCGATTACCTTGAAAAGCGCAAAACGATTAATGGAGAGTATTGTTAACTTATTGGATCGTTTCACCCTGCAATGAAAGAAGAACGTCCCCATTTGGCAAAGAAAAAAAATTCTCTTTCATCAAGACAATGCACCCATATACACTTGTGTCATCGCCATGGCAAAATTCCATGAGTTAGGAAACGAATTACTTCCACATCCATCATATTCGCCAGATTTAACCCCCAGCGATTATTTTCTATTTCCAAATATGAAAAAATGGCTTGGCTTGGATTACTGAAATAAACGTTTATTTTGAACGGATGGAGAAATCTTATTTTTTAGATGGGATTCAAAAGGTAGAAAAAACATTGGACCAAGTGTACCTAAAAGGAGACTATGTTGACAAAATAAATTTTACAGACAAAATATTTTTTCTTGTGAATTCCGGGTACGTATCTTACAACCCTCGTATTTTAAACAAATTACATTGGAGTATAACTAAATTAATTTAAGTTTCCATGTAGCACCCCGAAAATTTACAGGTTTGGTAGTCAGCTCCTGGGCTTCCATAATCAATGAAATTGAAAACCAATATCAATTTCATGTAAGGTTATTTCTGAGTACCTCTCTGTAAATAGATAAATAAACGACTGTTCATTCATAAATTACAAATAAGACGTTTAAAAATAGATATTTTTGAGTAAGTAAAGCGACAAAACAACAGTAACATGAAACTAGTTGTTGCTCTTATATTGTTTGTGTTGGAGGCCTCAGTTTTAGGCAGTCCACTGAAACAGGTAAGTCGTATTAATTTTTTAATAATCACTTACGTTACGTGAAAATATACTTGAAATAGTATTTTTAAGGTGAAATCGAACATTCTATTTTATGAAATGCCAATGTTTCAATTTCAATCTTTATCAGGGTTATTTGTAGTGTAGAAATATCTTTGGATATAAATAAAATACATAAAAAAGAGGCACAGGGGATGCAACGACTATTAAAAGAAATCCATATGCAATAAGACACATTTATACAGGGTGCCCCATATATATGGAAAAATGATTTCACAGCATTTATTAATCAGTGTATCAAAAAAATGTTTAAATAAAAGTTAGAGGGTGTTATACGGCGCACATTCTGACGTTAACAATAATATGTTGTGAACTGTCAGTTCGAAGAAATTACGCTATCTTGATTTTTTTAACGGAAATCCCTGTATATTATTTCATTTTTGAGTCCTTCTAAAAATTCTAGATGTTATTTACATACCATATGTCTAAACTGAACTGTTTTGAAATTATTGTCATTTGGAATTTAAAATTAAAAAAAAAAGACAAAAAAATTCTCAATAAATTCTCTAGGTTTATTTTTAAGGTAACAATTGATTAAAATATCTACCGTTAGCAATGACCCAATCTGTCAAAAACAGCCTGAACAGAGTTTTGCAGGGAATCCGGGGTGATCTGTGCTACTTCATATTGAATTCTTTGTTGTAAATTTTCTACAGTCGACTTCGGTAAACTTTGGTTTTCAAATGACCCCATAAAAAAAATCGAGTTGCGTAAGGTCGGGACTTCTTGCAGGCCATTCTACAGCACCTCTTCGGCCTATACATCAAATAGGAAAAATCGCATCTAAATATCTACGAACATTGATTTCATAGTGAGGAGGTGCTCCGTCCTGTTGATACCACAGATTCCTGTTAGGGGTATCCAAATTATTTTCATCGGGACCTGCACAAGTTGAAATAACTTGCTCTTGGAGTAACTGTAAATACCGCTGTCCGGTAAGATTTCCATCGATTAAAAAGGGACCAAGGATATGACATCCACAATTCCCTGCCCACACGTTTATCTTTGTGGTCTTTGAGAATGACTGTCGATTATCCAGTGGGGATTCTCAGTAGAACAGTACCGGCAGTAGTTAACTCTTCCGTTAGGACAAAATGTGGCCTCGTCAGAAAAAACAATATTATGAATTAGGTTAGGATCATTATTGATTCGTTCCATCATGACCTCACAAAATTCAACGCGTCTATCGTAGTCATCTCCAGATAATTATTGCAATAGAATGAGTTTGTATAGATGCAATTTCTCTTCATTCGGTATACGACTTAAGGAAACTTTACTTATGTTGTGGTCTAAGCAAAGCTGACGAGTGGTTGTATGAGGATTTTCTGTAATTTCCAATAAAAGATCTAACTTTTTATCATCGCTTGTGTTAACTTTTGAAAGTCCAGATTTAGAACGATACTTAACATAACCTGATTGTCTAAATCGTTTTAATGTTTTGTTAACTACGGATTGGGTAATAGGTTCTCGATTCGGATATTCTGCGTTAAAAAGATCACACACCTCATGTTGTGTTCTTCTACGGTCTCCGTAACCAATCGTCATTAACAAAGTGATTCTTTCAGTTTCTGTTAAATGTACCATTGTACTCAAATTGCAGTTACTTGACAGTAAATGTTTGACACAAGCCACCTTAATTTTTTTTTTTTGATTTGATCTCCTTAATTTCAAATATTAATAATTCCAGCAGTTCAATTTAGACAAATAATATCTAGAATTTTTAGTAGGACTCAAAAATAAAATAATATACAGGGCTTTCTATTTGAAAAAATTGAAGATGGCGCAATTTCTTTGAACTGATAGTTCAAAACATTTTGTTGTCAACGTCAGCATGCGCACCGTATAACACCCTATAACTTTTATTTAAACATTTTTTTTATACACTGATTAATAAATGCTGTGGAATCATTATTCCATAGATATGGGACACCCTGTATAATCTTCACATGCAAATCGTTAACGAGGGTTACTTACTAGACTGTAGGTCTGAAAAGACTATGGTGTATATTCTGTTTTTTTTTTTGGCTAAATTAAGTTATTGCAATATATTACACTATTATAGTGTTTTTTGAGTTATCTACTTACCTATGAAGGAAATCTCACTGAACAGAAACATATCTCCACCAAAAAAAATGTTTGTGGTTAAAAAACGACACTACAGCGGCTTTCAACTCATGAGCTGAGGAAAATTTTCGGCGTTTGAAGTCTTTTTTTAGAAGTTTGAACGAAAAGAAGTGAGGTTTAATCAACGTTGGAAGTTGTAACTCGGTGAATCTATACGTTTCGGTAATGGCCTGAACTGTGCGAAACGTGTATCGTCCAACAGCAAAATTTTAGTTCTCCTTTTAGTAGACCTTTTTCTCTAATGGCCTGCTTTAGATTTTTGATCATCTTTTAGTACTTCAAAAGTAGTAAATGGTATGGCCATAACCTGACTAAGAACAAGAGATTTCGAAGCTTTGACTTTGATCTTTCGGATCGTGACATTCTGGATTATGTCAGAGCATACACGGCGACTTATTGACCAGCTATGGCTACGTTGAATTTTATTTATTTCGGTCGTGGCAACATTATCTCGCCGATTCACACTTCACTTCATTGGAGGACGGCAAAAAAAGTGTAATCGAAATCATCTACTCCAAACCATTATCCTTTTTCGGAATGAGAATTTGCCTAAAAAGCGTGCGAAATGTGTGAGAATAATAGGGAAGATTTTTCTTGATCGACGTGTATTCTGTTCCTAAATGAATAAATATTTTGTTAACTGAAAAAAGGGACCGCATTAATTTGTACACTTAATACAACTATAAGTGTCTTCTCTTATTAGTAAAGAATAAGAGTAAATTTTCTAATAATGTCAGAAAATTAGCTTATGCGCCACACTCCTAAAATCGGAATAATCGCACGTGATCTAGTAGTAAATCCTGGCACCGATGTTGTCATTTTAGTGCAGTAAAAAAAGGTCAAAATAATGATGAGACAGGCATAGTTTAGATACAGCAATATTATGATTTTATCCTCTTTGGTATATCACCAGGAGTAGTGTCCTGAGTTTTGGACCTCAAAAAACTTGTGCTCTTTTGTTTATAAACAATTGAAGTTTTCAAAACGCGTTTTTTGAGCTTAAAATGTAAATAACTCGAATCGGGACAAAAAAAGCCAAACTCTTCGTAATGAAATTTCCAAGAAATCCTCGTTAGTTTTAAGTCGCTCAAGTGCGTACATAACCTATAAAAGTGAAAAAACCGGCCAAAAACTGTTTTTTTTTTTATTTTATTGTACAGGTCGATTAAGTGAACCGATCGACTTGAAACTTTCAGAAAGTATTCCTTTTATTATAGCAAAAATACCCAGTGGGCACAATTGAATTTGTTATTTAAAATTTGAATTGCCCACCATTTTATGCCATTTAGCACAAAATGGATTTTTTTTTCAAAATTTAGGTTTTTACGTCAGCTTTTAGACGCCATTAAAAAAATTTTTTTGGAGACATTTTTTTTTATTAATCGAATAAAGATTGTGTTTTTTTCGCTCATTTTGAAAAATAAAATTGTTAACAAAAATTAAAATTTTTTTAACTCGCGATTTTCAATTTTCTTTTTTTAAATATGGCCGAAAATTTTGTTTTGATTAATAAACAAATGTAAAAAAACGGATAAAATGACTCTAAAAAAACTGACTTTTGAAAAAAAGATCCATTTTGGACCAAATGGCGTAAAATGGTGGCCAATTGAAATTTTAAACCCTACTGGGTTCAATATTTTCGTACCAAAATTTCAGGGTATTTTTACTACAACAAAAGGAATATTTTCTGAAAGTTTCAAGCTGATAGGTACACTTAGTCAACCTATACAATAAATTGCATGCAGTAATGCTTCTGGAAGACACAAACTCTCATTATTATGTATTGGTAAGTCAGCAAATCCACGAACCTTTAAGAATATTCGTCGCAATGCTTTTCCTGTTTTGTATAAAAATCAAAACAATGCCTGGATAAATGCGACTCTATTTAAAGACTGTTTTTTTGGAGATTTTGTTTCCAAAGTGGAACTTTTTTTAAAAGAACATGGATATCCTAGAAAATGTATTCTGTTACTAGATAACACTCACCTAAGTTTCGAGTAACTTGAAAGTGGGGAAATAAAAGCAATGTTTTTGCCTCCTGCTGTAACTTCTCTCATTCAGCCTGTGGATCAGGGTGTACTGGAAAATTTAAAACGCAATTACAGGCAATTGTTATTGGAGAATATATTAGAAGAAGTAGATGAAGGTGGCAATCTTACTGATTGTCTAAAAAAGATAAATTTGAAAAATGTTATATATTGGATAGTTTCAGCCTGGAAACAAGTAAAGAGTAGTACTCTGGAAAAATCTTGGTCAAAATTGATTCCACAAGAGGAGAGACATTACTCAGAGGCAGAAACAGAAGATAATGAAAGTTTACATCAAGTTATTACAAGACTATCAGGATGTGAAAGTGTTACGGAAACCGATGTTTGTGAATGGTTAAACAGTGATAGTGTGGAAGATGAAATGACTGACCAAGAATTAATTAAAAGTGTATGCAAAAAAGCTAATAAAATAGACAGTGATGACGATAATGATAACGAAGTAGAAGCCACTGACAATATTCCAGTAAAAATGTCTCATTCAGAAGGACTAGAGGTCCTAGAAAAATCGTTAACTTATGTAGAACAACAAGAAAATGCAACCGCCGTGGACGTTTTGCTTATCAAACGTTGGAGAGACATTACAGCCAAAAACAGAACTAACGCAAAACGAGTGCAGTTAAAATTACCTTATTTTTAAGACATTAAAGTTAAGAATGAAACTGTTTTATTTTCGATTCTCCGTAAATATACATAAAATAAGTAAACTAATTGTTCTATTCTTTGTTTTAATAAATACCTATGTACGTAATAGCATATCGTATAAATGCTTTTAAGTCAATCTGCAATGTTGTATTCATTCGAAACTTCTATTTTATAAAAAAATTCGGATTAACCGAAATTTTGATTATCTGAAATCACTTTGGTCCATATTATTTCGGGTAATCGAGATTCTACTATATATATATATATATATATATATATATATATATATATATATATATATATATATATATATATATATATATAATATATATAATATATATATATATATATATATATATATATATATATATATATATATATATATATATGTATATATATATATATATATATATATCTATCTATATATATATATATATATATATATATATATATATATATATATTTTACAATAAAAGTTTTCACGGATGGTGGAATGTAATACATTAAAATTCCAGGTTTCAATCCGTTCGTGTAACAACGAATTTGCACGATGTTTCGCCAAAATCTCATTTGGCATTTTCAAGTGCTCTTGCTGCTGCTACTCATTACTGTGATCTTGCTGCTGCTGCCGCTCGAAGCTAACTGAGAAATATTATTATTATAGGTCGGCATCTACGCAAATTGTAGGTGGGAGAATCGGGAGTGTTCGTATCAAATAAGTAGTGGGAAAGAACTAGAGAAGTACTGAGGACGAAAAAACTATGACGAGAAAGACGACCCAGAGATATTATGTGGAGAAAGCGAATCACAAGAGAGGAAAAAACTTTATATGTTACTCAAACCGTCGAGATCGTCGATCACATCTCAAGAAATTCTCTTTTGGAAAGGTTTTTTTGAAAATGAAGAATTTTTGGTTCGCTGAAATTGAAGGAATGTGCATTATCGACAGAGTGGCTAGCCAGTGCACACCTTTGTGGATGACATCTGGTATCACTTTCTGGCGATTGAGAGACGTGACAGTCTCTCAATCACCGCATCGCATTACATAAAAGTGACGTAGTACCTAATTTGTATTCAACCGGTTCTTTCCTGGTTGTTCAACCTTTTTTTCTCTTTTGTTTTGAGTGATCCCTTACTTCTGTCAAATAGTTGTCGTTTGTCAGCGCCTTCTCATACTTGTCTTTTCTTTCAGATCACAGGTGGTTAATTAATTATAAATGAGTATTTGATTTTTCAGCATCCAAGGTTTCTAATGGCATCCTTGCTGTAAATACCATATTTTTAAATTAATATGTTAGTGAATAGTGGCTGTTTTGTTTCAGTGTCTGTCTTTGTTGTGACAATTGTTATTTATGGTCATTCTTGTTAGATTAATTGGCACACTGCATGTGAGTCACTTGCAACTTTTACTTTGTTACTTCTCTATAATAATAATAATGTATACTTCTTTATAACAACAATAAGAATTGATTAATAATTATAAATTAAAAAATTAAACTTAACAATAATAATTTTCTATGCCCGACTTTCCTTATTGGTTGCTTCATTATCTCCCTTTTAGTTTGTACCCTGATGAAGGTCCCAACCTAGGACCGAAATATTGTGTGAACATCCGTTCGTGCCCTTTTTGCCGAGTTTCCCAACTATTTTCATATCTTATATATATATATATATATATATATATATATATATATATATATATATATATATATATATATATATATATGTATATATATATATATATATATATATATATATATATATATATATATATATATATACATATATATATATATATATATATATATATATATATATATATATATATATATATTTTGTTTTGTTTGTGCTCTTTAAAAAAGTTTAAATCTCATCTCTATTATTGTGACCAGTTCAGAAATAAAGATTTACCTTAATTCGCCTACCTAAAATCATCTACTACCGTAGTATTTTTGTTTGCATTACTTTTCAATGATATGTTGATAAATCAGCATCCATTCTTTTTAGGAATATAGGAGAAACAAAACAATAAGTATAGTAGGTGGAGTAGAGGTAACTCCACATTCAATACCCTATCAAGCAGCTGTTATATCGGATTACTCCATCTTTTGTGGAGGAGTGCTAATCTCAACAAAATATGTACTTACGGTAGCGCATTGTACTTATAGGTAAGAATGAAAAAACAATAGACAATAATTCTCGCTGTGGCGTCAAAAACGTCAGCTATCAAATAATCTCCACTTGTAATATGTAATTAAAAATTATAATAGGTTGTCCTGGGATCTGTTAGGCGTATATATATAGAATGACAAAATATACAGTAATATTTCGAAAAATGTGATGTTGTCATATTATATTTACTTACTTATTTGCCAAGTACCATGTACCCATATGAGCCTTAATTCCTACTTCTATTCCTTATACCAAAGGGAAATCATGTCCTAACACTACTCCCAACCAAGACCTATTTAT
The DNA here is from genome assembly GCA_019049505.1 of Pachyrhynchus sulphureomaculatus. NCBI lineage: Eukaryota > Metazoa > Arthropoda > Insecta > Coleoptera > Curculionidae > Pachyrhynchus > Pachyrhynchus sulphureomaculatus. Next base: position 41,951,273 of record CM032454.1, on the reverse strand, counting down.
CCTTACCCATCTCTTCCCTCAACATCCCAAACCCTCTCAACCCGTAATGGTCGGCGTGGTGGAGTATTGGGCAACACCCTTCAAGATGATGAGAATATCGATACCTGAAACGAGTCGCCAGGAGGGTCAGACCGATATTTCAGAATCCCACACTGACGAGAAATTGTCAGTCTGCTCCATGGCATATGGAGGAACCAAGAAATCGACTTCTAAAACACGATGAAAAAGTATACTGATGAAAAAATACAAGAATTAAGAGTAGCTACGTACAATATTCGAACGATGTATGAGGAGGCAGACCAAGAATGTCTAGGCTAAAGGACATAAAATGGGATATTCCGATCTAAAGAAAGAAGTACACATGAGTATCAAACATTGAACAAAGTTATAAAGAAAGAAACAAGGAAAGACGTTAGAAAATACAATACAAACTTAATAATTAATACAATTGAAGAAAACAAAAGTACGAAAGTATTGAAATCCAAGATGTCAGAAGATGGAACTAAAATAATAAAATTACAAGATAAAACGGGTAAAATAGTAACTGATAGGAAGGAAATAACGGATGCAATAAAGGAATTCTACACAAAACTGTAGTGTGTCGACTATACCAAATCCAAATTAGCAGCAAAAACTTATTCTTGACGTTGGCTCGGAAGAAATTCCTTAGGTAAGCCGAAATAAATTGGAAACTGCTTTAAAACAGATGAAGAATAAGAAATTTCCAGGTGAAGATAAAATAACATCTGAAATATTGAATATGGGAGGAAATGAACTTTTTGAAGCGATACGGATATTACTTAACACCTGTATTGAAGAACAAAGAATACCTGTACAGGATGGTCCAAATTTGACATTTTATCGAGGGAGATAGACGAAAACTGATGTCGGTGTCTGAGACTCAATTTTTATGACAAACTCAATGGTGAAAACTGCATATCGATATCTAGTACCGTTTTAGATATACAGGGTGTTTTTCAAAAATCTGCATTTTGGAAAAATCTATTTCTTTTCTTATTAAAAATTTTTGATTTCTGTAAAAACATTCTCAAAGCACTTTTTCACAGATAACCTGAACTAATATTTTAATAGTTATTAACGCAAAAATATATTTTTTAAATCGGATACACTGTACGAGGCTGGTTTGAAAAGTCCGTGCAAAAATAAAAACTACTTATGTGTTTGGGGTAAACCTTTCTTATTTTTCGACATAGTCTCCTTTTAGGCTTATACACTTCGTCCAACGATGTTCTAGTTTGTTGATCCCTTCCGAATAATAGGATTTGTCCAAGTCTGCAAAAATATCCATTAGTGTCTGCAATCACCTCCTCGTTTGAATAAAATCTTTGTCCCGCCAGCCATTTCTTCAAATTGGGGAACAAATAGTAGTCCACAACTGCTGAGGTGTGTGCTGGTGCGTTGTCGTGATGGAAAAGGACTTTCTTGTGGGCCAATCGCGGGCGTTTTTCTTACAGCTTGGTTTTCAAACGGTCCAATAACGATGAATAATATTCACCTGTAATAGTTTTACCCTTTTCCAGATAGTCGATGAGGATTATCCCTTGCGAATCCCAAAAGACAGTCGCCATAACCTTTCCGGCCGAAGGAACGGTCTTCGCCTTTTTTGGTGCAGATTCCCCCTTGGTAACTCATTGTTTAGATTGTTGTTTGGTCTCAGGAGTATAGTAATGTATCCATGTTTCATCCACAGTGACGAAACGACGCTTAAAGTCCTCCGGATTCTTCTGGAACAGCTGCAAACCATCCTTGCAACACTTCACACGATTCCGTTTTTGGTCAAGCGTGAGCAATCGCGGCACCCATCTTGCGGATAGCTTTCTCATGTCCAAATGTTTATGCAAAATATTATGTACCCGTTCAGTCGAGATGCCCACAGCACTAGCAATCTCACGCACCTTAACTCTTCTGTCATCCATCACCATATCATGGATTTGATCAATGATTTCTAGAGTCGTAACCTCCACAGGCCGTCCAGAACGTTCAGCGTCACTTGTGCCCATATGGCCAGTCCGAAAATTTTGAAACCACTTATAATTGAAGGTGCAGAGTCACCATAATGTTTATCAAGCTTCTCTTTAGTCTCCTGAGGCGTTTTTCTTTTCATAAAGTAATGTTTAATCACCACACGAAATTCTTTTTCGTCCATTTCTTGAAAATCACTCGACTTCCTTGATTCACACGAATACCAAACACAAAGAAATAGACCAATATGGCTGAAACTTGGTGTGCGTTCATTCAAGAGATGCTACTAACTAAACATGACCTCGATACGCGCCGGTGGTGCCATCTCTCGGACTTTGCACGGACTTTTCAAACCAGCCTCGTATATTTTTCCTTATCTGAATAGACCTTTAAATTACCATTCTAAAAATATAGCACACTTTATATTTTGCTTAATTCTACTTCCAAATATAAAGGTTTTCGGTTTTTACGCGAGTTTTAAATGCACATTTTGTGAAGTAGGCTTTGGACGGAGCGGTCATATGGTTTAATTCAATACTTTACTCGTAGTTGTCAAATTTTACTTCAGGCTTAGTTATTGTGTTGTTAAATAAGTCGCAATGACGTTTGAAAATTACGAAAAATGAGATATGATAGTGTGTTTCATATAAACCGGGGAAAATTCGGAAGCGGGAAGTACTTTGTACCACGAACGGTATTCAGAGAGGCGTCAACCCTTCAAGTATATATTCGCTCGATTACGACATAACCTAGTTAATAGTGGCCAGTTTGAAAAGAAACGACCCAAAAATGAGGCGTCAAACAGCGATAAGGTGTTAGAAGAAATAATAGTTTTAGGAACTATCCCAACCCGATAGTTAAAAGAATCCACTGGACTACCAAGAACTAACGTAAGTCGTACTTTGAAGAAGCACAAATTCAGGCCATATAAAACAAGAAAAGTTCATCACCTTAGAGACGGAGATTTTCAACGGCGTATGGATTTTTGGCAATGGTTTCTGGAGAATTGTAATCATGTTCCGAATTTTTCATTAAATTGCATTTGGACAGACGAAGCTTATGTAAGCAATGCAGGTATTTTTAACCGTTACAATTCTTATACGTGGGCACAAGAAAATCCTCATTTAGTTGTGGAGCAAAGAAATCAAGGCAGATTTGGATTTAATGTGTGGGCAGGAATTTTTAGAGGCAGGGTTATAGGTCCATTTATTTACGAAGGAACACTCACCTCTCAGAGATATGTAAAAATTTTAAGGCAGCAAATAGAACCTGTTGTTGATGAATTGCCGTTAATAGACCTTAGAAATATATTTTTTCAACACGACGGGATACTCCCTCATAACGCTGTAATTTTA
>CM032454.1:41932935-41942935 GCA_019049505.1 Pachyrhynchus sulphureomaculatus | reverse complement strand
GTCCAAACACAATCTCTCTGTTATGGCACCAGTGGACGAGAGTCATAATGTGACGTATAAAGGAATATTTTAAACTAACTTAAAAAAATATTTTAGACATAAGTATTAAAATATCTACAAAATTTAAAATCAATGTTTCATTTCCTTCTAGAGTTCTCGTGCCAACAGACACACTGGCAGATAGACATACAGATAGACCAACAGACATACTGACGGAAAGAAGGGACTTTCATGATCCAGCGATCCAAAAACGTGAAGAAATGTAAAAATCTAATTGGAATTTTCGCTCGAATACAATACTGTCCAGTACCAAGGGCTGTATAATGTGAAGCACTGTAAGAAAAGACTAGGGACGTCAAACGATCCCTATGAATTTAGTAAAGAGAATTTTGTGGAATATAACTTACTCTGTTGTATGAATTAGGCATTAGGGTAGAACCGAAATTAATACCTACATATATTCCGATATTTCGCATTACTTATTGCCATTGAAAAATAAATAAATAAATATAAATAATGAAGTTCTACATGTCATTTATGCTAATATTATGAATGATAAAAAACACGTCTTTCAAATTCTTTGAGTTAAAAAACGCTTACGTTACTTCATATATATCTCGTTATACGTCCTTTTCTGTATTCTTGGAGTTGAGAAATCTAACAATTGTGGATTTTTATAGTTCAGCCTATTAAGGGTTAATGAGGTGGGGGACAAAGTTCAATTAACACCTCTAACTTATTTTTATGTTTAATCATAAATAATTAAAAATAACAAAAAATACTATAATTTTCAGATTAGTTGACGCAAAGAACCCTAAAAAAGACGTATTATATAATATGCACGAATCAATCCTTCCAAATTCTTCCCTCAGTTCAATTACCGCTTCTTTGTTTAAGAATGTATTATTGAGAATATCGAAAAAAAATTCAGATTCTCCGCCTCCAAAAATCCTGCAAAACGTATAACACGATATACACAAAATAACATCTTTCACCAATCTTTTAGACCTGACTATAAATAATTGTGTTTAAAATTCGCTAGTTATTTCATTCAAGAATCAACAAAAATTGCCAGATAATATTGAAAATACACAAAATTTATCTGCCCTGCCTCTTTTACCCCCTCCCCTCTTAAAAACTCTATGTTTCGGTACGACTTCTTATACAAAATTTTAAATTGGTATCTCATTTCGTTCAAGTTAACCTACTAACCGACAGACAGACAGATACACCAACACGAACAGAGGAGTATTAGTGTTCCGTACGAAACACCTAAAGGATCACTTCGGTGTCTGTCTGTCCGTTTGTCAGTCCGTCTGTCACATCCGATTTTCTCCGAAACTATTCGACATAGAAAGTTGAAATTTGACACAAATATAGGAACTGATGGCCCAATCAGACACGTGTAGTTTTGAAAGTTAAATTTTGACTTTGGGGTTTAGTTTTGGGGGGTGAAACCGGAAGTGAAAAAAAAAATTATTAGGTCATCAAGTGGGGTGTCAAATGCAAGCATGTGAAAACACGAGTTCAAAAATATATATGTTGTAATACTTGCGCAAGTTTTTCTTTATATTATTTTAAAAAAATCTCCAAAAATCGCTGTCCCCCACCTATCTTAGAAGGTACTGATTAAAAAAGTTTGAAAAAATTTTGAAATATTCTCTATAGAGTGTAGATTGAATGAAAATTATCACGAGTGCATTACTTTTGATAATTTATCTGGCATATTAAAAAAAAACAAATTTTTCAAGGTCATCAGTTTTCAACAAAGATCAGAAGCCAAGTTTGTTGAGAACTCATTTAGGGTGTGTTTTGTTAAGTCACTAATTATTTTATATCTCTGTAACAAATTTTTTATTTTAAAAGTCAGAATTGCACTCAGCCGTTTTTTTTTGTGATCTCAATATCTCTAATCCCTAAAACGTGAAGAGATGCAAAACTCTGGGAGAGTGATTTTTTTCACAAATACAATATTCTTCTTAAGCCAAGAAAGTAAAAAAAGGACATACAGTACGTTATAAAGGTAATTTCAAGCATTGAAATGAGTGCTTAAAATTACAAAAATTTCTTGTTAATATAAAATGTTAATAGCTAATCTTACTGTTAACTATAACATATGGTTACTTAAAAACAATATAACTTTTACGTTCTATCACTAAATATGGTAAAATTGATGCATTCAGAAACTCTACTCTTGTATCTGCAGTTTTGCAGTCCTATGTGGATTCAAAACATGGCAGTAAAATTAAATTTCGTAAAATATGGTAGAATATAGCAATGCTAGTTTTCGTTAGAAGTTTAAACTTTTAAAACATTAAAAGAATGTAGTTTGTTTTTTTTCATTCGGATAATTTTTTAATTTGAAGAAGTTAAAATCCGTTTAATTTGTTACAATATTAATTAAAAAAGTCTTAATGTTAAAGTATAACAATCTTAAGATAGTCCAGTTGTTATAAAAACTTGAGTCAATTGTTTTTTACCTGTCTATTTACAACAACCATTAGTGTACAAGACTTTAGAATCAATTTTTTCATTATTTATAGAGGCGCGCTACTTATCATTATTTTTCAGCATTTCAGTTTAATTAAATCAAACGATTTTTCTATCCTTCTGCATAATAAATAAAGACTAAATATTTTTGATCAAACTTAAGAGCCAGATGGCTAGAAAATCTTTTTTATTTGTAGGTTATACCTCGACTGGTGGTTCGTTACAAGAAAAATTACGAAAAGTGTATGTAGAAATTATTTCTAATCAACACTGTATATTTGCTTTAAAGAAGAGTTCTATCCCAAACTCTCATATGTGCACTTTAGGAAATGATTCATTAGCAGGACCAGTTGGAGCATGTTTGGGTGATTCGGGAGGGCCCTTAGTGGTCGGATACGAACTAGTTGGATTAGTTTCATATGGATACCAAATTTGCGAGGACGGTTTTCCAACTGTATACACTAGAATTAGTTATTACAGAGAGTGGATTACACAACATTCTGGAGTCTAGTAAAAAGCGGTAATAAATTATATTTTTGTTCGAATTTGCTTTTTATTACCACCTTGACGGAAACTAAAAATTTTTTTTTAAAATTGTTTCTGAATATATCCTCAAAAAATACGGTAAAAGTGTATGTATATATATTAGGGTGACCACAAAAAATCGATGTCGGAATTTTGTTCGTCTGGACCCCACAAAACGATTCCCCTTTCCAGATATTGAGATAGCCGAAATTTGAGCTCGATTAAACGACGTTAACCCGTGCCGCTCGTCGCTCAAAGTTTGAAAAAATCCAAATTTTTGGCCAATAAGCTGACATATGGAGCCATAACTCCAGAACGGTAAATAATAGAAACACGCTTAATATCTCAAAAGAAAGCTAATGTTGTTCTTCAAAATTTATATTCTATACATAATTGTTGTTATATTAAGTCAAACCGAGTTACAACAGCCGTTAGCCCCAAAAACGTGACCTGGTACCAGTAGGAGCCAGTTTGGGAGTATTCTAAGAATTTTACGGGTTTTTACATAATGTGTCTCGGAATTAACATTTTTTTGTTAAAAAGTATTTTGGAACTCAATTTTCAAACATAAAGAGCCTTTTGTTCAAATTTAATCTTTTATTATATGGGGATTACCTGACTAGTTTACCAAAGAAAGATCCGTTTGACAGGTAAAAAGGAGGGTGAATCTAATTTCTATTTTAGGGATGGTGATTTTACTTCAGCGTACAACCGACCTTTTATTTATTCAGTTTAGTTTCTAAAGTGCCTTTGAGCTGGTTAGATCGAACAATTATCTAGTGAAGATATTTTAAGACACTGAAGAGGACAGCATCTACCAGGAACTTGAGAGCTTGGAGGAAATGGACATCCCTGAAGAAGCTGCAGAAGATCCAGGACCATCTGAGAGCAAGAAGATGAAAGTTTCATTTGCAAGGGGCGTTAAAGAGATTTTAAACATGAAATTGTCCATTTTATTAGATCGATGTAAGGTATCCGACAGAAATGCTACGAGAATTTTAATAGCTACTCTAGAAGCACTAAACCTTGACCCTCTTGAGTACAAAGTCTCGAAAACTTTATTACATGATAGAAGGCAAATGTTCAGAGGACAATATAATAAAAAAATTTTTGATAAAGTAAACATTCCTGAAAAAGAGCCCGTGGTTGTCCATTGGGACGGTAAACTTTTACCGGGTGTTTTAAAAAATGAACAATGTGAGCGAATAGCTATAGCTATTTCATATGGCGAAAAGGAACAGCTGCTGAGAGTTCCTGTAACAGCAAACAGCTCTGGACAGGAGCAAGCCGTAGCCGTATATGAATGCCTACATGAATGGGGTCTTCTCAACACCGTCAAGGCGATGTGCTTCGACACTACAGCATCCAACACGGGAAGACTCAAAGGAGCATGCGTCATATTGGAGCAAATGTTAGGAAGAGAATTGTTATACCTAGCTTGCCGTCACCATATCTTGGAAATTCTGTTAAGAGGCGTATTCGACACAAAAATGGGATCAACCACTGGACCTCATCCAAACATTTTCAAGAGATTCCTCACTGCGTGGCCCAAGACAGACAAAGGAAAATACGACACAGGTATCAGTGACAATCTAATACAAAAGCAGCTCCAGAAGTAATTGCAAATTCTGCTGAATTCGAGACCAAATTAACAGAGAGCCACCCCAGAGATGACTACAAGGAGCTATTGCAGTTGGTTCTCGTATTTGTTGCTCACTAGACGGCAATGTTGTGGGTTTTAGAACTCCAGGAGCCATTCATCACGCTAGGTGGATGGCAAAGGCTATTTACTGCTTAAAAATGTTCATTTTTCGTCGTCAATTTAAGATGTCTAAAGAAGAAGAAAGTTCTGTGCGTGCCATTTCTGTTTTCCTAGTTAAAATTTATTGTAAAGCTTGGTTCAATGCACCAAAGCAAGATTTAGGTATTTTGCATAGTCTGTTAGACTATAAAGAATGTGACAACGACATTGCAGAAATAGCCCTGACCAAATTTTCGAACCAATTGTGGTATTTGAATGCAAAGTTGGTGGGATTATCGTTTTTTGATCCCACCATTACAGACGATGAAAAGTTGCTAATGGCTAATAAATTGCTCAGTAGCACAGATGAACCATCACAGCACGCTAGGGTTGTAAATCCAAAAGTTAGGAAAGAAAACTTAAAAGAGGTAGTTGATGGAGGATTGGTAAATTTACTTACCAAAGAAACGTTTACATTCTTTGACCAATTTAATATAAAAACAGATTTCCTAAGACAACATCCAAACACCTGGCCTCAAAATAATGACTTCCAAGAAGGATTGAAAATTGTCAAAACATTGAAAGTAGTTAATGATACGGCTGAGCGTGGTGTTAAATTAATAACCGACTTTAACGACCTTCTGACAAAAGATGAAGACCAAAAGCAATATGTCCTGCAAGTTGTAAGTAAATGCCGAGCATTATATCCTGACGTTTCAAAAACTACTTGAACAAAAGCTCTAGAATAGATTAGATAACTATGTAAAATTATCAACTCATATAGGTACTACGTCTGTATCTTTTCTGTGTCTGTTTTGTATGTATTATATACCTAATTTTTATATTTTAAAATAAAAAATGTCATTAGACTTATCAGTATTACTTGTTTTTTTATTATATTTCTACTTTAAACTCAAAAATATACCAAAAAAAAGCAAAATTTATCACTTAATAACAAAATATACGAAGTATGCTCCTAGTGGTACCAGGTCACGTTTTTGGGGCTAAAGGCTGTTGTAACTCGGTTTGACTTAAAATAACAACAATTATGTATAGAATATAAATTTTGAAGAACAACATTAGCTTTCTTTTGAGATATTAAGTGTGTTTCTATTATTTACCGTTCTGGAGTTATGGCTCCATATGTCAGCTTTTTGGCCAAAAATTTGGATTTTTTCAAACTTTGAGCGACGAGCGGCACGGGTTAACGTCGTTTAATCGAGCTCAAATTTCGGCTATCTCAATATCTGGAAAGGGGAATCGTTTTGTGGGGTCCAGACGAACAAGATTCCTACATTTTTTTTCCCCCTCTATGAGATCCGGTCAGTCTAATATATATATATATATATATATATATATATATATATATATATATATATATATATATATATATATATATATATATAAAAATATATATATATATATATATATATATATATATATATATATATATATATATATATATATATATATATACATATATTGCAGTCCGTAGATAATAAGATACGTTTATGTGAATATTTATCAGTCGGAACACGTTGCCTTCGTCAGAAAACAGATGTATATCTGGAATAATTTTTTGGGAAAACACCGATTTAAAACATTTTTATGATGCACATCTGAAGCAGCTGGGATACTGAACATAACTATTTATTATTTATTTATTAATTTATTAGACAAATTTTAATGAGATTCTGTTTTTATACTTTGAGATTATAAGAATCCACATGCATGCAATGTAAACAAACAAATAAGAATATTAAGAAAATGTCTCCTCATATTAATTCTATCCATGATACAGATTTTTTCCATTTCTCTGGCAGTTTCTAAACATTTTCTTGAAATAGGTTTATTTTAACTTGTGGTCATTGATCTCATAAAAAAATAATACGGTTGTCCCCGCTAGTTATAGGGTTACGAAACTCTAATTTTTGATTGGTTTAGTTTAATAACAACATGTTTTTATTTATTATTAATATATTTAATTTAAGTTATTTATTTTTTTCTTTTTACAGCGACAATAAATTAATTAATTTTCGGTTCGTTTTAAATAAATTTCTCCATAAAATCTATTTTCCATCGTCTATGATCTCAAAATATCACGAATATTTTACTTCTACTCCTAGTCTTCTTTCATTTATATCTTTACGGCAAGATACATTTTGGAAACTTCATATAACCTATGTATGTATTAGTTCAACTCATAGGTTCAACTACTACCAGTTTTGCAAAAAATTTGGCTCTTCGATGCAAATAAAAGCTTCAGAAAATTTTTCGTAAATTTTGTTATAACATATGCTTACTTTATGCCTTGTCACTGAATAAAGCGACAAGCAAATAACCGTTGTTCAATGTTATCTTGTGACAATGCTGAATTTTGGGAAAATATTCGGAAACATAACCAAAATTTCACTTATAGTGGCAGGCAGTAGTGATATTGGATTATACGTAAACATTATACGTAAACTAAATAATGAATTAACATTTCATTTTTTAATTTGTTACGACATTTTATAAACAATTCGAATTCCTGTATCTGCATTCAGATCTTTTTGACGATTCTTGACAACGTAAGTACGTAAGTAAATACTACAGAAGATATAGTTACGGGTACACAAAAACAAACAGGTGGAACAAAACGTCGCCTCAAAACGAAGCCGAATGGCTTTCACCGGATCATTAAAATGTGTATCGTCGAGCTTGTCAGATGCTGTGCAAATATAACTTGTATAATATATATTATATATGACAATAATAGAGAAAATTATGAGCTATAAGAAACTGGATGGAGCAAAATTTAACGATCCGGCAGTAGCCAGCCGGCTTCATTTGAGGTGACGTTTTGTTCTACCTGTTCGTCCTTTTGTAGCGATAGCTATATTTTCTATGGTACATCCTGGACCTATCTCCCATTTAATTTTGACCTCCATCAACAATCTGTCTCTATAGATGTGTCCCAAGTAGCAAGTTTTCTAATTTTTGACAAATGACAACAAATCTCTCTCTCTCCATTTATTCACCATAGTACATCTTCGATCCTGACATATTCTGCCAGGAGATTTTCAATATTCTGGGCATGACTCATATTTCGTAAGACTCTAAACGATTCATTGAGCGTATTTTGTAGGTCCAGATCTTAACTCCATACAAAAGCACTGGATATATATAGACTTTTACAAAACGAGAACGAGCATCTAAAGAAAAAATGGGGTATGTGAGAAGGTGTCCCATTTTGAGAAAAGTCGCGCTGGCTATTTGAATGCGAAATCGTATCTGAACTTCAAGATTCAGATCGTTGGTTACCCAGCATCCTAGGTACTTAAATTGTGTTACTTGTTCTATTAGTTGTTCGTAAACACGAATATTTGTTTGCAATCCAGATGTTCCTGAGATGATCATTACTTTTGTTTTATTGACGTTTACTTTCATTCTCAAAGCATCACCTTCCGTAGATATATTATTTATAAGACCCTGAAGTTAATCCGCTGTGTCTCCTGTAATAACGGTATCATCAGCGTACCTCAGGTTGTTGATGATTTTGCCATTAACTTTGATACCGGTTGAAGAGTTTTCTAAGGCCTTCTGGAATATATGTTCAGAATATAGATAGGAGTGCAGCAAGAACACTTCCTTGATGAACGTCTCCTTTTATTCTGATTTCTTTCATTTCTCTGCTATTTACTCGTGTCATCGTCTTCTGATCGCAATATAAGTAAGTAATGAATTTGGTGTCATTTTCATCAAAATCCATATTCTGAAGCATCAGTATCAATTGTGGATGTTTGATTTGATCAAAGGCTTTTTTTATAAACGATGAAACACAGATACAAGTCTTTCCTTTGATTTCTACTTTTTTGCAAAAATACACTCAGATCGAAAAGTGCTTCTCTAGTTTCATATCCTTGCCTAAATCCGAATTGCTCTTTGTTGATCTCTTAATCGCATTTATTGCGTATTCTATGGTGAATAATCTTAAGTGTTACTTTCAAAGCGTGGTCCATTAAGCTTATGAGGCACACATCTGTTGGCATTTGATTTTTTGGGAATCTTTTTATATGTTTTCTATGTTGTAGATCAAATTTATGCAACTGCACAATACTGAACTATTTTCTTCATTTAGAAGTTTAAACATCTCTGCATACTATCAGGTTCGGGAGCTCTTCCAGTTTTTGCTTGCTTTGCTGTATCCTTAACGTCTGCTGAGACTATATTTAAGGAAATTCAATCTCCAATGAGGTCTGGTAATTCTCTCTCGTCATCAAAGGTGTTTTTAACGTATCGGGTCCATTCCTCCTTTAGTTCTTTTTGCTCAGTTATTACCTAATTATTATCTTCAACTGAACATGTTGGTGTTCTTACAAACTTTTGCCCCGTACTATCTGTGACCGTTAATAAAATTTTGAGGTTTTGCTACCGAATCTTTTCCCAAAATTCAGCTTTGTCACAAAATAACATGGAATAACGGTTATTTGCTTGTCACTTTATCCACTGACAAGACAGCGTAATAAATAAATATTTGTACAAAAGTTACGGAAAATTTCCTAATATTTCCCCTGAAAGTCCAAATTTTTACCTGGCAATACTCGTCGTAGTTGAACCTATTAGTTGAACTAATAAATACGTGGGTTATATGAGGTTTGCGAATTATGTCTTGTTAGTAAAGATAAAAATGACCGACGATTAAGACTAGAAATAAAATATTCGCGATATTTTAGGATCATAGAAGTACACAGTGTAGTAAAAAAAGCATTTGAAATTGTACAGTTTAGATACAGCAATATTATGTTTTTATTTTCTCTGAGATATCACCAGGAGTTCTGAGTTTTGGACCCCGAAAAACTTGTGCTCTTTTATTTATAAACAATTGAAGTTTTCAGAACGCGTTTTTGGAGCTTAAAATGCGAATAACTCCGGTTATATATGTAGGATCGAGACAAAAAAAAACAAAAAACCCTTCACAATGAAATTTCAAACAACTCCTCATTAGTTTCAAGTCGCTCAAATGTGTACATAACCTACAAAATTGAAAAATCGACAAAAAACTGTTGTTTTTTTTTTAAATTTTATTGTACAGGCCGACTAAGTGAATCGATCGGTTTGAAACTTTCAGAAAATATGCCTTTTGTTATAGTAAAAATATCCTGAAATTTTGGTTCAAAAATATTGAACCTAGTGGGCACAATTGAATTTGTTATTTAAAATTTGAATTGCCAGCCATTTTAGGCAATTTGGTCCAAAATGGAT